>CM076575.1:718988446-719064127 GCA_034641835.2 Pinus albicaulis
TCCATCTGCAGATCTTCCCACTTGCTTGTTTTTCTTCTTCTTTGGACAATTGGTAGCATAATGTCCGTGATCATGGCAGTGAAAACAATTCACTTTCGCCATATCCTGCTTCTTGCCCTTTGCACCAGAATGAGAGGTTTTCTTACCCTTCCCCTTCTTTGCTTTGGCAACCAAAGCGCAGTTTTCTTCATCAGCTCCCTTTGATGAAGATCCATCTCGAGTAGTCCTCCTTATCTCCTCCTGCATGAGATCCGCCCAAAGGCGTTCCCATCCCGGCAGCTTCTCCCGACCATTGACACTATCTTGATATGAGTGCCAAGCCTTCGGAAGACCAAGGAGAGCTAGGTCGACCATGTCCTCTTCATCGACAGTAACCCCCACACTTCCCAGTTCATCTCTGCATTGAGTGAACTTGGTGAGGTATTTGGCGATACTGTCGCCCTTCTCCATCTTGATGTTCCTGAGCTTTGAAACCATCGCCAGCCTCTTCTTGTCGCTCTGCATTTCGAGGATCCATCAAAGCTGTCCACATTGGTAAATATGGAGAATCCTTTTCCGGCGTGTGGCCGGATACAATATGACCTCGTACGCCCCCCCCAACAGATCTCTTTTTTTTTTCTCATTCTTCTTTTGCCATGCTTCGACTTCAGCAGGATCAGTGGGCTTTTGGACATCCGTATCCACGAACTCCTTCAGTCCATTATCTTCTAATACCGCCTCCATGCGATCCTTCCATGCAACATAATTCGAACTTCCTTCAAGAGCATATTCGAGTCGCAAACCGTTGAAAGACATTTTCAACACTGGCACCAAGAAAACAAAACTGCTGCAAAATTTCGAATTCCACCTCAAAGCTCAGCCGCTCTAGATCTGTGAGAACAAATTATTTCTAGCACAAAGATTGACTGCAAGGGGCATTTACCAGACCTTTCACTTTCCGAAGAAAGATGAATCCGGAGGCTACCTGGCCCGCATGCAGACTCTGTCTACCGAAATAAATTTGTAATCACTGTGATGATCAATCTCTACTTCAATAGCTCCGATACCATGTAGAAATTTGCTGAATAATGATTAATTATCCACCGAGACTATCCTGATCACATACAATTCGAATTTATATGCAATACATAATCTCTTCCACTCAGATCATCACACATGCGGAAATAAAACAAGCGATAGCACATCAAATCATCATACACATTAACACAGTATGTATGGGGAAAGCTTATAGCTGAAAACCCCACAACTATTGTGTATATGAATTATTGGATGAATTACATGGAGCAATTTATTTTACCAAGTTGGATCTTCGTTCAGGATATCATCAAATTAGAATGAAGACTGAAGATATTCCAAAAACGACATTTCGAACTCATGAGGGTCATTATGAATTTTTGGTCATGCCTTTTGGCCTTACCAATGCACCTTCTACATTTCAAGGGTTGATGAATTCCATTTTCAAACCCTTCCTTAGAAAAATTTTGCTAGTATTTTTTGATGATATACTAATCTACAGCAGGTCTTGGAAGGATCATGTTGAACATGTTGACAGGGTGCTCAAACTATTGCAGGAGAAACAATTATATGCAAAAAAATCCAAATGTTTCTTTCAAGTACAAGAGGTGGAATCTCTGGGTCATATTGTATCTCACGAGGGTGTTAAAGTAGACCCTAACAAAATTAAAACCATTAAGGAATGGAAAGTCCCCACAACCATAAAGAAGTTGCGAGGATTTCTCGGGTTAACAGGGTATTATCGCAAGTTTGTTAAGAATTATGGGAGAATAGCAGCACCTCTAACAACATTATTGAAGAAAGATGCATTTTCATGGACTCCTGAAGCAACTAAGGCCTTTGAACATCTTAAAGAGGCAATGTACCTAACACCGGTCTTAGCTACGCCAGACTTCACAAAAACCTTTATTGTGGAATGTGATGCCTCAGGAAATGGAATTGGTGCAGTTTTAATGCAGGAAGGAAGACCCATTGCTTTTGAAAGTCGTCCGATCAAAGGAAAGTATTTACAGAAACCTATTTATGAGAAGGAAATGTTAGCAATACTGCATGCACTAAAGAAATGGAGAACTTACCTAATGGGAAGACACTTCAAGGTAAAAACTGATCATGATAGTCTTAAACACTTTTGGAACAAAGACTATCTTCAGAAGAGCAGCAAAAATGGGTCACAAAGATGTTGGGTTATGACTTTGAAATAATCTGCAAAAAAGGAAAGCTTAATGTTGTTGCAAATGCACTCTCAAGAAAGAATGAAGAGGTGGAAGCATTGCTTTGTGCCATTTCTATTATCCAACCAGATTGGATAACCGAAGCAAGAGATGAATGGAAGAAGGAAAAAGATGTATGGACACTCATTCAAAAGTTGCAGCAAGATTCTAGTACATCTGATACATTTAGTTGGAAAAATGATTCCTTATGGTACAAAGATCGCTTATATCTTTGTAAGAATTCCCATCTAAAACAAAAGATTCTTCTGGAATTGCACACTTCTCCTTTAGGAGGACACTCGGGATTTTAAAAAACTTACCACAGGGTGAAGAAAGAATTTTTTTGGGATGGCCTTAAATCTGATATTCAAAAGTTTGTGGCAGAATGTTTGGTTTGCCAGCAGAATAAAGTTGAGACAATTAAGACCCCGGGTCTTCTACAACCTTTATCCATTCCAAGTCAACGTTGGGAGAAGATTTCAATGGATTTTATCACGAGTTTACCTAAGTCTGAAGGAAAGAGTGTCATCATGGTGGTAGTTGATAGACTTACCAAGTATGCACACTTTTGTGCATTATCTCATCCATTTAAAGCAAGTACAATTGCTACTACATTTATGGACACAATTCAAAAGCTACATGGAAACCCAAGGGTTATTGTGAGCGACGGAGATCCCATTTTTACTGGAAATTTTTGGACGGAGTTATTTTCTTGTTTGGGTACTCAATTAGCTCATAGCTCATCTTATCATCCTCAATCTGATGGTCAAACTGAGATAGTAAATAAATGTTTGGAAGGATATCTTCGTTGTTTTGTATCTGATAAACAGACACAATGGGTCAAGTGGTTACCTCTCGCTGAATGGTGGTATAACACTTCCTTCCATACTGCAGCAAAAATGACCCCATTTATGGCACTTTATGGATATCATCCACCATCGATCACATCATCTTTAAGGGAAAATTCGAAGGTTCAAGCAGTGGAAGATCACGTCGAGCATCAGCAAGAAGTTCTCCAACTCTTAAAGGATAACCTGAATTTGGCACAAAATCGAATGAAACAACAGGCAGATCAACATCGCAGCGAGAGAAGTGTTGATGTAGGAGATTGGGTATTTTTACGGCTACAACCATATAAACAAATGTCCCTCAAGCAAGCTAAGAAGGATAATAAATTATCGCCAAAGTACCATGGTCCTTACAAGGTGTTGCAAAAGATTGGTACTATGGCATACAAATTGGAGCTTCCTGCTTCTTCGCGAGTACATCCAGTTTTCCATGTTTCATGCTTAAAGAAGGTTATAGGTGAAAATCTTCCAGTTCAAACAGTATTGCGAGAACTTGATGGGGAAGGGAAAATCATATTGGAACCTGAAGCAGTCATGGAAAAAAGAACTCGACAACTACGGAATCGATCAATTTCAGAGTATCTCATCAAGTGGAAGAACTTACCCACTGGAGATTCTACATGGGAGGATGAGAATTTTATACAGAAGCACCCGGAGCTACTCAAGTGTTGAGGACAACACTTTTTTTGAAGGAGAGGGGCATGTTAGGTCCCTGTATCACTAGTATAGCCCCTTATTATTGTTAGTGTAAACCCCTTATTGTTATTATTGTACCCTTGTAACCCCCATTTTGTTATTATTGTGCCCTTAAATTATTATTGTTAGGTCGGCTAGGATTACATTGTGGCCCACTAGGATTACATTATGGCCCCATGGACTCCTATGTATAGAAAGGAGGTTTTGTGAATTGTATCATCCAAGAATTGTTCATTTATGTAATGTATTGGAGGTTGCCCCCTCGAAGTGGCTCATTTCTAAGGCGTTGATATCTCTTTTCTTCTCTTTTTGGAGCTGGTTACACAACATCTTACTGCACATGTTTACTACTTATCAAATGTCTGGTGAGTCATCGATACAATGGTTTAAGATAAATAGATGAATATTTGTCTGAAATATAAGTTCTCTAAATATATGCTAGTTGACTGCACAAAATACATGTACATACACATGTTTACTTTTGTATCGTCATGTACATATTTTCGAATAATAAAATAAAAAGTTTATGTATGTTTTAAAATATTGATACACCCCACGCCCCACCCCACCCCCATAGTATTTTTACCAACAATTGGCATTAGAACAGGTTATTTAGAATAAACTTGATCGCTTGAAGGATATCCATCAAGAATATGGGAAAGAAGCAAAAGAAGAAGGATACTCAAAGGAAGAAGACAAAGAACCTATGAAGTAATCGATGGAAGAAAATAATTAGATTCAGAACCACCTCGCTTTCTATTTTTCATGAATGAAGAATATGAAATAGGTATTGATTTTTGTTCTACTTTTGATCCACTTCTCTGTTCATGCAATATGGAAGATAATGAATATGAAAGTGAATTAACTGAATTTTCTCTGATGGGTAAAAGTGAAAGTAATGTAATGGCTCTAGAAGCAGAAGTTAAAAGGATCAAAGGTAAAATTATAGATTAGAAAAAGCTATTTGCTGAAAGGGATTATACCTACAAGGAAGAGATTACTAGATTGAATAATCAGTTGCAAGAAAAAAATAAAATTGAGAAGATGTACAAGGAAAAGAAAGACCAATGTCAAAGGATGCAGGGTGAAGTAACATCACTTAGAAATAAGGATCTTAAATAAGGAACCAGTCACTGTGAAGGACTTCAAGCTGAGATCGTCTCTCTAAAAGCATATCTTGAAAAAATAAATAAGCGGAATGAAGAACTACTTCAAGCACCTAAAGAATAAGAAAATGGTCTGAAAGAATAGATTCTCAATTTAAAGGAGCAAGTAGAAGAAGGAAGAAGGGTTGAATAAGGTATGAAGTAGAAGTATCTAGAAAAATAAAAGAAATATCAAATATTGGAGATTGAGGTAAACATTTCAAAAGGTAAAATAGAAGAAAAGAATACACATTTGAGATTTCAAGATATTACTAAGATTATGGATAATATTCTTAATAGTCAAAGGTCTCCCACTATTAAATTTGTTCTTGATTTTCATGAAAGTGTTAAAGGGGAATTTAGTTCACAAGCTAGTGCTAAAGATCAAAAGGATAACAATGCAAAACCTAAAGTGTTTAACAAAGAGACAAAAATCCCACATGATCAACAACCAAGGATCATGAAAACTCAAAGGAAATCATTTTCTCCTAACTATAGAAGTATCAATCGATTATCTCCTCTTAGAAATAATAAATGATTTATATGTCATAATTATGGACATGTTGCAGCAAACTACCAAAGCATATTTTTTCGACCTCAAGTGAATAGCCACTTCACAGGGAGATCAACGTCTAGGAAGAAAAGATGGTTTCATTGATATTGTTTCTCTTCTAACAAATTTGGGCATAAGGCCACTAATTACAGGTCAAGTATATAGAACACGACCTGGAGATGTGATAAGTTTCATCACATAACTAGAAAATGCAAGAAAATATGGAGGAAGAAGGAACACCATTTAGGAATGTAGGGAATTTTGACCTTACTGCAGTCAATTATTTATGAAGCTTACTTCTTAGTGACTATAGAAGTGATGTGAGGTACATGACATCATGAGAGAAGAATATGATTATCGGGTCCTCCGTATTAGTAATGTATAATCTCATGGGGAGAAATATATGATGATTCCCATGGTTGTTTTGATAATTCTTGTTGCTTATATTTCTGACAATGCATCTGATGTGATAATAGAATATAAGTACAGATTGTAAAAGCTTAGGGGGAGCTGAAGTTGTGAAGTTTCAGTATTTCACTTTCTGTACGTGGATCCTATGAAATACAGTTGCTTATATATGTGAGTTCCTTTACAGACAGTCATGTATGTTTTTATTTGATAGAGAAACAATGGGGCAGACTCAAGAAAATACCTTGATATGTCTCAGACAAGTAGTATTTGGTTTTCATGTTATGATATTGATGATTGCAGTCTATGGATGCTACTTATGAGTGGTACTGAGTTATGATCATCTATGAGTTGATACAACATGACATTGATGCTTTTCTGATTGATGAAGATGCTTTGATGTATAAGTTGAGGTGATCATACTTGACAATGTATGATTGGGACATGTTCAGGGGGAGCATTAGCCTTGCCGCTAATGATGCATTTTTGGAATTATGTTTGTTTATTATTTAATACATGTGATTTTTCTAAATAAACTCTTGTAATAGGTTGAATGATGCTATGTTGCTGTCAAATTCTTATGGTTTCTTAATGATGTCTAATGATATTGATCTCCCACTATTGAGGTCTTTGGCCTTTCTTATAAATGGCATATCTATCATTTGATGTAAAGGTTACGTGTAGAGACTTGTGATGAAATTATTGTTCTATTCATTCGTGTACAGACTATTGGAGTCAAGTGAATTATGTAATCCCATGTTGGGGATTGATGTAATGGTGAGTCGAATATGTAATCCCACTACGTTGGGAGATTAGTTAATATGAGTCATTGGTGATAGGAAGGGTCATATTTCGTTAATTCATAAAGTCATGAACATATTCAGAAGACTCAATATGTGTTCAGAGGGATCTTGGTCAGTATATATTGTAGATCATATCTACCATTCTCATGTTGACATACCAGGAGAGAAGCATTCATTCAACATCGGTCTGCCCTTTGCCCTTGATGTCAAAGGGGGAGAGAGGCTTGGTTTTTGAAGAAAATTTGATGACTTGACAAGTAGCTTGATATACTTACATATGTGATTGGTAATAAAACACCAAAGTGGTTTCCATCAAGTCTAAAGTAGGATATTGTTGGCATTATGACAAGTGTGTTGTCCTTGATGGAAACCTACCTGATAAGTTGTCCTTGATGACAACCTCTTGATCCAGATGAGTCTACAAGCTAGCACAAATGTGGTAGAGGAATGGAGAAGAAAGGAATATAATATAGAAACATAAGCATGATGCAGGTGAGAAATTGAATAATTATACATTGGTTCGGTGAAGCGAAGACGCGTACACGCGCGGGTATGAAGAAGGGAAATCTCGTACATTTTTTTCACTATGGTTTCCTAAATACCAAGGGTATTTACCATGGTACCCACCCTAGCTAGCCAAGAGGGAAAACTACTTTAGATTTTCCATTGGCGCTTAGCGAAGAAAGTCTAGAAAAGGCCAAATCATTCCAGTATTTCCAAAGGCTGAATTTTGGATCCAACCAAATTGTGCGAGTAAAACTACAACTAGGGTTGAGCATGGAGGATTTTCTAGAGTGCGTCGAACTGTTTTCTTTGCCAAGTTTCCAAATATAAAGTAACACAAATTCTCCTCAATTTATTAAATAAAATTTGGTTGTAATTTTGGTGTGGTATTTTATTTTAAAAAATTGTGGTTACTGGCTCCCCAAATTTATTTTTTTATTGTAATTCATTTAAAATTTCGGCAAATTGTGTATGGAAATTTTTAAAATAAATTTGGGATAGAAAAATTCTCAATAATTGTAAAATAATTAAATAGGTATACTACATTGAAATCCCAAATGCATGTAATTAATAGCACTGTAAGGCCATGTGGGTGAGTTTTGTGAAAGTGATTCCTAAACCTTTGATGGTGGACGGTCATTTTAGCTTTGCTTTCATGCTTGGTTTTATGGTAAATGGTCATGTTAGCTTTGTTTTTTTTCTTGGTTTTATGGCACTATTGACATATCTATAGTGGGTGGTAACTCCTTTTCTTGAATTGTATTATTTTACCCTAGCAAGGTATGCCAACAGCATGGAGGTTTATGCACACCTCCTTGGCCATGGCCATCATCCTTTTTCATAGTCTCACAGTTGACGATGCATTTATGGTCCCCAAGGCATTGTCCCACATCCTCCAAGGTATCAAAGGGGAATGTTGCAACCTCCATGTCAAGAAAAAATATAGCTACAAGGAATCACTGAAAATGCCCTTTTAGAAATGCCTTTACCAACTTTGGAGTACCTCCTAGAGGGGTTGTTTTTTCATTTGGGGCAGCTGTGGGGTTAATTAAGCAACGTGGAACGTGTGGAAAGCATAATTATAGGTCAAATAAAGTCAAAGTCCGATCATGGACCAAGGAAATTTCAAAATAAAGAAATTCCAAGCCTTAAATCACACAAAAATCAAGGAAATGGACCAGTGTCGTCCACCTTTTCTAGTCGTGAGAGGTCAAAAAATTCAAAAGTAAAGAGAAAGAGAATCTTGAGGCATTTAGGGAGGTTGTTGAGTTTGTAAAAATTCCTAGATCCAACAATCTTAGGATAGGAATCCTACTGCAACTATCTGAGTTTACTACTCCTATTATGTAAATTACATTTACAGAATTAATTTAGGATGCATCATGAATTATTGAAGTAAAGTTGTGTTTTAAAACACCGACTCGAGTTCGGAATTGGCCAAGGGTCGACTCCAACTCTGAATCTGACTTTGTATCGACTAGGCCAGTTCAGTTTCAATGGCTCGGTCTTTGTAAAAACTACATTAAATATTAATTTTTTTTATAAAAAAAACATAATTTTAAAGATTTTCATTCATGTTTCCAAACACAAAGCATTAGAATATAGAAAAAATACAACATATGATCAAAGTAGGCTCCTGAATATATCCATTATATCAAATGGTACCTAGTGCACTGTCCAATACATAAATGATATAGAGATCAGAACAAAAAGCATAACCAAGGAGGCTCTAAATGGCCTCTACAACAAAACATGACTAGTCACTAGTGCTAGACAAGGCAATATCCTCTACTTTAGACTTTGAATCAAAGAGGGGAACCCATGGCTCCTCCTCCTTATCAAGATCCTCAATTGGAACTGTAGAACTAGCACATTGAGCCTGAGATAGATGAGATTTATAGGATTGGGAGGGGTTAGAGGGCATACCAAAACCCTAAAATCCCTTCGAAATCCATTTTGGGGTCGATTTTGGGTCGTTGTAGGGTTCGAGGTCGGTTGTCTGTGGCTCAGTCGGTCTAACTTAGACTCGGCCAACCCGGTTAGTTTGTGACCGAACCAGCCGAGTCGGTGATTGGATCGGCCGGTTTGATCACAAACTGGCCTCTAGACCATATTTTCTATCGAGATGGTTTAGCTAGAGGGTTGGCTTTGTCGGCTCGGGCGATTCAGAGTCAGTTCGACCAATTTTTAAAACTATGACATAAAATACTGAAGAAGCCTACACTTAATTAAAAATTATTCCAAAACAAGGAAACTGAGAAAGAAATCAATCACACATAGGACACATTGATTTTGGACTCAATCCCTGTAAAAATTCAATGCGAAAAAACCAGTGCAACAGATCTGAGGGTCTATTATTATTAAGCAACAATTTTTGAATACAAGTATGGGATTCCTTTTTGGCAATCCCTGCAGAGAATATGACTGAAAAAAAGTTCGTGAGAAAAATCTCATGCTGAACTGGAAGCCTGACTGACCAACAACCCCATAACTGCAAGTCCACCACTTCGTAGTGCAGTCTCCACGTAGTTCATATCCAGTCTCTGCGTCACTTTGCATGGGGAATTCATGGATTCTATGTCATTGGTCTTCTGTTGGCCGGATCTGCCCTTCTAGCCTCTTTCAGTCTCATGCCTCTGCTCTCCGGCCTTATATCTCGCTAACCCTCAGCTGAATCTCGAATTCCCTTGAGGTTGCAGTGCTGCCTCTGCATGGGACTATGCTGGCTATGTGTAGCTGCTACATTGCCTCTGTTGACCTGCTCTCTTCCTTCTCTACTTTGTATTCTTGGTCTCGGAGAAGATCCTCCAATCAATAACTGTCTCTACCCCTCACTGCAACTGGAATCACTTAGATCTGATCTTCGTCCGAGCACTTGCTCCGTCAAAAGAATTCGATCACTTGATTCACTCAGTGCATCTTTCCAAATGACCCTCAAGCCTTCCTTTATAGTCTTCTCATTGAGAAATTAATGAACGAGATTAGATCTCTAATCAACAACTAAGATTATAACATGACTTGATCTTTCATTCCTAGATCATTCTCACTCTATTTTATTAATACCTTTTAATTATTTAATTTCCCTAAGTTAGACTTAGGGCCCCCATTAAAATAATTAATTTTTACAATAAAACATGATCCAAGTGGAATTTTCACAAATGGTTTTTGGGTTCTTTGGAACACTAGTGTGTAAGCCTCTTAAAAAAAATTTGGGCTTAGAGAACTTCCGATGCTACCAAAGATCAACACTCCCTCTTAGTAAGGAAAGTGCTCTAACAATATGCCTGCTGCATAATTCTCTGACCCTGAAGCATCCTCTATATTGCTGGTGTGGTCCACCAACCACTACATTGTTGCTGCAATTGTATTGTTGCCCATGACACTGCCACTGCCACTGTTGCATATGTACTACAACTCCCTCTCAAGTATTACATATGCTATGCTGATAAGACTGCCACTACTAACACTGCATATGCACTGCAACTCAGCGGCTAAGAGAAGCAGCTGAAATCACCCAAAGACTTAACAAGTGTTCGGTGGATGCACCTCGGTGCTGAAAAATCTGACTACTGATAACTACTGCGTTGCACCTCTAATGCACTACGTTGTTGTTTCTCTGCACTGCGCAGCACTACTCTACACTGTGTTGCCACTTCTTTGCTCTACACTCCTCTAGAAGTAGGCACTTCTACCTACTGCAAATGTCTCTCCATTACTCCTTGACTCCCATTGAACACTCCTCCATCTCGCTACTACTAATATGGGCTCCCATAGCAAGGTAATGATCCATGAGGTGGGCTCCTCAACGATCCTGCCCAAATGAAGTTCAGAGTGAAATACGGTTTAATGTCACCCCACTTCTCACCTCGAGAAGCTTGGGCACTCATGGTGAACTCATCCTACTCGATCTTTGTAGATGCAACTTTTGGATCGTGCTTCTCATCCTTGTCCTTTTTCTTCAAAGGACATTGTGATGCAAAGTGGCCCATCTCACCACATCTGAAGCATTTCACCTTCGATACATCTATATTTTGTCTCTGTTTCCCTTGTTGTCCCTTCTATGAGAGGGTTGTGTTATCCTCCGCCATATTCTTAGATCCGCTCCCGCTGCTACCGTCAAGCTTGCACTTGACTAGATCTCTCCTCAACTCTTCCTCCTGAAGCGATGACCACATTACTCCCAACTAGGAAGCATATCCCTGCCCAAAATTATTTGGACAAAAATTTTTCACTTCTCCATGACTGCATTAAGGGATAGCCTCACCATATTTTTCGAAGATTAGGTGGATCCCATGGCTGCCAACTAGTCTCGAATCTCCTGAAGTCTCGTAAGAAATGAAGTAATGTCTCCCCCTTTTGCATCTGGATGATCCAGAGCTTTTGCTCCAAGCACATCTTATGTTGCTTGGAAGTTACTTCGTACAGCAAGGACAAGGCCTCCCACATCTCCCTGGTGGTGTTCTTGCCAACTACATGATAGACTATGTGATCCTTGACACCATCAAGGATTAGTCTCTTGGCCTTTTCCATATCGGACTTGTACTTCTTAAGTTGATCTGGATCCATAGGTACAACAACCACATTCACCACGAACGTCTTGAGATCATATTCATCCTGAAGGAATCAAATCCTTTCCTTCCAAATTATGTAGTTGGAGGAACCCTCCAACCAATCTTTATCTCTAAGACCATAAGATGTCATCTCAGCCAAAAAAATGTCGAATTGCTCCCTCTTCTTCCCCCTTTGCACAACACTAGGAAGGCTTACACACTCCTTGTGGAGCCTAGACCTGCTTCTTAGATCTTGGAAAGATGCTGAATTCCTTGGCTAGGAACTCACTGAGGAAGAATTCCCCTTTATGTGCTCTTTTCTTTCTTCTAACGCTTCGCTGCCCAGTAACTGCCTGCAAAAAAACTGCTTCCCTATGGCTTTGCGTGAAGGATCTGTAGTGCTCCCTTTGCCTTGGAAAATTCTTGAACTAGAAGTCCTACTTCTCTGTCAACTCACTCAGAGAGAGAAAACCTCGAAACTTCAGCCCTTCTGGCTAGAATTGCGCAATCCCTTCGAGGATTCAATCTGCTGCTACTGCAGAAATTTTCCCTTCACTTCAGTGCTAAATCTGCTCTTCTTGTTTCACTTCAAATTCTCCAATACCATGTGAAAATTCGTAGATCTAACAATCTTAGGAATCCTACTGCAACAATCTGAGTTTACTTCTCCTATTATGTAAATTACATTTACATAATTAATTCACAATGCATCATGAATTATTGAAGTAAACTACTAAAGTATCCTACACTTAGTTAAATGTGATTCCGAAACAAGGAAACTGAGCAAGAAATCAATCACACATAGGTCACCTTTATTTTGGACTAAGTCCCTGGAAAATCCCAATGTGAGAAAACCGGTGCAACAAATATTAGGATTTGTTATTATTAAGCAGCAATTTATGAATACAAGTATGGGATGCCTTTCTTGCAATCCGTACAAAGAATATGACTGAAAAAAAATTCATGAGAGAAATCTCACAATGATATGGAAGCCTAATTGACCAACAACTTCGGAACTGCAAGCCCACCACTGCGCTGCGCAGTCTCTACATTACTCTACATGGGGACTGCATGGATTCTGCGTCACTGGTCTTCTGCTGGCTGGATCTGCCCTTTTGGCCTCTTTTAGCCTCATACCCCGGCTCTCCAGCACTAGATCTGGCTGACCCTCAGCTGAATCTCAAATTCCCTTGAGGCTGCAGTGCTGAATCTGCATGGGACTGCACTGGCTCTGTGTAGCTTCTACGTTGCCTCTGCTGATCTTCTATCTGCCTTCTCTGATTTGTATTCATGGTCCCAGAGAAGATCCTCTAACTAATAGGTGTATCTTCCCCTCACTACAATTGGAATCACTTAGATCTGATCTTCGTCTGAGCACTTTCTTTGTCAGAAGAATTTGATCACTTGATTCACTCGATGTGTCTTTCCAAATGACATTCAAGCCTTCCTTTATAGTCTTCTCATTGAGATATCAATGGCCAAGTTTAGATCTCTAATCAAGGACTAAGATTGTAACATGACTTGATCTTCGATTTCTAGATCATTATCATTATGTTTTATTAATACCTTTTAATTATTTAATTTCCCTAAGTTAGACTTAGGGTCCCTATTAAAATAATTAATTTTTACAATAAAACATTATCCGAGTGGAATTTTCACAAACTGTTTTTGGGTTCTTTGGAATACCAATGTCTAAGCCTCTCCAAAACATTTGGGGCTTAGAGTAGTTTTGATGCTACCAAAAATCAACATAGGTCCCCAAACTACCCAAATGTCACTTCAAGTCAAACTCAAGTAAGAGGAACCTAATATCAAGTCTTCAAGCATCATTCCTCCACTAGGGAAGGGATCTGTCCAAATTTTGCTAGTTGTTGGGAGAAGATTAACCATCAAATGAATATTAGCAATGAATATTGGGTCTTTAAAGAAAGTGGTTCCCCCTCTTATGCACTCAAATAATTATTGAATTATTTAAGGCTTGGGTCTAGCTTCGTTTTGGTGGAATGATATACTTCAAGGCCATTTTCCCCCTCCTTTATACCATGTACTCCCTCCTCTGATGGAATGTCACCTCTCCTATGAGGGTTTTAAGCAACGTAAAGGATATTTTTTGTATTTGACTTGGTCTTCAAACATTTTGTGATATTTTTGGTATTTGACTTGGTCTTCAAACATTTTGTGAATGACAAGTCACCAATTTGTTTTGGGAGTTAAAAGGAGGAGAGAATTTTAGAGCCTCATGACATCATTTTTCAAATTGTAAATTATTTTCATGAAAGCTTTGTTATTCATCTTGGAGTTTCTCTTTTTAGGAAAGTAAAATTTCTCACTTGGAGAGCACACTTCTCTCCTGTTGATATAAGGTAAGGATTGTCTTGTCTTCCCTTGTTGGAATCTCCTCTAAGTTCCTCATTAAGGGTTCCAATTTATTTTGCATCATAATTGATCTATTGGTTGAAGGATTTTCAATAAGTGGATTTCATTTAGCCAAGGCTTGGTTACATATCTTGTTTTTTGTTAGGCTTGAAGTGATTTCTTTAGAATTCCACCTCTAGCCCTAATCAATAAGCATTGGTCTTTCAGCTAACTTAAAATAAGGGCATCAATTTTACCCCTTAACCCTAGTGAAAATAAGAAGCAATATTTATTCTGACAAGCCAATCACCTTTTTCTAAGTTTCTACAATTATATATATTTTATTTTATTTAAATTCAAAGACTAAAAAAAAAAAAAAATTCTTAAAATTTTCAAAAATTGGAAAAATAATCATTAAAAAAAAATTTAAATCTGTGAATCTTTTAACCATCTTGTCTCGAAATTTTTTTGCGGATTAATTCCTCAAATCTATATTATTTTCATAGGATTTGTATCACTTAGGGCTTATATAGGATTTGTGTCACTTAGGGCTTATTTAGGATTTGTGTCACTTACGGCACCTAAAAGGTTTGTGCCCCCCTCTTATTGAGTATTTATTGGTGTATCTAACATATTCTTGATGGATTTGAAGGTGAATTTATCAATATGATTTTCTTCATCTCTTACAACTCAAAGGTTGGCTGGGAAAATATCTTGCCTTGGGATACATGAAATTGTTTCTAACCCTTCTAACCCTAAGCAACTCTATAAAGTACATTAACTTATTATTATTCATCTATGGAAGTGTTTTCAGTTGTCCTAAAATTTTCAACAGGGCTTATCTCAATTGGGAAACTCATTTTTCAGCCCTTAGAGATTGGATCCCAAAATTGAGTAATAATTTCTAGATCTAAATATGTTTTTGAAAACTTAGTCAACCCCAAAACTGAGAAATAATTTCCAAATCTGAATACGTCTTTGAAAACTTAGCCAATTGGAGTGCTAGTAGGATCATATTGTTTATATTTCATTGTACTAAAATTTCCAATCAGTAGCCATAGGTTTCTAGATCATTGCTAGGCTTGTAAGATCCCAAAGTGGGTTTTTTCTTGTTGGTTTCTGGAGATTTTTGCATAATTATAGATTTATAGGTTTATACTATATAGAAGCAAGCTAATTCATCATTTCCAGCGCCAAACAAAAAATATTTTTCAATGATTTCATCTTCAACATTGGTAAGTGTGTTCATATTCAATTTCATGATTATTCCTTTCATTAATTAAGTATTTTCTTTGCAATTTTATGTTTTTCTACAGTTAATTATCATATATATAGTTAGGCATGGGTGAATTATGTGTTGTGTAGGGATATCCCGTGGAATTATAGGAATAGCCAAGAAGTGAGAGGAAACTGCATTGAGGCGATAGTGGGTGTATTTTCTGTGTTCTTATCACTTGTAACAGAGGACTCAAACCCCAGGATGCACATGTAGATTTGAAAGCTTTTGCTAGAGCAGTAATGGAGGACTCAAACCCCAAGATGTGCATATAGATTTGAAAGCTAAGTTGCATGAAGCTCTGAAATGGTACGTTTAGAAACGTCACCTCCCAAAAATGGAAACGTTGGCCAAAACATCATATGTGTGTGTGTGTGTGTGTGTGTGTAAATAAGTGAATAACAAGTTATCTTGCAAGAAAAAGGAAATAAGAGTATCTATTGTGCAAAACAACATGTCTAATATTAAATCCTATGGTTGCTATGTAATCAAATGCACAAATCTACTCAATTGGAAGATGGCAGAGTCACATTCATGAAATGATTCAGGCGAGCATAAGATCTAAAAATCAATTGTAAATGTAAACAACTAATTTAGAAAACACTTAAAAACTAATTAACATGAAAATAAACTATGAAACAATGAGAAATTAAACTATGAATCGACGAGAATATAACTATGAATTGACGAGGAATTAAACTACGAATTGACGAGAAATTAACTATGAATCGACAGGAAATTAAGCTATGAAATTGACAGTAAGCTAAACTACGAAATAACTATAAAAACCTCCTTTCCGTGCAGGGGACCTCTACAATAGAATGAGTTGTAAAATCTACTTAGACTATCCATGCATCAATGATCTGGAACTGGTCTTTTTTATTAATAAAACATAGTTAAAAAAGCATATCACAGTATTATCACAAAATTAAGCTTATTCTCAATTTCAAGAGACCGATATTTATAAAAGTTTTAGAATTAACTGTCTGAGACAATTTCGCCTATGGAAAGAAAAATAAAACTAAGACTAGAAGTCTATTTAGAAGTAAATTCTTCATGGATTTTTCTCGATTTGCTACGTAAGACAAAATTGAGAATCTTCGTCTGCTAATCTTGTTCCTTGACTGATCTATGACCGCGAGTGTAGGCATGATTCCTTCTCAAATTTGAACATGTAAGCATGATACAATCCATATGTGGACCATTTCAAAGCTACCCATATCACTCGCTTCTTCATTTGCTTCTCGAAACTTGTCAAACAATAACGGTGGCTGCAAAAACAAAGGTTAGCTATAGAATTGCACAAATTCTGTAGCTAATTACAAAAATTCATCTAAATAATAATAATAATAATAATATAAAGTAGAGATCATCTAAATGCCTTCTCAGATGCAAAATATGTCAATTATCATTGATTGAGTTTATGGATTTGTGAAAAATGAAGAAAAGATGGTGGAAAAGGATGTCAAATTAGGAATAGTTTTGAGGTTCAACATATGGTTGCATGGATTTTCCATTACTTAATGGATTTAATTTTTTTAGGGTCTACCTTAACACCCTCATCAGATACAATATGACCCAAATATTCCACCTCTTGTACTCCAAAGAAACATTTGGAGGTTTTTGCATATAATTGTTTCTCCTCCAATAGTTTGAGCACCATGTCAACATGTTGAACATGATCCTTCCAAGACTTGTTGTAGATTAGTATATCATCAAAAAATACCAACACAAATTTTCTAAGGAAGGGTTTGAAAATGAAATTCATCAAAACTTGAAATGTGGAAGGTGAATTAGTAAGGCCAAAAGGAATGACCTAAAATTCATAATGACCCTCATGAGTTCAGAATGTTGTTTTCAGAATGTCTTCATTCTAATATGATGATATCCATAACGAAGATCCAACTTGGTGAAGTAAATTGCTCCATGTAATTCATCCAATATATCATCAATGACGAGGATGGGAAATTTATCTTTAATAGTGAGCTTGTTGACCTCCCTATAATTCATACACATACACCATGATCCATCCTTCTTGTGCACCAATACTACTGGAGCAGAGAAAGAACTTTGACTAGGTTGAATTATACCAGCCTCTAAAATTTCTGCAACGATACGTTCAATCTCACTCTTTGAGCATAAGGATATCTGTAAGGCCTGATGTTTGGAGGAAAAATTCCTGGAATCAAATGAATAGCATGATCATGATCATGAATAGGTAGGAGTCCTTTGGGAGCCTCAAATACCTTGGAATGATTGTCCAAGACTTTTTGGAGATCTGAAGAAATAGATGATTTTGATGTTTGAACTTGTAGTGATCATAATTGTGCAATTACGCCTCATTGTTCTTTCTTCAGAAGCTTTGTCATGACATTAGAGCATATTATTTTTCCTGGCTTCCCTGCAATATCCCATAATTCAACTTCCTTTCCTTCCAATTTTTTTTTCAAGAAACGTTCTTGAAAATTAAAAGCTATCATCCCCAAATATTGTAACCATTGTACTCCTAGTACAACTTCAGCTTCATCCACTGGAATGGAGAGCATTGGACTATTCAGTACCTATCCCCCCATGGTTAGTTTGATATTATGAAACTTTCTAGAGAAATTTATAGTTCATCCATTTGCAACCATCACTCAACACTCTCGTGCTAGGTACAGGAAGCAATTCAATTCCTTGTCTACCTTACAATGAATAAAATTATGGGTACTACCCGAATTGATCAACACTATTAAAATTTTCTTCTTGATATGTCCTTCTATCTTCAGAGTTTGAGGAGTTGTAATTCATGCCAATACATTACAAGATATGGTCGGATTCATTTCTTCTTCCTCTAGGGTTGGTTCCTGGTGTATATCCTCTTCTTTTGAAGTTTCTTGTTCCCTTTCTTCCTCCTCTTCACAAGCTATGTAAAATAATTTCTTCTCAGCACACTTATGACCTTTAGTGTATTTTCTATCACAACTATATCAAAGACCTTTTTCTATTTTTTATTCCAATTGTTGTGGTGTCAACCTTGTAGGTTGTGGAAGTCTAGGAGTAGCAACACTTCCATCTTTATAGTTATGAGTGGTAGGCTTCCTTGTCGCCATAATATTTCTTTCAATTTTTCTTGCCATCATGAATGTCTTCTCCACTGAATTAGGTTCTCAAAGGAAAAAATAATGTTGGATGTTATCCTTTAAAGTCCCTATAAAGACATCAATCCTGTGTTCCTCTGGAATATCACTTACCCTTATATTCAATTTTTGGAAATCCTTAATGTGCTCCACCATAGAACCCTTTTGTTTGAGATTTATCAGTTGGCCAAAGAAAGTGTTGTTGTTTGTATCCTCATAATGTGCTATCATTTCCTCCATAAAAATTGACCAAGTGACAATTTGTTTACGAGAGAAAAGCCATCGATATCGTACATATGTATTGGATTCTAAAAATAAAATTGCAATATGTACCTTTTGTGTGTTTTGCACATTATGGAGATAAAAATATTGCTCCATCTGTAGTATCCATGTGACGTGATCCTTTCCATCAAACTTCCTCATATCGATCTTTGGAATATGGTGGGTCTTCAATCCAAAGTTGGAGTTTATGAAATCATGATTAGTGTTTAGTTTGTTCTCATCATGAGTTTCCTCTGTTACCTTTTCGCCATTAGGAAGCTTTTCTTATAGCAACTTTGTCAAACCTTCCTTCAAACCTTACATGTATTTCATCAAATCTTCCATGTTGCCTTTTAAACAATCCATGTCACCTTTTAAACCATTCATTTCGCCTTTTAAACCATCCATGTCACCTTTTAGTTCTTCTTTTGTTGCTCTATGTGAGAGCGAAATTTGTTGCACTTGGTCTCGTAATTTTGATATATCATGTTGCACTTCTTCCTCTTCATGTGTCATAGTAAATTTTTCTGAGGATTTAATGGGCGTGGAATTATTTTTGAGAGGAATTTTAGAATCCAATACACATATATATGCTTCAATATTCCCTTGGAATCACTTCAAACTCCTTTTTCAAAAAACGTTATGAAATTTTAAAAAACAAATGCACAACTTTTTATTTCTTTTTAGGAGGTTGATATTGAACCTAATTTATCTCTGTGACTTCGGATCTTCAAGATATGAAATTTGGTCCTGTAGTATCCCTCTGAGACTTCTTTCCAATTCCATAAGTCATACCTAATTAGGATTCTTCAAGGCAAATTTATGCATGATCTCCCACAATGACATAATTATGGGATGGTTCAGTAGAGTGAACTTGTACGGCTTGCCACATGTCATTTTTTCGACCTTCAGCTCTGAAATAAGTATAAAAGAAACTACAGTCTATTTACTTTCAGCCACATTTTACAGAAGTCCAATCTGATGCCTAAAATGAAAGTTATGATTATTTTCCCTCGGTCACCTTTTTAAGATGAAATTCTGGAACCTACAAAAACCCTAATGTCCACATATCATATCTCCGAAAATTTTGCAAACCAAGGTCTGAAATTTTTACATGAAGCTCATCAAGATTTCGGCTCCACGTGATAAAAATTTCAGCTTTTTAAGCCTCGTATAAAAAAAAATTATAGTGAAAATTCCAAGATGAACTGTTTGCATCAGCGAAACCCTAGAATCCAAAGCTCTCATACCAAATGTTATGAAACCAGATCAAAAAATAGAAGAAAATATAGATCAATGAATTAGAAATCAGCCTCTTTGAGGGGGAAACCTCCTTTACATTACATAAATGAACAATTCTTGGATGATACAAATGAAAAAACCTCCTTTGTATCAAGGGGTCACAATATAATCCTAGTCGACATAACAATAACAATGTAAGGGCACAAAAATAACAATAGTGGGCTTGTATGGGGAAAAATAATAACAATATGGGGATTACATGGGCACAACAATAATAATAAGGGTGATACACTAACAATAAAAATAAGGGGATACACTAGCATTATAGTGACCTAGCACAGTCTATACCCAATAGCATGTTATATGGTCCCAATGGCAGTATGTTCAAGTGCCTTGTTGTAGACATGCCATTCAAGTCAAATGCACAAGCTCTTACCCAATGGTGAACTTTTTTCTTGGTACCTGTAGCTAACCGTACTAACCAGGATTCAGAATGCATTTCTCTTCTCAAACCACACCCCCAACTTTTTGCACCTCCTGTGAACTATAGATCTAGGGTATACCACCCTGATACTACGGAAAATCCCTCTTACAATGATCCTTTCCACATATCCAACACTGCAAAGGTGCTCTACCATCACCTATAATCTGTTTCTCTCCAGCTCCCTTCCCAGTTGTGTTGAACTTCTTGTAAGGAACCACATTTTTTTTCTCACCCACATCTTGCAGTCTTTCCCACTTTGGTGGCCATCTTCCTTTAGCTTTCTCATTTCCTTTAAAATCACTCTTAGGCTCAATTTTGTTTTTTGACTGCTCATAACAGTGCTTCAAATTTCGAATGACCTCCTCGAATGATCTAGGCTCATGGAAATCAATTCGGTCTCTGTAGGATACTGGCAGCCCACTGATGAATCACTGAACCGTGGCCTTCTCCTCCTCATAAATACCCCTGAAATTCTTCACATCTTCCCACCAATATTTGATTTACCTTTGAGACTGAATGTTTCTATTATGGCTTTCATGGTTTCTAAATAGTCATGCAATCTGAAGAAATTCATCATACCAAGAAACCATGCCTCTGCATCCTATAGTTTCTTCATCTCTTCGTCTAAGGTAGGTGGATTTTCTTTCTTAAACTCATTCGGAAAATATCCCCCATCACTCCTGTAAGGATGATAGTGATGGTGATCAAAATGCATGTGAAAACCAAGAATAGTGCCCATGTCTGTCACCTCTCCTATTCGGAGTGTTCAAGGATTTTCCATCTCTAATCGTGTCATCTCTACTCGACCTGTAACCACCGAGATACCTACTGCCATATGCACCGTTATTTCCATCGTCCTATCCATAACTGATCCGGACTGGCCATTGTCGCTACAAATCTGACAAACTCTAAAGGATTATCACATTCGCTTCTTCTTGTCTTTCTTGTGCCTGTATGATTCTATGATTTTTTTCCTTACAAATCCTTATTTATTCCTTTAGAATTCTTAGTGTATCTGCTAAATCAGATGAGTGCCCAACACCATGCTGCTCATCAGATTCATAAGGAGAATCCTTGTAGTCTACCATCTCGCTAGCCATCTTTGATTTCTTCCTGCAAGGCATCTCATGTCAGATTAAACCAAATCACAGTAAACCAATGTACCTTAGCATATTTCAGGGAGGATTCATCCTGCAAGGTCAACCCATCAACATAATACATGTATATACATAAAAATTACAACATATAGACTTGTAAAACATGGTATATCAGTGCATAAGCATCATTATAGTTAGAGTCCAGTCATCAATTCATGACCACATCAACTACACACCATGAATTTATGCATAACAACCTCAACCATGCCAATGCAAACTTGACCACATGTACACACCTGACATGTATAACCAGTCAAATGCTCATGAAAACACATTTACAACATCATTAACCCTTCCATGGCGACATCATTTCCATCATGACCAACACCATGCAGATGCAACAAGTACATAAACCACAACATGAGGAACACACACACGACCGGCATAAATACATGACTATGACAACCTTGACAATATCGAACTTTTCCCAAGGAGAGTGCAACCACATTGTACGACTTGTAACATCCACCTCCCATGATCAGAATCTGAGTTAGGGGAAAATATTTACTTGAAACTCATAGTGTTCGAAAAGGTGTGGAACCTAAACGACCGCGACCGACTCATCGCCCTGATTCTGGCGCAATTCGTTTAGTCGAAAACCGACTCCGTATGAAGGAGTTAGAGCCCGTTGACCGCCGTAAAGAACATGAAAAATTTGGATAGAATGCTGACAGGGATGCTAACTAGGCATACGTATATCCCAGTCAGAAAAAGGTATATTCCAGGGAATATTCCAAAAATATTCACCAGGTGGGACGCTCAGGTGTTGACACTTGTCCTCTTGAGATTGGTCAATTTTGGGTGTGTTGGAGAAATTTGGTTGGTTGTTGGATAGCCAATGAGGAGATGAGATATGGCCATCCCAGAGGATACCACGTGCCCCTCCCAAGGCCAAAAGTTTGGTTTAATTCCAAAGGCCGAAATATATTTTGGAGTGGCAAAATTATGTAGAGGTGTTGAGGCTCGAGCACACGACCTCATCCACACCAGCGCCAAGCTCTGCCATTACGCCTGCACCATGAGTCTTAATAGACTATAGGCGGTGCTTGCATTTGAAGTTTCAATAGCTACCGGCAGGGGGGAAAAGGTGCCAACCCCTCACACCATAGGACCACGGTGCCATGACCAGGTAGGAGGCCAACGCTAAATGCGCTTAACCGTTAATTAAACCACCAATAATCCACAGTTAATGCTAATTAATCTAGAGTTTAATGTGGCAGATTTTTTTGGCAGAGTGCCAACTTCAGTGGAATTTTCTAAATTAACTCCAGTTAACTCTAGTCTACTAGATTTGGTGGAGGTTTTCTAGGAGAAACTGAGAGATGTCATAACTTGGGAAGTTTTAGACCAAATTGAGTACAAGAAGAGGCTAGGTAACCATTTTTGAGCATTTTGGACTCATTGGAACAGGTTTCAGAGGCAGAGGAGCAATTCTTGATGGTGTTTTCTCCACTTGAAGATAAAATATGCCCAGGGCCACTAGGAGGGGAGGCCATGTCTATAGGACCTGTAGACCAATTGAAGAACTAGAAGAGGCTACTCAGGGGTTTATGGATGTTCTGAATCCATTGGTAACTTTTTCTTTCTGTTTAGAGCACATATTCAAGTTCAAATTGCAGGTTGAACCAAGAGGGTGTATGGATCATTCAGATATTGAGCCATTTCTTGGAGGATTTTGAGATGGAGATGATATTGTAGGGATCTTCCAGCCTCCATATGTTTGCAGCAGTGTTGTAGAATTTTTATCATCTGATATTTTTATGTGTTATAGAGAAAAATACTTTTGATGTACTTATAGTTACTGAAGTAAAAATTTGATGCGCTTTCATATTTGAGTAAGGGATCTTGGTAAGATGCCCATGTGTTGCTAATATTTTCAGGCTTGATTATAGGTTAGTAAGTGTATGGTAAAGGGACTTTGCAAGAGTTGTTTCTTTTTAGGAGAAACTTACCATTTCAGTTCAGCACATTGATGTACTCTTCATTTTGAAATTTGAGCATAATAACAATGAATCATGCCTTAGAGATGATTCAAGGAGATGTAGCCCAGGAGGGGCGAACTTCTTCATCAAATGGCTTGTGTCTTGCTGTATGATGCATTTTCCTTTCATGTGCTTAATGGTTTCATGTCTACAACTGTTTCATGGAATTACAGATTGAAAGACAACAAAAATAAATTTTTGTGATAATCCGAAAGCTCAGTAAGCACATAAGAAACACATTTTTTAATACTGATGAGGGAGCTTGCATAAAATTAACAAGTTTTCCCAATATTCAAATCGATTGGTATCAGAGTCAGGTTCATTGTTTCTTGTGTTTATTTGTGCAAAGAGGGTTGTCTATTTGTAAGGTGAAAATGCTTACCATGTTGAAGCTCCGGAGAGGAGAAGGAAAACTTGTTGGTATAGCTTCCCAAATAGGAACAAGGAGAAGGAGGCTAGGGTTGCCACAAGCTCCACCTCAAATTTCACCTTCAGAAAGTATTGAGGCTTCGAAGAGCATATCTCAAGGAGAAGAGCCTACAATTCTCACAAGGGAAGAAGGTAAAAATAATGGTGTTTAACCACCATCTTCACCACAAAATTCTTTGTTTTCTACAAATTTGATGTAACTTTATGATGTAGAAAATCCTTCCAAGATGGAAGATGGACATATTTGTGTGTTTTGTCCACATGATGTGGAAGAGTTTCAATCGACACCTTATGTTCAGGAGCTGAAAGAAGAAGACAAAAGAGTCCAAGAGAACACCTTGAGAATCCGAAAGGAGTATGAAACCATCTTTGTGTCTCAATCAAGAGATGAGACAAATGGTGAGCACTTATATGCTTCTTATTTATATTCATATATTGATGAAATTTATTTTTCAGCCTTTGAAAGACACAACAAAGGTATTGGGTCAAATATCTTGGAAAATATGGGATACCAAGAAGGCTTAGGTCTTGGTGTAAATTAGCAAGGCATCAAGAACCCAATAGAGGCGAAAGAAAGGCCTAAGCATGAAGGCTTGGGGTATGTTGCACTAGAAGAATGGTCTTTTGATGAGATCGATTGGGTATCATATACCTACTGTCACAAAAGAGGACATGAAGAAGCAAGGTGTTGGAATTTGCATCTAGAGCTTGTACCTGTTTGGTTCTCTGGATAGAAGCCACTGAAATGGTTTGTTCCTGTACATTTCATGTTGCATTGCACAAAATCTGTTCATTTAAGCTTAAGTACATGTACATGTGAATGAATTTCTTGTACTTATGATTGTACTTGTGAGAGAGTTGAAGAATTGTATACATGCATGAGAGTTTGTGTGTATGAATAGTGGAATTTTGATGATTTCATTATGCTTGAACATGCATGAGTAATTGACTTGTTTTGGTCGATTGCTTTGTTCAACATGTATGTTTTCAACTTGAGAGTGTTGATCATTTGCACATGCATGAGTGTCAAAATGTGTTGGTCGATTGTGTGTTGCATGGATGTCATATCGACTTGGAAAAGTTGATTTTGTCTCCAAAGATGGAAAGGAGATATTGACGGAGTGTTTCATGAGATGTGAAATTATTTTGTTTTTGGAAAATAATCATCAAGTTTTTATAAATGCTTATGCTCGACTTGAGAGTCAGTCTTTTGAAGAGGCATGATTTTTTCAACTTGTGTTTGGTCGATGAATTTTGACACCAAGATGTGAGAGTACATGGCGATGTTCACATGATGTGAAATTAGTTGCTTTGAAGGAGCAAGTGGATATGTCATCAAGTTGTTTCTTGCATGATGTGTTGTTTGTGATAATATTTCAAAGAGTTTACAACCATTGTAGACCATTTTATGTGTTGAATCCAAGAAGAGAAGGATATGGCGAATGCATTCTTCCAGATGTGGAGTTTGGAACCATGGAAGTAAAAGAATGGTCATTTCTTTTCTTGTTTTTACTGATGTTGGAAGCTATTTGTTGCAGTTCACTCATTTTGCAAAGGAGGAACAATATTCTTAGTGGGAAGGCACCGAGGAATAGATTTGGTACAGCAAAAGTGTTATATCAATAAGTAGGCAACAAGTGTTGGATTGGGTCAGCAACAAAAGGAGAACAGTGGTTGAAGAGCCAAGCCATTTGCAAGGCAAGGCAAGGCATGTTAGTGACCGAAGTAGTTGTCATGATGATTTCTCCAAGTAGAATGAAGATGAAAGAACTTGGGAGACAGAAGAGTATTGAGCTCTTAGAGATAACCAACATTTGTGGGTCCAAAAGCAAGTCAGTGGGAAAGTGTGATCAGAATCTAAATTAGGGGCAAAAATTTTCTCAAAATTCAAAGTGTTCGGAAAGGTGTGGAACCTTAATGACCCCGTCCAACTCGTCGCTCTAAGTCCGGCGCAATTTGTTTCGTAGAAAACTGACTCCGTATGAAGGAGTTAGATCTGGTTGACTACCGTGCAGAATACGGAAAATTTGGACAGAGTGCTGACAAGGATGTTGACTAGCAATCCGGACAACCTAGTTAGAAAAAGGTATATTCTAGGGAATATTCCCAAAATATTCCCCAAGTGGGTTTCTCAAGTGTTGACACTTGTCTTCTTCAGATTAGTCAATTTTGGGTGTGTTGGCGAAATTTAGTTGGTTGTTGGATAGCCAATGAGGAGTTGACACGTGCCTAGCTCGAATGCCTCCACATGCCCCTTCCAAGACCAAAAGTTTGGTTTAATTCCAAAGGCCAAAATATATTTTGGAGTGGCAAAATTATGTGGAGGCACTGGGGCTCGACCCCATGACCTCATCCACACCAGCGCCAAGTTCTATCGTTACACTTGCACCATGAGTCTTAATAGACTATGGGCAACGCTTGTATTTGAAGTTTCAAATAGCCATCAGCGAGTGGGAAAAGGGGACAACCCATGGGGCCAACCCATCACACCATAGGACCATAATGTCGTGACCAGGTGGGAGGCCAGCGCTAAATGCACTTAACCATTAATTAAACCACCCATAATCCGTAATTAACGCTAATTAATCTCGAGTTTAATGTGGCAGAGTTTTTGGAAGAGCACCAACTTTGACGGAATTTGCTAAATTAACTCTAGTTAACTGTAGTCTGCCAGATTTGGTGGAGTTTTTCTAGGAGAAACTGATAGATGTCATAACTTGGGAAGTTTTTGACCATATTGAGTACAGGAAGAGGCTAGGTAACCATTTTTTAGCATTATGGACTCATTGGAACATGTTTCAGAGGCAGAGGAGCACTTCTTGATGGTGTTTTCTCCACTTGAAGATAAAATATGCCGAGGGCCACCAGGAGAGGAGGCCGCGTCTAGAGGACCTGTAGACCAATTGAAGAACCAGAAGATGCAAATTAGGGGTTTATGGATGCTCTGAATCCATTGGTAACTTTTGTTTTCTATTTAGAGCACATATTTAAGTTAAAATTTCAGGTTTAACCAGGATGGTGTATGGATCATAAATATATTGAGCCAGTTCTTGGAGGATTTTGAGATGGAGATGATCTTGCAGGGATATTCCAGCCTCCATATGTTTGCAGCAGTGATGTAGCATTTTTCTCATCTCTCTTTATGTGTTATAGATAAAAATACCGTTGATGTACTTATAGTTATTGAAGTACAAATTTTATGCTCTTTCATATTTGAGTAAGGGATCTTGGTAAGATTCCCATGTGTTGTTGATAGTTTCAGGCTTGACTATAGGTGAGTAAGTGTATTGTAAGGGGACTTTGCAGGAGTTGTTTCTTTTTAGGAGAAAATTACCATTTCATTTCAACACATTGATGTACTCTTCATTTTAAAATTTGAGCATAATAACAATGAATCATGCCTTAGAGTTGATTCAAGGAGATGTAGTCCAAGCAAGGAAAATTCCTTCGTCATATGGTTTGTGTATTGCTGTATGATGTATTTTCCTTTCATGTGCTTAATAGTTTCATGTATACAATTGTTTCATGGAATTACACATTGAAAGACAACAAGAAGAAATTTTTATGATAATCTGAAAGCTCAGTAAGATTCCTATGGACATAAGAAACACATTTTTTAAAACTGATGAGGGAGCTTGCATGGAATTAACAAATTTTCCCAATATTCATATCATCTCGTCACACCTACACAAGTAACCGACCAACTGGGTTAAACATGAGATGAGGGGAATTTAAGACAGACTCAACATCCTTGGTGACTTTAAGGTACTAAATTCCCAAACCTATGCATGCGTCCATGAGATTTAAGGCACTTTTTAATCCCAGAATCCTGGGCACTGCCCTAAACTTCCTATAGCTTTCAGGAAACATTAAACAAATGATGACAATTCCAAATAACCAAAAGCTGACTCCAGGCCTAGGACTGACCATCCCCAACTGGGACAGACATTCTGTCAAACACTTGGCATGAATGAAATCTACAGGTCTAGGATACAAGACATAGTATGAATGACAGAAAACTCTTATGAAACATGACAAGAAGGATCACCACCTTCTCCCTTGAACTGTTATGACATCAATTAGGTCTTGCATCCATCATTTTAATGATTACAAGTAAATACATGAAATAACTATGACTTGAACCAGTCATATAGCCATGCTTATAACCAACATAAAACCATGTAAATAATAGTGAGATGAAAACCATTAAATACACACATTAATAGGTAAAAAAGCAAGAGAAATTAGCTTCCATTAAACATAGGAAAATACTAACCAGGTTTGAGACTTCCATGTTCCACCCGACCATAAACATGGCTGAGCCAAATCTTTCTTCAGACAGTCACCCTCGTGCCATATTCTAAGCATGAATGTGGGATCTCATCGATAAAACAATCCAAAATACAACCAAGGGAATCTATAGGTTAAACCACCTCCACCCTCACATACTGTAATCACACCAAAACGATACACTGATCACTAAACCGATCAGAACTTGGAAATCACTATCCATGAGGAAATTTTCGTCTCCCTATCTCTTAGGCTTTACTGTAATCCAATCTCGGATCACTAGGCCCTAAACCGAGACACCTCTGCCCTAGATTCCGAAATAAATTCGACAAATCCAAAGCTCAAAACCAAGATCAAAATCCCAACACACCATGGCATTCGGAAAAAGGCAAGGAAAGGTTGAAAACCACTGTCAAAACCCTATAAAACCATGCCACCGACAACAAGATAACCAAATAACAACATCCATAAGCCATGCATGTCCAAACCAACTAGTAAATCACACATGCAATATCTTACCTGCAAGTATTCCTGCTGGAGATGCTAGATATTTCTCTTCCTTGCTTGATCCTTGCTTTCCTTTCCTTTTTTGTCCTTATTTTTCTTGCTTCCTCCTCCTTGGCACAATGCTGAATCGCTCAAAGAAAACTATAAGTATCCAAGAGTGAGAGAGAGAGAGAATAATGAGAGAGCTCCAAAACTGAATTGAAAAAATCCATGAATGATCCTCAGAAGCCTTTTTTATTAATTAGGCCTCTATGTTCTTAATTTTCCATTATTTTCCTTTAATTTTCTCCTCACATGCAACCTGTGACATTTTACCTTCATTTTCTCTTAATTTGCTTTATTTTCATAAATAAATGTGCAAAAATATCTTTTTTCCTTTCCAAATATTTTTCCATTGCCTTTGCCAATTTCCTTAGCCATAAACACATATCTGGTGATGCCCACTAGGATATTTTCCCAACATTCAACTTGGAATAAGTGTCCCTTAACCGTGGTCTTATTTTGCCTTTATTAACTTTCATTGCATGAGTCTTTTTCTTGAGTCTGTTATAGTTTCATACATCTTAAGATATGGTTTCCATTTCCAACATTTCTATTTCTATTGCATAGACTAGGATTCATTTTGATGTACCACTTACACTCTGCAAATAGGTTAATATTTATATTTTTGCAAGTAAGTTTAGCATTTAAATTCATGCAAAGTAAAATAGTGTTTCCTTAATATTTACATTTTTGCAAGTAATTTTAGCATTTACATTCATGCAAAGTAAAATAGTCTTTCCTTTCCTCAAAAGTAACTAGGATTTGCAAAATTAATTAAGTTTCCTTTCCATAGACAGAGTAACATTTCCATTTTTTCACTTAGTTTAGGCTTGGATTTCATGACATTCACTTCATTGCATCAAATCAATGAAATAAGGACATATTGCATGTTTCACATATAGTGTTGACACCTATTATGTTAGTACAAACCCCAGGGTTAAATTTCAGTCGTTAGCCTTGGGAGTTGCAACATTATTGCTACAATATTGGGGCTCATCAGGGAATAGGCGTGGGAAGTGCTAGGATGAAGCATCAGGACGACGTGGCAAGATGAAATTAGGGAGGAGACCAGAGGAATGGGCCCCAATTGTTTCTAGACACACGTCAGCAAAACCTGTAAGTGGGTTTGCAAAACTCGAAACCGCCTCCCTGACACCTCATGAAGTGGTTTTGGAGAAGGTGATGGAGGGTATCAGAATGAATATGAGTTGTCAATCTGGCGATCAATGGTTTCATATTTCCACCCATTCTGAGGGGTGACCTCCTCATAAACGTTGTGCACTTTACTGTGTCATAGTTGCTTGTGATGACTTCACTATTCAAGCGTGTGGGGATCCACCCGAAAACTGCACGTATTTTATGCGATGTTGTGAATTATTAATGGTCCCAGGGATTAATATACGTACAAGTGGACTAATATATGTACAAGTGGACGTATTTTTATTATGTTCATAGAGACACACACACATATATAAGAACTGTTTATAAGTAAATAAGTAAATAAAATGAAGCTATTGAGATCTGAGTTTTGTCCTCAGGTGTAAATAGGAGAAGCCATACACCCTAATTAAATAAATTCAATCCTCTACAAGGAGAATGGAGAATGTATATAAGAGAAAAAATAAAAATATATCCCATTCTTATAACAATACAAGACAAATTGGATTAGCAGTAATGACTCCACTGGGGTAGGTAGGGTGTTGTTACACATAGGTACACATAGACTAAGCATTGGTGTAGGAAATAAAGGGAGGAGACTCAATGGCATAATATAAGCCTTTAGGTGAGAAATAAGTAAATATGGCTTCAATAGGTAAAGCTTTAACTATCCATGGATTTTCTACACATATATCTTTCTTTCTTATATAGGAATATTTATGTGTAGGGATAGTTGTGGCTTTTCTACACACATATATATATATATTTATTATATAGGTCTAAATTTCTATGTGCAGGTATAATTTTGTTCTTATTTCTATAAATCTAAACCTTTCAGCGTAAATATAACAATGAGGTAAAGTGGGGAAGAGGAGGAAAGGTAACACACAAGGAGTGGCATGGTTTATATAAATCTAAACCTTTCAGCGTAAAGATAGCAATGAGGCAAAGTGGGGAAGAGGAGGAAAGGTAACACACAAGGAGTGACATTGTTTCTATAAATCTAAACCTTTCATCGTAAAGATATCAATGAGGCAAAGTGGGGAAGAGATGGAAAGGTAACACACGAGGAGTGACATGGAGAATGGTGTTTGAGACTAGTGTGGTTGGTGGTGTTGTTGGTGGAGCATGATGGTAAATGAAAGAAATTCACATGACACACAACCTAACTCAATGTTAGTATTTTCAGACCCATTGTGATAGATTACAACATTGTTAGAGCTTGAGTAAGAGTAGTCTTAGAGTGATTGAGTGTAGTGTTAGAGCCAACCCAATTAACCACTCAAATTTGTTTACTTTAATTCATTTATATTAATTTTGAAAATTGAGAAAAAGTAATAACACAACCCAAATGGCCACTCATAGATTTGTTTACTTTAATTCATTTATATTAATTTTTAAAATTGAGAAAAAGTAATAACATATACTTAAGGGAATAGGGTCACCTCATATAGATCTAAACCAATCATAAACAAGAATTGTAAATGTGTGTGTGTGTGTGTGTGCACGAAGTAATTTAATATGAAATTTCACTAAAACTTGGACATAGTTGTAAACTTATTATGGATTAATATGAAATCAAAGGGCTTTAACTATAAAGTAGAAACTATAATTCCTAAGAAAGGCAAGAATAATAAATACTTGATTTTATGATATTTCAATTATTGTTCTTAGTTTCATTGGTACTTTATTCCACAAATATTCTATAAGAATATTTAATGTCAAATGTAATAATGGAAATTGCATCTCTGAAATTATTTGTCATTTCAAAACTTATGGTTATGGAGATGATGCATTTTAGGAAGGATAAGTTGTGTTTTACATTTTTCACACAAAATGCTAGTAAAATAATTAATGGATATGACTTTGTATATCTTATTGTCCTCTAAAGTTGAAATTTGATTATGAGCCTTTGCTAATGTGAAAATGTAGTAAGTGTGTCTCAACCATAGTCTTGTTAGTAATGTTGAATATATGTTAATTATTGAAGACTTCTAATATGAACACAATGCAATGATCATAAAATTAGGGTCCATACCACTAATAATGGACACAACCTCCCAATTTTCCCCACAACACTTTAACCAATAATGTTTTAAATGCATTTTGAATCTTTGTCTTTGGAGACAAGATTGACTTCCTTGGTGCTCATTAACTAAAGTCCTTTTCCCATTACTCATTCACATTTGTTGCATCAAACTACGTCGATGAAAAATACCCATGAATTTATCCACACAATTTTAACTTGTAACTAGAGTGTTGTTGCTCATGTGGGTGATCAACATTTCATCGTCGACTGCGAACTCAAAACCAATTCATTATCCAAATTTATTGTTCCCTCGAGAGGTTTGAATGCATAACCATGCAATGAATGCCTAAATCCAAGTTCAAATCTCTATATAATTGCAAATTTCACCCATCTCATTAGACCTCCTAACCTCCCTACTAACTTTAAATCTCCCTATCATGATTCTCTATGACACAAGAACAATAATAGATTTGCAATGATAACATGCTTTGAACAATTTCTTCTAAATATTTTTTTGTGTCCTTTCAATGAACATATACTTGTTAGTCTAGCACACTCCTCCACTAATCACATTCACATTTACAACTTGCCTATGCAATTTGAGCACAAGTCATTTAAAGGTGGTTGAAGATGAAACCTTTACACACAAGTACACCACCAACTTCGAAGATAATTTCATACTATAGAGATGAATTTGTAACCAAAAAATTAAACCCTTTAAGCACCACCCTACATAACAATAAAATATAATTCACTTTAATGTTCCCATTCACCTATTTCAAATTACACTAATTATATTATATAGAATAATAATATATATTTTATTAATCGAATCTTATAATAACTTCATTTAGTTTTAAGTTACATTTTCTCTTCTTAAAAAAAAATAAAAAATTATCCTATAAAAAATCATTTTAATTAAACATTAATAATAAAATAATAATAAAAAATTTATTTATATATATTTTAATTAATATATAAATAATAAAAAAATACCTCTAGAATTTATATCCAATTGTGATAGTTGGCTTAAGTGCAAACTAGTTGTTATGTTATTTATTTTTAAAGAGACTAAACATTTATTTCTTTTGAGAAAAGGATTACATGATGAACATAAATTAATTATCTTTTGTTGGAAATAAAATTTAATTATGGAATTTTGTTTCCATAAAATTAAAAGAAGACTGATGATAAAAAGTATTCCAAGAACTGAAAGTGGTTGAACAGAAAACAGTTTAAAAAAATTACCTTTCCTCTAGGGATAAAAGCACATCACAGTGAGGAAAATGGGTTATGTTATGTAACTAAGGAAAAAGAGGAAGAGAGTGGAAATTCTTGAGCTGGTGGTGACCAGTGGAATACACTCAGCGTTCCTGAATCCTAGAAAAGAAGAGTACTAGACTAGTGGTCCTGAGGTCTCTTTTGGGATATCTATCAACCTACTCATCTCATGTGTGGAGCACGGGGGGATATGAGGATGTAATTGCCTCTCTCATGATAGGGAAGACCTCATCAACAGATTCTGGAGCGAGATAAGTATACTGACTACAGAAGTAGTAAGAACTGGAATTTGTTGTTTAGACATAATTCTTTTAAATGCAGGAAACATTTTCTTGAAATTATGGAATAAATATTTTTACACATTGAATGTTGTAGATAAATAATATCTATAAATCTTGTAAAATAATCCAGATGTTACAGTAGAATTTTAATGTATATATGTGGGTTGTGTAACAAATGCATATATTGAAGCCATTCCTGTTTTTCAAGGAAAAAATAGCGTGAACAGTAATTAGTTTACCAAGTTAAACCAATACAGAAATATCTACTAGAAATATGAACCAAAAGAACTGTTAGTTCAGGATCCCAGCTCGAAACCTTGGACCCCAGAACTGGTTGTTATTTTCTAAACTATGATACACATAGATAACAGAGTTTTATAAAAAACTCCAAAAACCCAGATGGTCTGGACATCTCTATTTAACCAAAGAACTAGAAAACAGTAAAGAAGTTAAAGGAAATTCTCTACATAAATGAAATACACATGTTTAAACTCTAGAAATAGCATGCGCAATGAAACCTAGAAGAGTAGCAACCAATGCAAATAAATAACTACATGTGAAACTTTCTTGCGGTGCCAACTATTAAAGAGAAAAGACTAACTCTACACGAGCAAGAATGATAACGACTCTTCGAGAAATTCATGAGGATTAATGTAAAACAACCAGTCGAGTATATAGAGAAACAATACATATAAATTATATCAAAACCTAAATGTTCAATGCGGCACCTCTTTCACAAAAGTGAGCCATACTTAAATAAAAGTCAAGATATGTATACCCAAAGATTCGAGGGTCAAGCCACTATCCATAACGAAGATTTAAACATTATTAAAAATTATTTCTGAGGAAGCTTCCCTCTTAGGCAGAGCTGAGTACTCGACCGATAACTAGGGATAAACCCTTAAAATTACAAATAAGATTCAAAATATTGCACACAGTCAATTCTATACAGGGCAGAGCCCTCGAATACATAAGGAAACCAAAACAAACGACATTCCATTGCCTTAAAACTAATTCTCTAAATGTACAACGTCGCGAAGCACCACAGTGCCAAGTCTAGAGGGCTTATACCGAGAGCTTAAGACATAAACGGAGAAGCCGGTAGATGTTAAGGGTTGGAAGTATCATAAATGAAAACGAAGCACACCTTTTGAAAGAAAAAATGTGCAAGTAAACCCTCTCCATTAACTTGTGTAAGTTACCTGCTCCAAAAACAGAAAACACAAGAATGAGAAAATTATTCTATCTTATCTGTTTAAGCGGAGGATGCACGCAAGAGAAAACCCAACTATCTTACCTGGTTAGGAATTTTTCTATAGGTTGTGACCGAACATTGCAAGAGGAAATAGCAGGAGTAAGTCCTAATTTGCAAGGCTATCATCAGGAACGCTAGGCTAGCGAGTAGCAAGCTTAAAGACTGGAATTTTGAAGGGCTTACTGGTTGAAGAGAATGGACAGATATTGTTGAATGAAAACAGCAGAAGCCTGAGACCCTACCATAAACTAACGTAGACTACCTAGCCGCGGGGCCGAACCCTGCAACCTGTTAACCACATGCAAAAACTATTAAATAGGAGAAGCTTCATAAAATTTAATAACTAAATCTGTTATGTCGTAAAGCACAATGATCCAGGTGGATATTGTTGGTCACCTGCCTATTCCACTGGGGGTCCCACCATTGTCTCTTTCAGTTTTTCAGTTTCGGCACAATTTACTATTTTTAGCAGTTTTTCGGGTCCTGAACTTTCGGAGCCGTTTTGAGGCCCTAAATGACGTTTTTTGGGAAAACCAGGAGCAACATGGGTCCGTGGACCGATGCTTCTCACTCAAAATTTTTAGTCCTCGAATAGATATTTCTAACGAGGTATGGTTCGCATCAAACGGAGATGAAGTGCGAAACCTATGGCCCCCATTTGGGTAAATTGGCGCCAAAACTACGAAGATCCAGAAGGAGGAACCGGAAGATCCAGAGGAGGAACATCTCTTCCACTCCCAGATGTGGGTAAAGGCCTCCCCGATACAGTTCATTGTCAACAATGGGAGCCAAAAGAACCTCATTTCAGCAGATTTTGTGAAGTGGTTGGGCTTGCCGACCACAACTCACCCACATCCATACACCATCGGGTGGCTTCACCAAGGACGAGATCTCTGCGTCAGCCAGTAGTGCCACCTTCCATATAGCATCAAGCCCTTCACGAATGAGGTATTATGTGACATTTATCCTATTGATGTTTCTAATGTATTATTAGGACAATGACACTTGTGGAAGCGTCATGCTGTGTATGAGTCTCGGCCTCGTGCTATTATTGTTCCTTTGGGAAATAAGTTGTACAGGATACCAGAGGTACCACCTCCTGTCGCTATCTCTTTGGTTACTGAAAAACAATGCAGTAAGCTCATTTCCCAAACCAGGAAATTCATTTCCTGATGATCTACCCCGAGGGCAAGAAGAAGACTGTGGCCACGACCTCTAGACAGGGCTCCTCTGCACGACAACAACAAATGGACAAGGTTGTGGAGGAGTACAGGGACATCTTCACCTCACCCACAAGGGTTCCTCTGCACTGTCAGGTCAAGCACCCGATTGATCTGACCCCAGGTGCGCCGCTACCCAATGGACCGATCTATCAGCGCTTTTTTCTGGAGAATGATGAAATCAAGAGGCATATTTAGGAGCTGTTGCAGAAAGGTCACATCCGACCAAGTTCATTTCCCTGTGGGAGCTCGATCATGTTGGTACAGAAGAAGGATGGGACGTGGAGACTCTGTATTGACTATCGGGTGCTGAATAAGATCATTGTCCGGAATATGCACTTGATCCTGCGGATTGATTATCTTCTAGACCAACTCAAAGGGGCGAAATATCTTAGCAAGATTGACTTGAAGTCTGGTTATCACCAGGTACCAATCGAACCCTCCGATGTGTGGAAGACTACCTTCAAAGCCAAGGAAGGCCTTTTCAAATGGCTGGTCATGCCTTTCGGGTTGACGAATGCTCCCGCAACCTTCATGAGGTTGATGGACGACATCTTGCGGCCATTCACCAACTCATTTGTAGTGGTGTACTTGGATGACATTATGATCTTCAGCCAAACTTGGGAAGAGCACCTCCACCACATCCAACAAGCCCTCCAAACATCGCGGCAAAAAAAGTTGTGTGCCAATTTGGAGAAGTGCACTTTTGGCATGACCCAGGTTCAATATCTGGGATACATTATTGATGAAAGGGGGTGCATGTGGATCCAACCAAGATACAAGTCATTCGGGATTGGCCAGCCCCAACCACTATAACAGAGCTTCGCAGCTTTCTGGGTCTTGCTAATTTCTAACGTAGGTTCGTGTTGGGATTCTCTCATATCACTTGGCCCTTGAGTCAAGTCACCAAGGGAGGAGTAGGGGAAAAATTCTTTTGGTCAGAATCTCAACAGAAAGTGTTCACATAATTGAAAAATCACCTTTGTTCTGCCCCAGTGCTCACATTACCAGACTTGCAACAACCATTTGAGATAGAGAAAGATGCCTCCAACTATGCTATTGGGGTAGTTCTTACTCAACAGGGACATCCAGTGGCATATCACAGTGAGACATTGTCTGACACAGTTCTCAAGTATCCCACTTATGACAAAGAAATGTATTCCATTGTGCAAGCTTGTCGACAATGGAAGCATTACATTTTGGGGAAGGAAAAAAGCATCCACACAGACCACTGGCCCCTGCAGTTCATACAGACACAGGGGAAGTTGGAGAATGATCGCCATCAGAAGTGGTCCACATATCTGCAACAGTTTCATTTTAACATCAAGTACAAGAAGGGTAGCACCAATAATGTTGCAGACTGCCTCAGCCGACCACCGATCGTGGCGCTCACCACCATTCTCAACTCTTGTGGGCATGAGACTTTTGATTGGCCGCTTCTCTACGAGAGCGACCCAGAATTTGGCCACACATGCAAGGCACTCTTGGGGGGTATGCAAGTTCAAAATTTTCACCTCCAAGATGCACTTTATGGTCACCTGGGACACCTTTGTGTTCCTTCAAGCGAGCGTGCCAAGATGATATGGGAAGCACACTACAGTCGATTCGCTGGACATTTCAGGGTAGAGAAAACAGTAGCAGTACTACAAAATATTTCTATTGGCTGAACCTTCGAAAGGATGTCGAGAAGGACATCATATCCTGCACTACTTATGCCATTGCCAAACCAACCATCAAGAAGCAAGGCCTATATACTCCGCTACCTACCCCTAGTTGACCTTGGGAATCCATCTCCATGGATTACATGTTGGGCATGCCTTCTACTAAGCATGGAAATGACTGTGTTTTCATGGTCGTCGATAGATTCTCAAAGATGGCCATTATGGCGGCCTACAAGAAGAATATCACAGTAGAAGCCACTGCTAAACTCTTCTTTGAACAAGTGTGGGTTAATTTTGGGATCCCACAGTCTATCATATCAGATCGGGATAGTAGGTTCCTCAGCACATTTTGGTCCAGCCTCTGGTCAATGCTGGACACCAAGCTCACCAAGTCCACAGCTTTCCATCCCCAAACAGATGGCCAGACAGAGGTCGTCAATAGAATGATTGTACACATTATGCACATGTACAATTCAAAGCATCCACACACATGGGACGAGAGCCTCCCCTATGTACAACATAGTTATAACAGAGCTCTCCACAGCTCAATCAGCTATAGCCCCTTTCAGGTGGGCTTGGGATTCCAGCCACTATGTCCCATTGACGTAGCCATGTCATTTGCAGCTACTCAGGCTGATTCGTCTCATGTCCAGTATAAAGTTGACAAAGCAAATAGCTTCATCGAGCGCATTCAGCACATCCTCCAACAGGTTCATGACATATTGGACAGATCCAATGCTAAGTACAAGCAACGCCATGATCAACATCGGGTGCCACACGACTTCCAGGTGGGTGACAAAGTGTGGCTACATTTGCAGAAGGAGCGCCTCACTAGACCCCACCGCAAGCTTCGCCCGCTCTGATATGGGTCGTACACCATCGCCAAGGTTGTAGGGAACAATGCCTTTGAGCTCAATATTCCACCATTCCTTGGTTTGCAACCAATATTCAATCTGGACTGCCTTCGTCCTTACTTCCCACCTCTACTGGACACCTCTGACATTGCAGAACAACTCACACCAACAGAGTTAAACCCAGACTGCATGGAATAGGCCACCACAGATTTTATCATGGACATGCAAATCAAGAACACTAGCCAACAGAAGATCCAACTATACCGGGTTGTCAAAGCTGGCCAACTCCTGCACCAAGGAAAGTGGTTCACCAGGGACCAAGTTCAGCAGAAGTTTCCTCATCTCATGGAGGAACTTAATGCAATGGGGACCATTGCTTCCTAAGGGGGGAAGAATGGTCCAGGTGGATATTGGTGGTCACCCACCTATTCCAATTGGGGCCCCACCATTGTCTCTTTCAGTTTTTCAGTTTCGGCACAACTTACTATTTTTAGCAGTTTTTCGGGTCCTGAACTTCCGGAGCAGTTTTGATGCCCTAAACGACGTTTTTTGGGAAAATCAGGAGCAACATGGGTCCATGGACCGATTTTTCTCACTCAAAATTTGTAGTCCTCGAATAGATATTTCTAACGAGGTATGGTTTGTGTCAAACGGAGATCGTATGCCAGTACAAATTTTGAGATCCAATGATGGCCAGTAGAACAAGTGTCCACCATTAACCCGAAATCCCATGCGAGGGGTACAACACATCTAATACTAGCTTAATGAATAGCATACAAAAAATAATACCAAACCGGAGGAGATCATTAAAGTCAATATCGTGATTCCGCCAATCTTCACATGTCCCTTCAGGGTTTAATAATCTATGGTATGATTTCCATTATAACAATTTCCAACATAGATCCCATTATAATAATTTCTAGCATAGATTATCGCAAAATTAAACCATGACAATATTGCATATAAATGTGTCTAATGGAGTTAAGAGTTTAGGTCTATAGCTATGTTCATATAGTTTAAAGAATGAAGTTCTGTGTGGAGTAATTGAATAGTGAATTATTATATATTCAAGGTTGAAAGAGGTAATGTGCATAATTACCATGGAAAACAAGATAACTATGGAATGTAAATATATGTGTATTTATAACTGGGAATAAAGAAGAAAAAGTAAGTTTTTTGGATTGGTTGGAGAGACACTAGACACTGGTAGATTGTAAAGAGAAGATTATATATTACAGGATGCAAGATGGAACTTGTCAAGAGATAAAAGGAATCAAGAAACCCTTACAATTGCGTCCTATCACAACCTCTCAAATGAGCAAGTGTATTAGAAAAGGATGTCAGATATATGCCATTCAGGTGGGTTTTTCTAATTCTAAGAAAAGACCCCTATGCTGGAAAGCATACATGTAGTAAAAGATTTAATGGATGTGTTTGCAGAAGATGTACCAGGTTTACCTCCAAAAAGGGACATTGATTTCATTATTGAGTTGATGCCAGGAGCATCACCAATTCCAAGGGAACCATATCGAATGAGTGTATCGGAGCTAACCGAACTGAAAATGCAGCTACAAGAGTTGTTGGATAAAGGGTATATTCGACCGAGTGTGTCCCCTTGGGGAGCACCGATGCTGTTTGTAAAGAAAAAGGATGGAACCATGCGAATGTGCATGGAATATAGATAACTCAATAAATTAACAGTAAAAATTAAGTATCCATTTCCACGGATAGATTACCTGTTTGATCAAGTGAAGGGGGCAATTGTGTTCTCGAAAATATACTTAATATATGGATATCACCAGATCTTAATTAAGGACAAGGATATATACAAGACTGCTTTTGTACCCAATATGGGCATTACAAGTTTGTGGTATTACCATTTGGTTTACCTAATGCACCAACAACATTTATGAGGCCGATGCATGGCATATTCCACCCCTTTTTGGACAGATTTGTGCTGATAATCATTGTCGATATATTGATTTATTCAAAAATCATGGAAGAACACCAGGAGCGCTTAAGGATAATGTTGGAGATGCTAATAATTACTCAGTTGTACGCCAAGTTCAGCAAATGTGACTTTTTCAAAGAGAAGATACAGTATCTAGGCCATGTCATTTCCGCAGAAGGAATAGCGGTCGATCTAGAGAAAATTAAAACTATTATGGATGGTGAGTACCCCAAAACATGGTGGATATCCTTTCCTTTACGGGGTTGGCTAGATACTATCGACAGTTCATAGAAGGGTTCTCAAAGATTAATTTTCCAATTACATCTTTGCAAAGAAAGGGAAAAATATTTAAATGGACCGGTGAGTGTCAGAACAGTTTCAAAAAGTTGAAACATTTGCTGACCATTGCCCTAGTATTGAGGGTATCTGACCCCAATAAAGAATTTTAGGTTTGTACCGATGCTCGTAAGGAAGGTGTTGGGGAAATTATATCTCAAGAAGGAAGAGTGGTTGCCTATGAATTGAGAAAATTAAAGGAGCACGAACAACGATAATCAGCCTATGATTTAGAGTTGACAACGGTAGTTCATACACTCTAGGTATCGAGGCACTACTTGTTATGAAAAATATTTGTGTTAAAAACCGATCACAACAGCCTAATCAACTACTTTAAGCAAGCATATTTAAACGCTCGACAAGCAAGGTGGAATGTCATCCTAAGCTAATTTGATTTTGATATACAGCATGTGAAAGGCAAAGAGAATCGTGTGGCAGATGCCTTAAGCAGAAAACTGCATTGTGTTTATGAACTTTGCTATAATCAAATATAATGTAAATTTTTAGATCGGATAAGGGAGGAAGCTGAGAAGGATCCTGAATACTTATTTTTATGGAAGCAAGTAGAGGAAGCCAGAAGACAAGAAAAACCTTCTGACTATGGAATTAACAAAGATCAATTGTTAACCTTCAAAGGAAAGTTATATATCCCCAATCGAATGAGTTTAAAAGAGCTTATCATGAATGAGTATCACTGCAGTAATTACTCAGGACACCAAGGATACCAGAAAATGCTAACAACAATTAGAAAATTCTATTTCTGGCATGGTATGCGAAGAAATATTGCGGAGTACTTAAACAAATGTCTGGAGTGTCAATAGGTTAAGGTGGAGCATCAACACCCAGCCGGATTGTTGCAGCCTATACCAGTGTCTGAATGGAAATGGGAAGTTATATCCCTAGATTTTATTACTGGTATACCAAGGTCAAAAAGGCACAATGACTCCATTATGTTGGTGGTTGATAGATTTAGTAAAGAAACACATTTCATACCCGTACAGTCTACTTACAAAACTGTGAAAATAGCAGATATATTTATGAGAGAGATTTTTAAACTACATGGCATTCCAAAGATTGTTATATTATATAAGGATGTGAAGTTTAATCCAACATTTTGGAAGGCCATATTTACAGGTTTGGGAACCCAAATAAATTTCAGCACCGCTTATCATCCACAAACAGATGGAGAAACTGAGCGAGTGAACCAAATCCTGGAAGATATGCTGCGTATGTATGTGATGCACCAACCAACGAAATGGGAAGAGTATCTACATTTGGTAGTTGCATACAATAATGGCAAGAGTCTCTTAAAATGAGCCCCTTTGAAGCTTTGTATGGGCGACAATGTCGTACTCCGATTAACTGAGGCAGTCTCGAAACCAAGTTGATGCTTGGACCGAAAATGTTGGCTGAGATGGAATCGAAAGTGAGGAAGATCAGAAAAAATTTGAAAGAAGCTCAAGATCGGCATAAAGTATATGCAGATAAAAAGAGAACCTACAGAGAATTTGAAGTGGGTTATCACGTGTATGTAAGGATTAAACCTAAGAAAAGCACACTAAGGTGGACCTCCTGTGCCAAGTTGGCTCCTAGATTTTGTAGACCTTTCCAGATATTGGAGAGGGTGTGACCTGTGGCTTACCGGTTTGATTTATTTACCCAGCCATATTCGGGTGCACAATGTGTTTCATGTATCCTTACTAAAACGATACATGTAATCCATTGGAAAAGCATTCAGGTAGGGTAAGATTAAAAATAATATCTTAAAATACTAAGTTTTATGAGAATTTAATTCAAAGTATTGTTGAATGTAAGTTGAACCGGACGGAAAATTTCTGGTCGAACCTCAATGTATACTCGATCGGAGAGAAATCATGCACCAAAGGTGAGCCATCACCCAGGTTAAAGTGCAGTGGAATCACTTCAATTCGGTTGAGGCTACCAGAGAAGATGAAGGATTTGTTCGTGAGGCTTATCCATAATTGTTTGCTGAGCTGGAATGAAACACCGAGGATAATATTTACTTCCAAAGGGGAAGTTGTGGCAGCTAGCTTAAGTGAAAACTAGTTGTTATGTTATTTATTTTAAAAAGACTAAACATTTATTTCTTTTGAGAAAAGGATTACATAATGAACATAAATTAATTATGTTTTGCTGGAAATAAAATTTAATTATGGAATTGTGTTTCCATACAATTAAAAGACGACTGATGATAAAAATTATTCCAATAACTGAGAGTGGTTGAAAAGAAAACAGTTAAAAACAGTTACCTTTCCTCTGGGGATAAACACACATCCCAGTGAGGAAAAGGGGTTATGTTCTGTGACTAAGGAAAAGGAGGAAGAGAGTGGAAATTCTGAAGAGAGTGGAAATTCCTGAGTTGGTGGTGACCAGTGGAATACACTCAACATTCCTGAATCCTGGAAAATATGAGTACTGGACTAGGGGTCTTGAGGTCTCTTCTGGGATATCTGTCAACCTACTCATCTCAGGTGTGGAACACGGGGGAAGATGAGGATGTAATCAGCTCTCTCATGGTAAGGAGGAAATCATCATCAGATTCTCGAATGAGATAAGTATACTGACTACAGAAGTAGTAAGAACTAGAATTTGCTATTTAGACATAATTCTTTTAAATGAAGGAAACGTTTTCTTGAAATTGTGGAATAAATATTTTTACACAGTGAATGTTGTAGATAAATAATATTTGTAAATCTTGTAAAATAATCTAGATGTTACAGTATAATTTTTATGTATATATGTGGGTTGTGTAACAAATGCATATATTGAAGTCATTCCTGTTTTTCAAGGAAAAAGTAGTGTGAACAGTAATTATTTTAACAGGTTAAACTAATACAGAAATATCTACTAGAAATATGAACCAGAAGAATTGTTAGTTCAGGGTCCCAGGTCGAAACCCTAGATCCTAGAACTGGATGTTATTCTGTAAGCTATCATATACATGGACAACAGAGTTGTATAAAAAACTCCAAAAAACCAGATGGTATAGACATCTCTATTTAACCAAAGAACTGGAAAACAATAAAGAAGTGAAAGGAAATTCTCTACATAAATGAAATACACATATTTAAACTCTATAAATAGCGTGCACAGTGAAACCTAGAAGAGTAGAAAACAATGCAAAGAAATTATTACTTGTGAAACTTTCTTGCGGTAACAACTATTAAAGAGAAAAGACTAGCTCTACACGAGCAAGAATGATAACGACTCTTCATTTAATTCATGAGGATTAATGTAAAACGACCAACAGAGTATATAGAGAAACAATACATATAAATTATATCAAAAAAGAAATGTTCAATGCGACACCTCTTTCATAAGAGTTAGCCATAATTATGTTGAATCCTTAGTTAAACTGAGAGGTGGGGGTGAATCAGTTTAACACATACATGAGTTTTTAAACTTTTCATCAAGATTATTTACAACTTAATTTTATAACCAACTTAATATGTGAACAGTCTTAATATGTAGCAGCAAGTATTAAGTTAATGTGACACCAAACTTATTATGAGAGCAGCAAACATTAAGCAGATTGGATAGAATATATCAACACAGGCAACACACACAGGGATAGAAGATATAAGTGGAAACCCATAAAGGGAGAAAACTACATCTTATTATTGTTGTGATGCAAAGGCAAGCTCCAACTCCCTCTCACCATTGTTTTTCTGCAGGCACCAACCTACAGGAGGCTCAAACCTCAGTCAGCTACAACTGACATCTATCAAGCTTCAACTTGATAGGGAAGCTCCAACTTCCTCAATCTATCAAAAGAAAATATTTGCTGATTTACCTTAGATATCATCTCTATTCTGCAGCATCTCTTTCTGCTCCTCCTTTTTCTTATCTTCTCTGTCTCAATTCTTCATACTCTGCATTCTCTAACCTCTTTCTGCATATTAATGTGATATGCTTTATACAGTTTTCCTCATAACAGTTCGTATGCCACAGGGAAAGCAAAGTGAATAGCCCTGACTCTTTGGCTTCTGCCTACTCACTTATTTTTCCAGCTCATTCAGAAAATCTCAGCAATTTATACAACTTTCAGTTTTACAGTGGATTTTTATTCCCTACAGAGACTTTCCAGTGCATCACAACCAATATAAACCAATAAAAAATGTATACATTCAGTTACAATGAGGATTACAAATCAATCCATTCAGTTTTGGATCACCGTGTGTTTGTCTTTTCTGTGACTGTGTCTGTCCTTTTCAGCTCTGCTTGATCTCCTGTTCACTGTCGTGGTGTAACTGCTGTATATATGTAACTGCGCTTTTTATATATCACAATTCAACTCTCGGCGTAATAATAAAGCGTTTTTAACATATAAACTTCCCTTTTATGTAACACAAATCAACTCTCAGAGAACTAATAAAAGACCTTTTAATACATAAAATTCCCTTTCGGGCCCACTCGCCGAGCTTGCTCTATTCTCCGATGCGATGAGTCACCTCCTGATTTATTCCAATTGCGATTAATCGCAATCGCAACTTCTAGTTGTATGTTCCGATACTCTGCTCTCACTCCGATCCGATGATTGGTTCACATATATAAATATGTATATATATTGTTTTACACACATATATACATGCCGCTTTTCTTTCCTTTCACTCTTCAGCTTTGGTATAAAAATTTGGAGCAAACCTGTAATAATCTTATCTTTTGAATGGAGCCCACATGCCAGCTATACTCCGCCTCATTTATTTCAATCGCAATCACAATATTCACAATGCTCCTGTGACTTGGTCATTAGATTTCTGCCGATGCGATTAGCAAAGGCCCCACCATATAGTCAATCGAATCATATCTGTCGTCCATCCCTTAGTAAATATGATGGATATCATCCAATCGCTCAATCGCAATCAGAACTATCAACCTGTTCGTCATTCTTTCATATCTGATGCGATGGTTCACTATGCTGCACTTTGCGCTTGAACTCAATCAAATATGAGTCACCATGTATAACATATCGGGTCCGCAATCGCCATCAGAACTTTTATTAACTTGTTCCACTGCCATAAGTTTCTCCGATGCGATTTGTGAGAGTCCCACCTTATGGTACTTCGTTTTTTTTAAACCCATACAATAGAACCTTCTGTCCTTTTGATCTCACGCACAATAATACAATACCTATGCTTTGTATTGTAGTATTGGTCCTTTGTATATAAAGCGCTCCCCATATATATATATATATATATATATATATATATATATATACTTTGTCGCTTGGGCTTTTATGTATCCTTCAGCTTGGGTTAAGATTCTCGGAATTTTATGTAGGGGGTCCCACACTACACATACAATATCCTCCATCAACATTATATTAAGTCTTGGACTCAAACTTAAGCCCAACACTAATATATATATATATATAACCTCTCGGGCTCCATAGTTTGTTTAATGCTTCCGCTCACAGTATAGACTTAGCCATGTAACATATTAACATTGCAATAGATATCAAACCCCAACTTCATGTAATAGCGCTCGGGCCCACAGCGTACTACTATATGCTAACCATCATACGTAGCACTCCTTGGTGACTTGCATATCAATTATAATATATGTACATATATAATGACCCTGTTCAATTTATTATGAACCTTATAATAAACCCACACATTTAACTTATATGTTAACACTCTACCATGTATTCAAGTTCACGTGGACTAAATCAACCTGCATTCGGCCCACCTTTGGCTTAATCATAATTCAACATAGGTATATACCACGCATATGAACATGTTGTGCTCAGCATATAAAAAATCAATTACACAGGTCCGCTTCATATATATCAACATATATCAATGTATGTTATAACCTCTGCCTTTTTATTAACTTTCATAACACACATAATACACAGAACTTCGCATAATACTTTGGCTCCATAGCTATGAATGTAGGTCCCACAGCCTCGGTTCTCTTCCCCGCAACTCCTCTTTTGATTGGATGGTCAATCTGCTCTTGCGCTCCAATTGAGCTTTGGTCCCCCATCCGATGGACGACGCACAATATCGCGCAACTTATATGCTTGTTAGATAATTCTCCAAAATTAAGCGAAAAAATTTGTTTTCGAAAACTGCTTTAGGACACATGGCCATCAATGACATATATCGCATTCTTTTTGACAATTCTACTTACCACTTCAACTATCATGCGAACCCACTGGTTTTTGAGCACCAGTTTCATTGTTTTCTCAGGGTTCCATCTAGCACATGGTTCTGCTTCATCCAATTTAACTATTATTAAAATAATTCCTGCTTTCGCTCCTATTTCCTCTTGCGTTCTCAACATTACAATACGGTGCTTCCATATGTTGAACGCCCGACTCCATTAGATTTTCACTGTGTAATTATGGTTCCTTTCTTGGTTCTGTGTCCTTACTAGTTCCACCTATGTTATTCTCTGTCTCTGTCTTTGCCTCTGTATTCTCTGTCTTTGTTTCACTGTACTCTCTGCAACCTTTCTCTGCTGCTCAACCGTTTCATCTCACGGCTCTGCCTCTGTATTCTCTGTCTCTGCATCCTTTGTCTTGTGCATGACTGTTTCACTGTGTCACTGTACTCTGTACTCTGTCTCCGCATCCTCTTCTTTTACTACCTTGATTCTTTTGCTGCTGCTCGACCCTCTCTACATCTTGCTGCCTCTTTTTCTCTATCTGCTTCTATACTGTCTCCTTTGCCATCTCCTTTGCCATTAATGACAACATTTCCAACAGTCTCCCCCTTTGGCATTGATGGCAATACACTTCCTCTGCTTGCCTTTTAGGCCTTTCTTCTGTTGCTTGCTTTTCCTCCCCCTTTGACATCAATGGCAAAAGGTTGCTCATTTCCCAGTGTGCTTTTAAATCTCGTCCATGTTACTTTGATCTTGAGGACCTATTTCATGCTCTGTTTAGTTGCTCTGGCCTTTTTGTGACTCTCTTTGTTGACTGATCTCCCCCTGGAATGATGTCTTCTTTTCTTTTCTCCCCCTAGAATGAAGCCTTTTTTTTTTGTCAGAGAGTAGTATCTGAAGACACTACCCCTAGTTTGTTTCTCAGATATTCGAATGGCTCTCTAGCAAGAGGTTTTGTGAATATATCTTTTGTTTGTTCTTTTGTTGGCACATATTCCAACTTCACTACCTTCTGTGCTACTTGTTCTCTTAGGAAATGGTACTTGATTGGGATGTGTTTAGTTTTTGAATGAAGTACATGATTTTTTGAAATACTTATAGCACTTGTCTTATCACATATGATAGAGATAGGTTTATCAATGCTTACCTTCATGTCTTGGAGAGTTTGTTTCATCCGCATGACTTGTGTGCAACATGCTGCTGCTGCTATGTATTCTGCTTCTGTTGTAGATAGAGAGATAGATGTATGTTTCTTGCTTAGCCATGCCACCAGAATTTTTCCCAAGTAGAATGCACCTCCACTTGTGCTTTTCCTATCATCTACACAGCTAGCCCAATCTGCATCGGTATATGCTGTCAATGTGAAGCTCTTGCCTTTTGGATACCATAGCCCATAATGTACAGTTCCTTGTAGATATCTAAATATTCTTTTGACTGCTAGAAGGTGATTTTGATTTGGTTTTGCTTGATATCTAGCCACAAGTCCTACTGCTAACATGATGTCTGGTCTTGATGCTGTTAGGTATAGCAGACTTCCTATCATGGATCTGTAGAGTCTTTGATCTATATTAGCAGATCCATCATCATCACATATCTTGCATCCAGTGATCATGGGAGTTGACACAATTTTGCAGTCTTCCATTTTGAACTTTTTCAACATCTCTTTTAAGTATTTTTCCCGTGAGATGAATGTACCTATGTTCTTTTGCTGAATTTGAAGTCCTAAGTAGAAGGTGAGCTCTCCAATCATAGACATCTCAAACTCTGATTTCATCTATTCAGCAAATCCTTTTGCTAGCTCATCTTTGTTGCTTCCAAACATAATGTCATCAACATATACTACAACAATCAGGAGTTCATTTTCATGGGCTTTTATTTATAGATTGTTGTCTACTCCTCCTCTCTTAAAGCCTTGTTTTTGCAAGTACTTATCCAGCCTTGAGTACCAAGCACGAGGAGTTTGTTTCAGTCCATATAGAGCCTTCTTTAGTCTTCACACATAGTCTTCTTTATCTATTAATGAGAATCCTTCTGGTTGTTCCATGTAGACTTCTTCTTCTAGATCTCGATTCAGGAAAGTAGATTTCACATCCATTTGATATACCTTGAAGTCATGGTAGCATGCAAAGGCCAAAAACATTCTGATAGCTTCCATTCTGGCTACAGGGGCAAATGTTTCATCGTAATCAAGACCTTCAATTTGTGAATATCCCTTGCAAACAAGTCTGTCTTTATTCCTGATTACATGTACTTGCTCATTCATTTTATTCTTGAATACCCATTTTGAGCCTATGACATTTTTCTCAGTGGGTCTAGGAACTAATTCCCAGGTATTGTTCTTCTCAATTTGGTCCAATTCTTCATTCATAGCATTCACCCAATACTTTTCCTTACTGGCTTCTTCAAACTTCTTTGGTTCTATTTGTGATAACATAGCTATGTATACCTCTTCTGTCTGTTCAGTTAGCTACCTTCTTGTCTGGACTCCTACACTCTTGTCCCCAATGATTTGATCTTCTGGATGGTTCTTTTGAGTGTATCTTGAGGGGGCTTTCGAGCTCAGTTCAACATTTTCTGTTGTCTTGCTTATTTCATCATCATCTTGGTTCTCTTCTTCATAGTCTTCTGGAGGATTGCTGCAACATGTACTTCTTGTCTTGTTTGGCAGTTCTTCATCAAATTTTACATCAATGCTTTCCACAATTTTTCGAAGAGTCTTGTTGTAGCACCTGTAACCTTTACTCTTGGAAGCATATCCTAAAAATATCCCTTCATCTTCTCTTGCATCAAACTTCCCCATATTTTCATCATTATACTTTATGTAACACTTGCTTCCAAAGACTCTAAAGTGCTTGATTGATGCTGGTTTACCATGCCATAGTTCATTGGGAGTCTTGTCATTGCTTGGCCTTAAATGAGCTTTGTTAAGGATATGCACAGTTGTGTGTACTGCTTCTGCCCAGAAGGTTTGGGGGATGTTACTTTCTTGCATCATGGCTCTAGCAATTTGTTGTACAAACCTGTTTTGTCTCTCTGCCACACCATTCTATTGAGGTGTCCCTACAATAGTAAATTGTTGCTTTATCCCATGTTCGTTGCATAGGTCTGCAAAGTCATAGTATGTCAATTCACCTCCTCTATCTGATCTAATGCATTTTAGCTTGCATCCTGTTTGATTTTCCGCCAAAGCCTTGAATATCTTGAATTTCTCAATTGCTTCGGATTTATATTTGAGAAATGCAACCCATGTCATTCTTGAGAAATCATCTATTATCAGCATGAAGTAGGATTCTCCACTTGGTGTTTTAGATCTTGAAGGTCCACACAGATCCATGTGAACAAGCTAAAGTGGCCTACTTGTTGATAGCTCATCTTTGGTCTTAAAGGATGTCCGGGTTTGTTTTCCCAATTGGCAAGATTTTCATATGGTATTTGAAGACCTTTTTATTGCTGGCATATCTCTGACAGCTTTCTTCTTGCTCAGTCTGATGATATGGTCGAAGTTAAGATGTCCCAATCTCCTATGCCATAACCATGACTCCTCAAGTTTGCTAAGATGCCATGCTTCATCCTCCTCTTTCACTATGTAGACATTACTCTCTGTTCGAACACCTTTGAGCAGAGTCTTTCCTGTGGTGCTTGATCTAACTTCACAGTCTTGTGCTCTAAAAAGAACTTCACAGCCTTTATCACACATTTGACTAACACTCAACAAATTTGCTTTCAGCCCATCCACAAATAGTACATCTTGGGCCTTTCCTCTGCCATTATCTAGGCTGACTGAGCATTTTCCTTTGATTTTTCATGCTTTATCATTACCAAAAGTAACATTTCCAGATTTCTTTTCATCAAAGGTTATAAACTTGCTTCTATCTCCAGTCATATGTTTTGAGCAGCCACTGTCTAAATACCACTGGATTTTCAGGTCTTGAGCAGTTAGAGCCAGGTCACATTTATTCACCTTCTTTTTCCACTGGAAGCATCCTTTTGTTTGGTACCTTTTTTGAGATGATGAACCCCATTCTCTAAGAGGGCATTTGGAGGGCATATATCCAATTTTAATGCATACACAACATTTGATCATAATTTTTGCAGAATTGTGAGTATGAGTAAAATCTCCATGATTCATAAACCTCCTTGAGGTGTTGAACATCAATCTTTGTCCATATTTTCTGCACTCAATGACTTTATGGCCAAATTACTTACAATAAAAACAGTAACTATAGAAACAATTTGCATACCTGATGTGAGGTTGTCTTCTCCATTTGTTTGCTTGAGACAGTCTCTTCACTGTTTTCATCCTTTGCTGGTTTGAATTACTCCTCCTTGTATGACAATATGCAGCAATATGTCCCAGCTTGTGGCAGGCATAACAGGTGGCATTTTTCATAGGAGGGAAGAATCTCCTTTGATGGATTCCAAATTTGACATACTCAGGGTTATATGAGCCTTTTTCTGTTGGCTGAGTATTTATTTCATTCTTTGTTATTAAAGGTTCCTTCTGGTTTCTGTCTCCTTCATTGCATGTTTCTTCTTTTGTAGGAATCATTTGAGTTGCTTCATCGACCTTATTTGCTTTTACAAAAATAATATTTTTGTTTTCCTTTTCTTTTCTTTTACTTGATTCTCCTTCATAGCCTATCCCAGTTTTATCGAAGGAGATCTTTGAGCATCTACGATTTCGTTCAGCTTACCAGAACTTGTCATTTGAGAAGAATTTATAAACACCTTCCTTTGGTAATTTTCTAATTTCTTCCTCAGAAATACTACTTCTTCTTCCAACTTCTCTTGTTCCTGAGTTTTATCCTTGATTTGCTTAAGTAACATGTCTTCTATCTCCTTGGCTTCTTCAAGCTCTACTTTCAGCTGCATGAGGACTTCTGAATTTTGTTCTTCTCTTACATACTTGAGGAGAATGTCTTTTTGTTCTCTACACTTTAGTTTGAGTCTGTCAATCTCCTCCAGGGAACTTCTTAGCTCCCCCTCAAGATCAACTTCACCTTCTTCTTCATCTTCTAGAAGGAGTCCTTCAAGATCTTCTATGGCCATCAACAAAAATTCAGAGGTTCCTTCTTCACTTGAGGGTTCATCTGAGTCTTCAGATGCACTGTTGTCTTGTTGAGCATAGAAATATTTTCTATTGAATTTATTTCCTTTCTGCCAGTTCTTTGATGTAGTTTTCTCTGATTCTTGAGCCTGATTCCTTGCTTTCTTATGAGGACACTTAGCAGCATAGTGTCCAACTCTTCCATAGTTAAATCATTTGAATGGAAGTTTACCTTTATATTTACCTGAGCCTCTATCTAGTTTCTTGACAAATTTGGCCTCTGCTTCATCAGAGCAAGAGCATATTTCTTCCTTTTCTTCTTTCTTCTTTTCTGTTTTAAAATCTGCCTCCCTCGCACTTAGCTTCTTCTGTGGGAGTCTCATCTCATAGGCTATTAGATTTCCAAGTAACTGGTTCATGGTCAAGGTTTCCCAATCAGCTATTTCTTCTATGGTAGAAACCTTGGGGTTAAAGTTGGGTGGAAGAGATCTCAGAATATTTTGAACAATCACAGCTTCTTTTATGGTTTCCCCTAGAGCTTTCATGTTATTTACTATTTCTGGAACCATTAAAAAGAAGCTGGAAATATCTTCATCATCATTCATTTTTAAATTTTCAAATTGGGCTCTATAGACTTGAAGCTTGGCAGTCTTCACCTTCTTGTCTCCCTCATGTATGCTCTCTAGAGTGTCCCATATCTCTTTAGCAGTCTTGCTGTGCATTACTTTGATAAATTCTGCCTCACACATTCCATTTAGAATTGCATTCATGGCCTTTGCATTGGCTACAAAATCTTGTTTAGCTTCTTTCTTTGAGTCAGTTGCCTTTGGAGCATATCCAAATTCCACAGCAGCCCAAACTTCTATTCCTAGAGACATTATGTATGCTCTCATTCTGATTTTCCAGAAGGCATAATTAGCACCGATGAAAAAAGGGGCTTTATTGGTTGAGCTTCCTTCTTGACTAGCCATCCTAGGTACCTAGGATCTCCTTTCAGTTGTTAAACTCGTACAAAAGGAACCCGCTCTGATACCAATTGTTGAATCCTTAGTTAAACTGAGAGGGGGGGGTGGGGGGGGGGTGAATCAGTTTAACACATACATGAGTTTTTTAAATTTTTCATCAAGCTTATTTACAACTTAATTTTATAACCAACTTAATATGTGAATAGTCTTAATATGTAGCAGCAAGTATTAAGTTAATGTGACACCAAACTTATTATGAGAGCAACAAACATTAAGCAGATTGGATAGAATATATCAACACATAGGCAACACACACAGAGACAACAGATATAAGTGGAAACCCATAAAGGGAGAAAACCACATCTTATTATTGTTGTGATGCAAAGGCAAGCTCCAACTCCCTCTCACCATTGATTTTCTGCAGGCACCAACCTACAGGAGGCTCCAACCTCAGTCAACTACAACTGACATCTATCAAGCTTCAACTTGATAGGGAAGCTCCAACTTCCTCATTCTATCAAAAGAAAATATTTGCTGATTTACCTTAGATATCAGCTCTGTTCTGTAGCATCTCTTTCTGCTCTTCCTTTTTCTTATCTTCTCTGTCTCAATTCTTCATACTCTGCATTCTCTAGTCTCTTTACTGCATATCAATATGGTATCCTTTATACAGTTTGCCTCATAACTGTTCGTATTCCACAGGGAATTCAAAGTGAATAGCCCTGACTCTTTGCCTTTTGCCTCATCACTTCTTTATCCAACTCATTCAGAAAACTACAAATTTTTTTACAACTTTCAGTTTTACAGTGGAGTTTTGTTTCCTATGGAGACTTGCCAGTGCATCACAAACAATATAAACCAATTACAAATCGTTTACATTCAGTTACAATGAGGATTACTAATCAATCCATTTAGTTTTGGATCACCGTGTGTTTGTCTTTTCTGTGACTATGTCTGTCCTTTTCAGCTCTGCTTGATCTCCTGTTCACTACCATGGTGTAACTGCTATATATATGTAACTGCGCTTTTTATATACCACAATTCAACTCTGGGCGTAATAATAAAGCATTTTTAACATATAAACTGCACTTTTATGTAATGGAAATAAACTCTCGGAGAACTAATAAAAGACCTTTTAATACATAAAATGCCCTTTCGGGCCCACTCACTGAGCTTGCTCTATTCTCTGATGCGATGAGTCACCTCCTGATTTATTCCGATTGTGATTAATCACAATCGCAACTTCTAGTTGTATGTTCCGATGCTCCGATACTCTGCTCTCACTCCGATCCGATGATTCACTGTTCACATATATAAATATGTATATATATTGTTTTACACACATATATACATGCTGCTTTGCTTTCCTTTCACTCTTCAGCTTTGGTATAAAAATTCGGAGCAAACCTGTAATAATCTTATCTTTTGAATGGAGCCCACATGCCAGCTATACTCCGCCTCATTTATTTCAATCGCAATCACAATATTCACAATGCTCCTGTGACTTGGTCATTAGATTTTTGCCGATGCGATTAGCAAAGGCCCCACCATATAGTCAATCGAATCATATCTTTCGTCCATCCCTCAGTAAATCCGATGGCTATCATCCAATCGCTCAATCGCAATCAAAACTTTCAACCTGTTCGTCATTCTTTCATCTCCGATGCGATGGTTCGCTGTGCTGCACTTTATGCCGGAACTCAATCAAATATGAGTCACCATGTATAACATATCGGGTTTGCAATTGCCACCGAAACTTTTATTAACTTGTTCCACTGCCATAAGTTTCTCCGATGCAATTCGTGAGGGTCCCACCTTATGGTACTTCATTTGTTTTAAACACATACAATAGAACCTTCTGTCCTTTTGATCTCATGCACAATAATACAATACCTATGCTTTGTATTGTAGTCTTTGTCCTTTGTATATAAAGCGCTCCCCATATATATATATATATATATATATATATATATATATATATATATATATATATATATATATATATATAATTTGCCGCTTGGGCTTTTATGTATCCTTCAGCTTGGGTTAAGATTCTCGGAATTTTATGTAGGAGGTCCCACACTACACATACAATATCCTCCGTCAACATTATATTAAGTCTTGGACTCAGACTTAAGCCCAGCACTAATATATATATATATATATATATATAACCTCTCGGGCTCCATAGTTTGTTTAATGCTTCCGCTCACAGTATAGACTTAGCCATGTAACATATTAACATTGCAATAGATATCAAACCTTGACTTCATGTAATAGCGCTTGGGCCCACGGTGTACTACTATATGCTAACCATCATACATAGCACTCCTTGGTGACTTGCATATCAATTATAATATATGGACATATATAACAACCCCATTCAATTTATTATGAACCTTATAATAAACCCACACATTTAACTTATATGTGAACACTCTGCCATGTATTCAAGTTCACATGGACTAACTCAACTTGCATTTGGCCCACCTTTGGCTTAATCATAATTCAACATAGGTATATACCACACATATGAACATGCTGTGCTCAGCATATAAAAAATCAATTACACAGGTCCGCTTCATATATATCAACATATATTAATATACGTTATAACCTCCACCTTTTTATTAACTTTCATAACACACATAATACACAGAACTTCGCATAATACTTTGGCTCCGCAGCTATGAATGTAGGTCCCACAGCCTCGGTTCTCTTCCCCGCAGCTCCTCTTTTGATCGGACGGTAAATTTACTCTTGCGCTCCAACTAAGCTTTGGTCCCCTATCTGACAGACGACGCGAATATCACGCAACTTATATGCTCGTCACATAATTCTCCAAAATTACGTGAAAAAAGTTGTATTTGAAAACCGCTTTAGGACATGTGGCCATCAATGACATATATCGCGTTCTTTTTGACAATTCTGCTTACCACTTACAATATCGCTCAAACCCACTAGTCTTTGAGCGCCGGTTTCACTATTTTCTCAGGGATCCATCTAGCACATGTTTCCACTTCATCCAATTTAACTATTATTAAAATAATTCCCACTTTTGCTCTTGTTTCCTCTTGCGTTCTCGACATTACAATACGGTTCTTCCATATGTTGAATGCCCGACTCCATTAGATTTTCACTGTGTAATTATGTTTCCTTTCTTGCTTCTTCGTCCTTATTGGTTCCACCTATGTTATTCTCTGTCTCCGCCTCTGTTATTCTCTGTCTCTGTTTCACTGTACTCTCTGCAACCTTTCTCTGCTGCTCGACCGTTTCATCTCACGGCTCTGCCTCTGTATTCTCTGTCTCTGCGTCTTCTGTCTTGTGCATGACTGTTTCACTGTGTCACTGTACTCTGTACTCTGTTTCGGCATCCTCTTCTTTTACTGCCTTGCTTCCTTTGCTGCTGCTCGACCCTCTCTACATCTTGTTGCCTCTTTTTCTCTCTCTGCTTCTATACTGTCTCCTTTGCCATCAATGACAACATTTGCAACACTCCTCCCTGTTGGGGACCAACTTGTCTAATGCCTTCATGTACCCCTCTTGTACCTCTGGATCTGTGTGAGGTTTGATCCTTACCCCACCTCCAGGTGCAGGTTGGCCCAACCAAGATGGAGAGTAGTATTTTGGCGTAAGGATATATGCCAAGGCATGTAGTGGAACATTGATTTTATTCCACTGTGCACACACACAGTCGTGAATCATTGCATACAAGTTGGGATCATTATCCTTAACAACATCTTTTATTTGGCCCAACATGCTATCCATCTGCTCATAAACCTCCCCAATCACTGGTTTATGTGTATCTGAAAAACAAATCATGTGATAAATGGGCTTGGTGAAATTCAAAATTTCCCTCACACGTGCCCAAAACAAAGGGTCAAGGGCGGTCTCCTCCACATGTTCAAAACCTTGCCTGTCAACTATTGTCGCTGCCCTGTCCTTTAATACCTGCCAGTGTGGGCTTGATACCATTGCAGCCAATGACTCTCTTACCTTCAAAAGGCGCCTGAAGGTGAAGTAATAGCTAGCAAATCTAGTCTTTGCTATCTTCAACAACTCCAATTTGGAGTGAGTACGGAAAAGCCCATGGGTATTACTATGATTTGTAATAAATCTTATCATTTTTTTACCTCTCTTGTACAAATCACCAAGCCATATGAATTGAGGTTGTTTGTTTTTAATGATATCATGCATCAAAAGGTTCATTGCGTGAACCAAACACCCAGGCCAAAATATGTTGGGGTATTTATCCTCAATAATTGCTCCTGCTGCCTTACAGTTTAGCAGCATTATCAGTGATGACTTGGATGACATTGTATGGCCCAATATTTTCATTTATTTCAAGTAATGGTTCTGCAATGTTAATGCCGGTCTTGAATTTGTCTGAATAATCATATGCTGAAAGGAATATTGCACCACTAACCGACACAGCCAGAACACTTATCAATGGCTTTCCTTTTATATTGGTCCATCCATCAAATACAATGGACACCCCATGCTCATTCCAAGAATTTGTCATTCTAGCCAAAGAATTGTTTATTTAAGCTCTTTCATGATCAAATCCCACGGTTCTGGCCTTGTCATACCCAGGGCTCCTGTATCCTTTGGGGGCATCATTAATGGCAGAAACCATTTCATGCCAACAAGGTGAGCGAAGAACCTTGAATGGCACCCCACATGCATATAGAAATCGGAAAATTTTTGAATCCACATCATTCCTACACCCTTCGTCAAGGAAATCAGATATGGTTCTACGCCTTAAGGAGATGTTTGGTCCAAGTGTGCCTCCATATCCACTGCCATGGGTGGAAGTTGATAGACTTCTTTGTCCATGATGTGATGGACTTGATGGTGTATAAGAATCAATGAAACCCCTAGATCTTTTAGATCTGTGTAGGGCAGCCTCCTCTTCCTTTCTATATTTCTCTCTCTGTTGCTGGCACACTTACACAAATTTTGATTCCTAGATTTTTGTCTCTATCCCCTGGAATTTTCCCAAAAAGGTGCCTTCTGGCACGGGTGTATGAACCTGTGTATTCTTTATTGCAATGGGGGCAAAGAAATTTAGTGGTTCCACCACCTTTCCCTCCTTCCTGCCTCTGAACATATTTCCACAAAGGTGTTTGACTTTGGTCTTGTCTAGTTGGGGTATCTGTGGCCTCATGTTCTCCACTCTCCCCTTCCTCCTTAGCATACTCCTCCTCTTCAGGATTTTCATCAAATCCACTATAACCCACTTCTTCATCTTCTTTTTCTCTAATGGGCCTCTTTCTTCTACTCTCCAACACCATTATTACAAAGAAAGGAACCAACATGAAGAAAATCTCTAGCCATATAGCCATGATGTTTCAAGTTTCTATCCTGCAAAAAAAATGGAGGAATGCCAAATGGGAATAGGAAATGCAACATAGGAAAAAACAATTCAATTTTTCACTTTTCAACACACTAGAATGCAACATTGAGAAAAAAAATCAAGTTTTCATTTTTGAACAACTTAAAAACAATTCCTAGAAAATAAAAAACTAGATTAGAAGACCTACTTCTTTCTTGCAATCCTCCTCTTACAAACATGTTCTCTTGTAGCTTGCTCCTTGCTCTCTCCTTAGCACTTCCGCTCTCCAAACTCTCAAGCTCTCCTCTCCAAATCGCTCTCCAACTCTCAAGCTCTTGCTCCTCTTGCTCTCACTCTCAAACTAAAACAATAAAAACTAAATGAGGAGGGTGGGCTTTTATTCACCCAACCCCCCCTCCCTCCCTCCAAAAAAAAAGAATCGAAATTTGACGTCAGAATTTTTTTTACGCGTCGGGGAGCGTTTGGGAGCGAACGCTCCCCGACTGCTTCCCGCATTAAAAAAACGCTCCTGAAGCGTTTTTTTAATGGGAGAAGCGCTCAAGGAACATTCGCTCTCGAGCGCTCCCCGAAACGCTCTTGAAAAGACAGGGAGCGTTTTTTCAGGCTCGAAAGCGCTCTCCCGAGAGCTCCCAAAGAGCTCTCGAACGGAGTGTGTTTTGGGAGCGGGATCAAGGGGGGGGAGAAGCTTCCCCGCAACCTTGCTTTTACTCATACTTGTGCTAGTGACTTGGAGCTCTCCCCAAATCAGCCTCGTAATTATCAATACAATTTCAAGCCAAATATCTTCCATATTATCCTTCCCAGAGCCTTACTATATTTAACAAATATTTCAGAATGTATTCTGAGAATGGTTCAGGGTGCGGTGTTTCAATTTCCTTAGTAAACTCCTTTACGTGATTAAGGTCCAAAACTTACTTTCCCAACTTCTTCTAGTAGAGGTTAAATTTTAGAATGAGTTTGTTAATTTTAGTTTATGTTCTATGCTTAGCCCAATTACTTCAATGTTTCTTTAGCAGCCCAATGACAATTTCCAATTTAGTTTTTCAATAACAATCACATTAACCATAAACCACATTGACAATAACTGTAGATAAAACATAAACTAAAATGCAGAAGACAATCCAAGACAAGAGGACACCAGATTTGGCGGATGCCATGGAAAAAACCCCAAGATGGGGAAAACCTTTGATCAATTCTTCTTATTATTATATCCAATGTTCAGTAGAGAGAGAGTACGAAAAGTCAAAGTTGACTTGCCAAATTAAAGTGCCTTGTCAAATCTGCAGTCAACTGCACTCAAATTCAGCCCTAACCAAAAAGTCAAAGATGGTCAACGTAACAGTAAAACATCCTCAAAGTAGCTTTGTCATACCCAGTCAAAATCGACCTGAACAGATGGTCAAAATCATCCCAAAACAGTCCCAAAGTCAGTGGTCAAACTTGGTTAAATTCAACCTTGAAATCTGCAGTCAACCTGTAATTATGTTTGCGGTCAAATTGCTCAGATCTCCTTGGTTTTCGTGCCAAACTGTACGGTCTGCCAAAAATGAAAATTTCCCACAAAAAACACAGTGAAAGGATGAGTCAAAGTGTCTGGTCAACGCTGGTCAAACACTGCAACAACTCTGAAATTATAGCCCTACAATCTGCCCAGAAAAATTCGTCCTTCTTGCCACATGTGTGAGAGAGAAGATCTGCCCAATAGCTGTACGAACCAATGAGAGAAGGAGAGAGAAGAATGTGTGAGTGATGCCAAATGAGGTGAGAGGTCACTTATATTTATACAAGTCGTTGAGGGTGAAGTGACACGCCCATTGGGCTACTTGAGCGTACATGATGATGTGGCCGACCTTGTCAATTTGCAAAAATTCAAAAACACATTTCTGCTTGTCCAAATTTGATGATCTTTAGGTCGATTTTGGTCCTCTCGAAAAGAGGAATTTAATGCAATCATCATCTCTATCAAATGAGCTGTCTAAAGTGGAATTTGGCCCTAGTTGCCAATTTTAACACTCCCTCTCAACTAGGGAGAATAACACTTGCCAATCCATCCATCATCATCGACCATCATGCCATCCTGTCATCATGAACCATCTTTGTGTCTCGTCTCTGCTCTGTTGAACATTGATATAGATAACGAAGAAGAATTGATCAAGAGTGAGTCACAAGACCTTACCACTCTCCACTGACAAAAGTCAATCCGGAGGTAGAACCTCAATTAGACTTGATCCTAGATCAAGTTGTTGAACACCATGCATCCTAGAAATAGGGAGTACGACAATACATGATGCGTCCATCTGTAATGCTATGGTCCCTATCCACTTTTCCCAACTCATTGGCCAGATGAGAGGTACTTCCCATGAGTCTCGAACTACATGGGTGGGATGTATGCTGGGGCATTAACAGGAGAAGGTGAACCACTCATCCTATGCATATGTCAATCGTAGGGGAAGGTGAACCACTCACCCCACACACATGTCAACCATTATGGGGTATCACAGGGGAAGGTGAACCACTCACCCTACACACATGTCAACCATTATGGGGTATCACAGGGAAAGGTGAACCACTCACCTTGTAATCAACGCACCAATATGGAAAGGTGAACCACTCACCCTATCGTTGTTCGTAGCTCCAAGAAGTACCCCAAGCCCCTAGGAGCTCCTAGAGCTCAATGTCCAACTCAAGCGAGAACCTAATGGGAGGGTCTTTCCACGACTCCAAGTCTTTCTCGGAAGGCTAAGAATTTGACCTTCCCTAAGTGCTTCGTGAGGATGTCTGCGACCTGCTCATCAGTCTTGATGTGTTGGAGCCTTATTGCTCCCCACTGTACCATATCCCAGATAAAGTGGTACCTGATATCAATGTGCTTGGAGTAGTCGTGGAACACAGGATTCTTTGAAAGGCGATTGTTAAATTTTGGGTACCAAGGACAAGTGGTACCCCATGGGTTTGATCTTTTGCCTAGGGAAAAGTGTCCACTCTATTGTACTTCTTCTCCTAAAGTGACTTTATAAGTGGCAAAGTCAGTCTAATTTAAAAGTGACTTTATAAGTGATAAAGTTACGTTCTAATTTAAAAGTGACTTTATTAAAGTCAATGAAGAATTAGAAAGTGAAAAAGTGACTATGGAAATAAAAGGCTAAGTGGGTCTTTATTTAAGTGGGTGAGTGATTAAATAGAAAAAAATGAAAATAACGTGCATTTATTTTCAGCCCTTGATTTAAAGCTATCTCAACCATTGGATCTAGGGATCACTCAAAAGTCACTTAGGTTAGGGTAAAAGGAGAGAAGAAGAAGAAAAGATCACATTATTCTTTCATGAGCATTTGAGAGAAAGTAAGAGAGAGCAAAGGAGAAATTTCTGAGCAGGGAGGAGGTGAAGGAGAGGAGCAAATCTTTGGCACACATCCCAAGGAGGCATTTACAGCAGAAACGTACAACAGAGATTGGCACGCATTCCACACAGATTTCGAGGAGAAATATCAATAGATTGAAGGCACGAAAATCGAGGCAGTTGGGCATGATTTTTGAGGAGAAAATTTTGTTGTACATTTCTGTACAGGTCTGTACACAACATTCTGGGCACATTTCCCAAGGTAGGTCGTACAACATTTATTGCTGTAATTTTTCTGTCTGAACAATTTTCTGTTGGCATGATTTTCGAGGTGGAGTTTATGCACAAAAATCGAGATAAGTCTGTATTTTGTGAATGCTAGAATATTTCTTGTGTATTTCATTTTCTCTGTAAAATATTTTTAGAAATAAAGAAAAATTCTCAAACTAGTTTTCCCCAAGAGTTGTAGGGGGTTTTTCCAGGGTCACATTGACCAAAAATCATTGTGTTATTTTCTGTGTGTGGCTATTATAATTTTCTGTGCATTTATTTCCAGTGTTTCCAGCAGTAGTACAATCTCCAAATTTGTATTTTTAGAAACAAATTTCATTTCGAGATATTAGTGTTTTTATTATGCTTGGATTTAACATTAAATGAATGGAGTGATAAGGGAAAACTGATAATTGAAGTGGGGACTGAAATTTTACATGGTATCAGAGCAAAGTTGGTTGGAAATTGTTATTTGGGACAACAATTTGTAAATTACAACAGTCTGATTTTTACACAGAAAACATAAAACTTTTACCCAGATTTGAAACTTCAGTTTTATAGGACAGTGAATCATGTGTTTGGGATTGAGGGTTGAAGACATGTTAGATGGGCATAGTAACTATAGTGCATGGAGGGAAAGAATCCAATCTATCTTTGAGGAAGCAGAGGTCTGGGGCATTATGGTACATACCACTCAACCCCCAATAGCAGTTCCTGTTGATCCAACACAGTTAGCAGAGTTCACTAAAAATAATGGGTAAGGCCAAAAGACTGATTTTGGATGGAGTCAAAGATCATGTCATTCCTCATGTGAGAGGAAAGACTTATGCACATGAAATGTGGACTGCCTTGACTGGGCTTTACTAGAGCTCAAATGAGAACCGTAGGATGGTCCTAAAGGAGAAACTGAAGGCCATAAGAATGGCTAGACTGACAATGCTACAACATACCTCACCAAAATCACTTCGGTGAGAGATGAGTTGGCAGCATTAGGAGAGACCATTGCACCCACTGAGTTGGTGAGGATAGCTTTGCATAGTCTTCTCAAAACTTGGGAGAGTTTTGTAGATGATATTGTCGCATGAGAGAACCTTCCCAGATGGGAAAGGTTGTGGGATGATTGCATTCAGAATGAGATCAAGAAGAATCATCTAGGGGCAACCAAACAGGGGGAGGAGGATGACAATGTGGCATTGTTGGCAAGAGGCAAGAAAGGCAAATCAAAGAAGGGAGCTTCCGCTAGTGGAGGCAAAGGAAAAGGTAAAGGCAAGCAGCAGAGCAAAGAAAATGACTATTCCAAAGTCAAATGTTGGAATTGTCAAAAGATGGGACACTATGCTGTTGTGTGTCCAGAGAAGAAAAATAAGAAAGGGAAAGAGAAAACCATGGTAGCTTCTGCAGAGATAGAGGGCTTCTCAGAGAGCTTTGATCGAGAGTTTGGATTCATAGCTTGTGAGGCCTCCAATGCAGTATCACCTGCCATACAGGTTCAGAGGGGGTGTGCAGAGCAAAGAAAAGGACTATTCCAAAGTCAAATGTTGGAATTGTCAAAAGATGGGACACTATGCTGTTGTGTGTCCAGAGAAGAAAAATAAGAAAGGGAAAGAGAAAACCATGGTAGCTTCTCCAGAGATAGAGGGCTTCTCAGAGAGCTTTGATCGAAAGTTTGGATTCATAGCTTGTGAGGCCTCCAATGCAGTATCACCTGCCATAATTGGATTGAGTTAGTAAGTATCCCTAACTCTTGAAAATTTCATTTTGATCTTATTTCTCTATTGATTTAACAGCTTAACTTTAAGTGTGTAGAAATCTCTCGGATTTAGAATTGGGCATTTGGGAAAGTCCTCGGTTGGACCAGCTGACTCCTAAGGAAATAAGATCTGAAGAGCCCTTCGGATCTAATTCCCCAAGCTTATCTTAAGTTCTCTTTTTGCAAGGTTTTTCTAGGGCTTGTGCCTAAATAAAAAAATTATCTTAAATTTTGTTGAATGTAGCGTTAGATCTAGCTAGTAAGAGCTTTAGATCTTCAGATCTGGGAGCGAAGTCAGACTTACACTCCTCAGATTTGACAGATCTGCATATCCTGTGCATAGATCTGCATTTTTAATTGTGTAAATATTTAAATTTTTTATTTTTTATCTTTTTTATTTTTTTTTAAATTTTTTATTTTTTGTTTATGTTTATGTTTATTTATTTATTTATTTTTTCTTTTCTGACTTCTAACTTGGGATCAAGGTTTCATTTTCGATTTCTTGTATGTTCTGGGCTTCTGGGTTTTGTGCAGGTGATATTCGAGGGTTTTCAGAGAATTTTTTTTTTGGATCTGAGACAGATCTAGGTTCTGGAGGGTTAGATCTGATCTCAAGACAGGATTTATGCAGAGATATTCAAGTTAAAAATTTTCAGATTTGAGTTTCTGGGTAAAATAAGTTGCTGGACGAAGGAAAAATTCGATTTTTTTAAAGTGACTAGTTGGCCTGCGTTTTCCTCGCCGTCTCTATTCTCTACCTCTGCGTTCAACCTTTTCCCTTGCTACCATTCTCGTAGCCTCTGCATATTCCTGGCAGCTCTAAACACTGCGTTTTCCTTCAAATCCACAGCCTTCACTCTGCTACCATTACCCTCATTTCATAGTTGTTGCTGCGTCCCTCTGCGTGTTATATCTGCGGGTCCATCTCTGCATCCTCCTTCAATCTGCTCTCACGCAGTGCCTAGCCCGAGCACCCTTTCTCCTGCTGCTCTCTTTCCCTTGCTGCATAAGCTGCCTTCAATCCGTTGGTTTACCTTTCTCGTTGCTCAATCCTTCTGTGCGTTTCCATCTCCTCTCCTTCTGCTCTCCCTGCACGCTGCTCCTTTTCCCTTTTGCTCTCCCTGCACGCTGCTCCCTCGATCTCATCGCATTCCTTCGCTACGACATCCGTTGCTGCTTGCCGACGACTCCTTTACTCTTCGACTTTTCTACATACGCTTCCTTTCCTAACCTAAGTCAAAATAAAACATAACTTCTCATTTATTTTTTAATCTTTGTAAAGTTTCGATTTGATATTTCTTTTAGGCTTTTTCAGTTTTTTTATAAAATACATAACATTAGACTTTGGCTTTATGAGATTCGATTTCTTTTTTTTAGTTCGACTTTTGTTTTTATTTACTTTTTTAACTCTTCGCTTTTAAAAAAAAACATTAAAAAAACCTTAACTTTTAAATTTTTTTATTTGTACATAATTCAAAATTAAAAAATTCATTAATGTTTTAACATTAGCCAAATTTAATTTTTAATTTTTTTTAATTCTTTGTATTTAAAATGTGGAAAATCATTTTTTAGGTTTATCTTATGACATTGGGATTTTGGGTCATTTGGATGATAAATATTTTTAGGCTTGGCAGGAGAAAAAATAATTTTTGGATTTGCATTATTTTAGAATATCATTTAATCCATAAATTGTTTGACAAAGTGTTTATTTAGCATTGAAATTTCATGGTGTTTCTTGATGATTAATTATTGAGATTTAAATGCTAATTACTTTCTTATGCTTCAGTTAAGTTTGATGATCATTGGCATCTGATTTTTGGAACGTTTTCTACCAATTAAAATCACCTAATGTGTAATTAAGTCTTGTTTCATTTACTTGAATTTGGATATTTATTGAATATTAATGTTTGGAAAATTCTTTCAAGTAAGTGTGATCGATACCTTATTTTTGTGGATCTGCGACGAATTGTATATCTTTTAATTGAGTAATTTTTGGCATCTTCATAATTGGCACTCTTGCTTAAGTACTTAATGGTTAGATCAAATTATTTGTAATCTAAGTGCTTTCGGCTTTTAACATCACCTCTCATCTTCGAAGCTTGCTTTATCTTGCTCCTTCTTCAAATCATTTTCCTTGCATTCTGCATTCTAAGTTAGCATTGCATAGCAACAATTTCTCATCAAGTACTTGGTTGTAATTTCCTTAGCAAGATAGTTGACTCCATAAGGCACTGGTATCAATCATTCAAATTTAATCAAATCATTTAATCTTGCTAGATCTTTTACAAGTATTTGGTCGTTTAATTGTGTCTCCCGAACTGGTTGGTTTCCAACTAGTTCTCCTTCATTCCATTTCCATAGGGTCTACCCCCCTTAGTCTGCTATAAGGAGACAACCTAAACAGAGAGATTGGGGATCAAGGTGACAACCCCTGATCTGAGTCGTTGTCGCGGTGCCTAGACATTCTGTGCGACAACAGGCTCCATCCTTGAGAGGCAGCGAGGGCAATAATAGATCAGATAATGGTGTATCGGGGCAACCGGTGCAAATATCTCGTCATAGTTGACTCGTTCCTTTTGAAAGAAGCCTCGAGCAACAAACCTGGCCTTGTGTTTTTCAACTCTCCCATCGGCTCCATTTCTGATTTTGTAAAGCCATTTAGAAGTAAACACAAACTTGTTCTTGGGTCTAGGAACCAAATCCTAGACATCATTCTTCATGATTGATTCAGACTCCTCATTCATCACATCCTTCTATACTTGGTGTTTCACGGCCTCTTCGAACTTACATGGCTAAGATTGAACAATAGTATTTATAGCAACTAAGTACCGTTGATACATGTTCGACTTCTTACTTTCACTAAATGTCCCTCTTGGAGCAATAAGTATTTCAACATCTTCGAGAGTGTCTTTGAGCTAGGGATCACCATGAGGTGGATTAATGGGATCCATCGGGCCTTCAACATCGGGCATCGGTTCATCTGTCGGAGATTCATCTTGCTTTCTTGCAACATCATCATTGTCCTTCCTTGGGATAGGGAGATCTTTGACTTTCCCAAGGGCAGAGTCTTCCTTGAAAGTGACATCATGGCTTATTTCCACTTCTGTTTGACCAGGCACAGATTCTATATGCCTTCGAAGTTTCACTGTAGCCCACAAATATTCCTTTTTTCCCACATGCATCTAACTTGTTTCTTTTCTCTTAGGCACATGAAAATACACGGGACAACCAAATGTGAAAATTCCAAGTCCAAAATCCTACTACAACCAACTGAAAATACTTCTCCTACTTGTATTTAAATGAAGAATTTATTTACGGTGTTCTACTGTAAATACTGAAGCAAATTACTACTGCAACCTTCACTTAATTAATTAAATATGCCGAAACAAGAAACAGAGCAATAAAGAAAAGCATCACACATGACATCGTTGTTTTTGGACAAACGTACCCGGAAAAACCCAATGCGGGAAAATCGGTGCAACATATCTGAAGGTTTTATTATTAAGCAACAGTAATTTCTAAATACATCTTTGAATGTCTCTCCTGACAATTAAGTTACAGAGAATATCACTGACAGAAAGATTAATGAGGTTACCTCACACTATCACTGGAAATCCCGGCAGATCCGACCATTGAATGAGATGCCTCTAATAGGCTCTGTGCAGTCACTGCGTACTCCCAGCGTCAACCCTTCTGGGCTTTGCATCACTCAGTTTGTGGATTGATCTGCTCCCCAGAATCTTCGATCTCTGCCTCTCGGTCTCACACCCCGGCTCCCAGCTTCTGAAATGGATTCTTCAACAAATTCTTCGGATTTCCTCTTTGTCCTCTGCATAGCTTTGCGTGGCTTTGCGTTAGCCTCTCTGGCTTTGCGCTGGAGTTGCTGGATCTCTCTCCACCCTCTCTGCTGATGATTCTCCGACCGAGAAAGATTTCTCTCCAGATACTGTCTTTGCCCCTCTTTGCCAAAAATCTCTAGATCGAAGTTTCTCCCTGAGCACTGCTCACTAAAGAAATCGATCTCTTGATCCTCTTAGTGTGTTTCCAAATGGTCTTCAAGCCTTCCTTAAATAATCTTCTCGTTGACATTCAACGATCCAGATTAGAAGCTAATCAATGGCTAAGATCATTTTGGCTTGATCCTTGTCTTCTTCTAGAAGTTACACCCACATGTTAGATTAATACACATTAATTATTTTAATTTCCTAAGTTTGGACTTAGGGTCTTATTAAAAATAATTAATTTATTAAATAAAACCATCTCTGGGTGGAATTTCCCCATACGATTTCTGAGTTATCTAGAATAAATGTGTCTAAGCCTCTCCACAAAATTTGAGAGTTAGAGCACATCTGATGCTACCCCAAATCAACATTCCCTCTTAGCGAGGAATGTGCTTTAGCAATACACCCTGCCGCATATTGCTCTGGCTCTGAAGCATTCCCCTTTGTGCTGCTGATGTTTGACATGCTGCCCACCAACTACTGCGCTATTGCTGACACTGCCATTGCCAATACTGCATCCGTACAACAACTCCCTCTCAAGTGCTACATCTGTGCTGCTGTTAGCACTGCCACTGCTAACTCTGCACTACAACTCTGTCGCTGAGAGAGGAAACTGAAAAATATCCAAAACCTGAACAAGTGTTCAGTATAGATGCATCTTGATGCTGAAACTTTGACTGTTGCTAATCCCATGCTGTCTCTCTGAACCACTGTGCCGCTGCGGCTACTGGACTGTGCCTCTCCACACTGCTACAACTCAGCATTGCGCCACTCAGATTCATCGCTTTAGCCATTGTATCTGAAAATTCTCCATCCTGCTACTACTAATCTTGGGCTCCCGTAGCAAGGTCGTGATCCAGAATGTGGACTCTTCAAGGATCTTGCCCAACTGAAGTTCTTGCGAACATACAATTCAATATCGCCCCATCTCCCGCCTAGATATGTGTGGGCACTCATGGAATACTCATCTTCTTCGATCTTTGCAGACGCAGCCTTCAGATCATGCTTCTCATACTTGTCCTTTTTCTTCAGACGACACTGCGTTCTGTAGTGACTGAATTCACCACACCTGAAGCATTTAATCTTCGAGACGTCCTTCTTCCGTCTCTGTTGCACTTGTTGTCCTTTGGATGCAAGGGCAACATTCTCCTCCTCCTCCTTTGTCTTCGACCCACTATCGCTGCTGCCATCAAGTTTACACTTGACTAGGTCCCTCCTTAACTCTTCTTGCTGAAGAGCAGCGCACATCTCTTCCCAGCTTGGCAATATTTCTCTGTCCAGAATACTCTGGACAAAGACCTGCCACTCCTCTGTGACTCCGTTGAGGGCTAGCCTTACCATCGCGGTAGGCTAAGGTGTGGACCCTACGACTGCCAGCTGATCATGAGTTTCTTGAAGCCTCGAGAGAAATAGATCTATACGCTCCCCCTTCTTCATCTGTGTCTACCTCAGTTTTTGCTCTAAGTATATCTTTTGCTGCTCGAAAGATCCTTCGTATAGCACTGCCAAGGCTTCCAACATTTGTCTAGCTGTGTCCTTGCTGTGTGGGACACTATGTGATCCTTGACTCCATCAAGGAGCAACCTCTTAGTCTTTGCCATATCAGCCTTATACTTCTTTAGCGGATCTGGATCTGTAGGCACAACTATCGTACACTCCACGAAAACCTTGAGATCGTATTCATCTAGAAGGCATGAAATTCTTGCCTTCCAGATCACGTAGTTGGAGGCTCCCTCCAACCAATCCTGATCTCGTAGCTCGTGAGCTGCCGTCTAGAAAATGTCGAAGTTAGCTCCCTCTCCTCCTCTGCACAGCGTTGGACTGACTTACGCACTCCTTGCTGGAGATTGTAGATTTGCCACCCAGATCTGCTGCTTAGATCTCAAAAAATAGAATTCCTCGGCTAGGAATTCCCCAAGGAAGAAATTTCCCTCACTGTGCTTCTTCTCTTTCTTCTGACGACTTTCTGCTCAACAAAAGATCTTCCTACAAAAAACTGTGTCCCACCAATACTAATGCTGAGGCTCTGTGCTGCTCCCTCTGCCACGACAAAACTTCGATATGGAAGCCCTTCCTCTTTGTCGACTCACTCAGAGAGAAACTTTCCTCGAAAATTCAGCACTCTTGGCCTGGACTACGCAATCCCACTTGGGATTCGAACTGTTGCCTCTTGCAGCTATTTGTCCTTTTGCCCAACGCTGGCTCTGCTCTTCTTATTTCACCTGCAACGCTCTGATACCATGTGAAAATTCCAAGTCCGGAATCCTATTGCAGCTAACTGAAAATTCTTCTCCTACTTGTATTTAAATGAAAAAGTTTTTTACGGTGTTCTACTGTAAATATTGAAGCAAATTACTATCGCAGCTTTCACTTAATTATTTAAATATGTCGAAACAAGAAACTGAGCAATAAAGAAAAGCATCACACAAAAGACCGTTGTTTTTAGACAAACTTCCCCAGAAAAACCAAATGCGAGAAAACCGGTGCAACAGATATGAGGGTTTTATTATTAAGCAATAGTAGTTTATGAATACATCTCTGAATGTCTCTCCTGACAATTAAGTTATAGAGAATATCACTGATAGAAAGATTATTGAGGTTAGCTCACACTATCATTGGAAATCCCGGTTGATCCGACCACTAAATGAGATGCCTCTGACAGGATTTGCGCTGTCTTTGTGCAGTCCCAGCGTCAACCCTTCTGGGCACTACGTCACTCAGTTTGTTGATCGATCTGCTCCCCAAAATCTTCGATCTTTGCCTCTCGGTCCCACACATCGGCTCTCGGATTTTGAAATCTATTCTTCAACAAATTCTTCGTATTTCCTCTTTTCCCCGTGCGCAGCCTCTTTGTAGCCCTGCATGGCTCTGCGTCAACCTCTCTAGCTCTGCGCTAGAGCTGCTGGATCTCTCTCTACCCTCTCTGCTAATGAATCTTCGACTGAGAAAGATTTCTCTCTGGATACTGCCTTTGCCCCCCTCTCTGCTAAAGATCTCTAGATTGAAGTTTCTCCCTGAGCACTGCTCACTAAAGAAATCGATCTCTTGATCCTCTCGGTGTGTTTCTAAATGGCCCCCAAGCCTTCCTTAAATAATCTTCTCGTTGATATTCATTGACCCAGATTATAAGCTAATCAATGGCTAAGATCATTTTGGCTTGATCCTCGTCTTCTTTTAGAAGTTACACCCACAATTTAGATTAATACCCATTAATTATTTTAATTTCCTAAGTTTAGACTTAAGGTTTCATTAAAAATAATTAATTTATTAAATAAAACCATCTCTGTGTGGAATTTCCCCAAACGATTTTTGGGTTATGGAATACATGTGTCTAAGCCTCTCCACCAAATTTGAGATTTAGAGCACATTCAATGCTACCCCAAATCAACACCAAATATTTTAAAATGATAAACATCAGGTTTCTTACCAGTGAAAACTTTTTCAGGTTTCTTGAAATCCAATGCTTGATGCGGGCTCCTATTTTGAACATATATGACAACGTTGGCAGCTTCTCCCCATAAGAACTTCAGTAGGCCTTGGTCACGAAGCATGGCATGAGTAACTTCTAAGATTGTTCGATTCTTCCTTTCAAAAACTCCATTTTGCTCGGGAGTATATGGAACGATTGTCTCCCTCTTAATGCCAGCTTCTCTGCAAAAGTCGTTGAATTCATTTGATTCATATTCGGTTCCATTATCGGTCCTCAATATTTTCATCTTTTTTCCTGTTTGATTTTAAACCAAGGCTTTGAAAGAACATAACCATTTAAACACTTTGTCCTTCTTCTTTAAGAAATAGATCCACGTTTTGTGAGAGAAGTCATCCACAAAAATTGCATAGTATAAGTATTCTCCTAATGATGTTACGGGCAACATACCAGACAGATCCGAATGGACCAATTGAAGAATGTCGGTAGTTTGACTTTCACTCGAAGGGAATGGTCCCCTTGTAATTTTTCCAGCTGCACAACCCTGACAAACACCTTCATGATCTATGTTTAATTCGAGCATACTTGTGACCATCTTCCTGTTGAGAATTTGGAGGGCTAGAGGTTAATACAAACTCTCTTCTTGATAATTACTTGTGAACTTATTTGTGTTACCTGTGTCTTCTCTTCTTTCAGTTTAGTTATTCTTTCACCAAGTCAATTATCAAAATGTACAAGACACAAAAGTTAGGCTCTTAGAGCTAGGGCAAAACCTCTCCCTCTTGGAGAGGAAAACCCGCAAAGAATTCTTCTTATAGATCTTCAAATGACAAGTACCATGACCCAGACTTAGACCCTTGACCTAGATGTGCTTCCAAGACCTTGATTCAGCTTCTTCAATCTTGAATCTTCTCTTCACCAAATTGCTTAGTTCTGCATCAGCATTAGAGACCTTGATCGTTACCTTGTATATGCTTGTAGTTGAATTGCTTGAACATTAGGAAGGTAAATCACAGATTTACCTTCCTTACTATTACTGCTTCTTCACCTTATGATCACTGTCTCAACCTCTGCTAATTCAATCTTGTTATCACAACCCTTAACAATGTATTTCAGCTAGTTATCCTTGCAATAGTCTTCTGAAGTCTGCTTTGCACTTATCCACATTCATATGCTGCTCTTATGTGCTGCCCTTCCTGTGCTTATTCGTATACATATACTGTTCTTATTTACTATTCTATCCGCACTTACATACTTCCCTTTTATCTGCAATCATCCATGCGATTTGATCTGCAAATTGACTGTTCCTTATCCACACTTATGCTTCCTATATCCGCACAGTAGTCTGATATATGTCCGCACTGTAATCTAGTGTATGTCCGCAATACTTTCTGAGATTGCTCCGTATTAGCTGCAATATTATCCATAATCCTTCCTGAGGTAGGTTCGCAAATATTCCTGAATTAGATCCGCAAATCTTCCTAAATTAGATTCAGTCTTGTCTGCAATTCTTCCTCTTCAAATGATCCGCATTCTTGCCTTATATAGAGTGAACTTTTTTCACTTTTTAGGCCGACCATCAAATGTAGTTTATGCCGACTTATATAGGCCGACATGACTTGTAATTTCTTCAATAATTCAAGAAGTGTTTCATCAACAACGTTGAGGGGTTGTATTCACTGTATTGTGGAGCTTGTCTTCAATCATTGTATGAGGGCTGTCAAGGTCTTTGGAGCACAAACTAAATCATTCATGAATATAACACCTATTTATATATATTCCTAGAAGACATAAACCTAATAGACATCAAGAAGAAGTCTATCTACATAATAAATCTTGCTCATGAAACCCATGAAGCAAGTACACCAAAAATACATTTTATTATCTTTGACATTTTCTTTACATAAATACATGATTACATAGTCAACATGAAGACCGATCTAGTTACACTTTTCAACACTCCCTCTTAACTAGGGAGGTATTCATACAGGTACATGGTCACTTTCAAACTGAAGAATCTCATAAGAAGAATCGGATTGGTAATCGCATCTGTATAGCATCATATCAACCAACATTGTCCTGGTACAAGGCCCTGATTAACAACCCCATCTCTCAACGAGACAATGGGCTACAATGCTGGCGAGACACATGGCTAATAGACACCATAGTCATTGTCTCTCCAAGGTACATACCCCACCTAGGTGTTCCCAGAGTGTGACCTTCTTGGACTATTCTTCTCTTGGGTAGCCAGCCCTTAAAGAATATCGGTCCACAACTACCCTTATCTTGAATGCCCTATCTCATTCTCAAAGAGTATCGAATGCCAGATGATTACCCAATCCTCCATTCAGTCTTCCAGGTGAAGACCAGAATGATGTATCTATTCATTCTCTTCACATAGCCTTCACTAAGACTTACGGCTGTTAATCTTGGTCTAGTGCATGACACATGTAATAGAGAATCACATACATCACTCCCTCTTAACACAGGAAAGACATACTTCAAGTTTCTTCCAAGCAAGAAACTTACCACCAGGCTCCTTATCGACTAGGGTCCTGCAGCAGCGATCCAACTATTCATGAAGAATTCCTCCCTTCAATGTCATGGTTTTCGATATTGAGGAATCTTCAACTTTTGGCTTCATAGGGCACAGATCATCCATCACTTTCAGTCACGAGTCATGTCCACTATTAGAAAGTGATTCATCAGCCTTTCTCATCTGGTCCATCGTTATGTCATGCTGCTTTCCTTCGAATCATCTCCAAGGAGCATACCTCCTTTCTCATGATTAGTAGCCGTGCACAAATTCATCCAGATAAACATATGAACTTTTAGAACAAAAGTTACCTTAGTGAGGATCTTTCACCATGACATCTTCCTGTAGGCATCGACATCCTTCATACAAATTGACATATCTCCTAATGATATGTTTTTGCCAAGGGTCTTCTTCGTTACCAGACTTTCGTCAGAGTCTACATATCTTCCCAGGAGATCTCCTAGTCACATCTTCTTGGCCTCTTCTTGGCCTAGTTGCATTTCATGATCTCTTCCTTTCTGCACATTCTTCATTCCCAAGATTTTACAAATTTTCCACTTTCTAGTTTATGTACAACCACCTCATGTTCTATGAGAACATATTATGTTGATTTCATCTGTCAGTGCATTGGGAGATCCTCCTTCATAGATCATATTTCTAAATATTACCTGCAACCACATGATATGACTTCACAACATTCAATGTCAGCATATACCTCATACCTTTTTCCCTTGAGTCATCCTGTAGCAATTTCTTAAGAATGAAGAGCTTCATTCCCTTGGCCTGCTCCATCAATATGTCATCACATCTCAGAAGTCTGTTTCCATGATGACCCTTGATCTTGATGATTGCCTTCCATCGGAATAGTTATTAGAAAGGTTTTCCCCAGAGCTGCTAAACCAAGAGCTTTTATCAAGATACATTGCTTCCTATCATATTATTTTACAACCAACATAAATCACTTAAAGGAGAAGAAGATTCTAATCGTAGTTGAGATCTCTCGCTTCTTCCTTCTTAGATTTCTTTTCATTAGTTTCTTCTCTTATATGGGCTTCTTCCTTTTTCCTCTTGTCCTTTCTCAATCTAGGACAATTTCGTTTATAATGCCCAAGATCATTACACCCAAAACATCGTGCTTTGTCCACATTTCTCTTCTTATATTGAGGACCAAGTTTACCGAATCTTCCTTTCTTCCCGGACATGGTGGCAAAGACTCGATTCTCTTCTCTTGATCCTTCTTTCAATCTTGATTCTTCTATCTTACGTAGACTTTGGAATGGTATGGCTTCTTCTCTCCCATCTATGCTGGAAGAGTAATCTCTCCATTCTTTCGGTAAGACATTTTGTACCATAGTGAGTATTTCTCTATCAGACACTACTTCTCCCAACTTCAGTAGTTGTTCTCGTTTTGCGAAAATCTCCATCAGATTTGGAATTATTCCTTCCTTTGACATTCTCAATTTGTATAGTTTTTTGTCTTAGGGATATTATTTCCTTTGTAGAACATTTCAAGAAGAGTTCCACCAACTTATCATATATTTCTTTTGAGGATTCTAGCTTTAATACATAGGGAATGAGAGAGTCTTTTATGGATTCTATAAGAATCCTCCGGGCTTTTATGTCTCCTTGCATTTATTTGATATATGTTAGAATGTCTTCTTTTGGAGGTTGAATTGTAGATCCTTTTATGAAGTCCATGACTTCATTTTCAATTAGTTTCAGATCTGTCATTTTCTTCCATGCATTGAAGTTTGATAACTCAACCAATTTGTTGCTTTCTAAACAATAAGTCATTTGGACAGATTCAGATGAAGTCATAGATACTTGAGAGAGTGACTTTCTCCTTCAACAACTTTCTTGATGATAACGAAGAGGTTAGGAACTTCTTCCAAGATAGAATTATTCAATCTAGGTGATCTTGGATCCTTGATGTTTGAAGTAGTTAGATAATTTTC
>CM076575.1:719064227-719325482 GCA_034641835.2 Pinus albicaulis
CTGTAACCTTTCAATCAATTGTTTAGCGCTCTGTGCTTCAGTTGCATGGTAACTATCAACATTATATTTTTGTAATTGTAATAATTTTACCTGATCCTGTAACTTTTTGATCTCCTCTTCTTGAATGGACATGTTTTGAATAGCTTTGGTAAGCTTCTCAACTCCATCTACAGTGCTTGTTGTAGAAGTTTTAGCTATAAGAATGGCTGCTAGTGGCACAACTTCCAAAGGAAACTTTGATGTTTTCATTGCTGCTTCTTTTTCCTTTATCAACTTTTCTAACTCTGATTCCATTTTCTTTAAATGAGCATTTTTCTCCATTATCAACTTCATCATATCTGTCTTTTGAGTTTCATTTTCTTCAATATCCTTTGCCAAAGGATCTTCTGTAGTTGGAATTTTTAGTTGTTTCCTCAATGCTGCTATATCTACATTTTTCTTCTTGATGATTTCTTCAATTGAATTCACATTGGATGGATCATATCCAATCTTTACAGCCATATCTTCTAAGGTTTTAATTATTGTATCCTTTGCAAATGAAGATACCTTCTCCAATTTCAGCTGTGACTGTACATTTTCTAATGAAACCAATGGTTTTGATAAACTTAAATCAGTATTAGTGAGAGTTGATGAATCATCTCACCAGTTTGCTTATGTAGCTCCATTTGGTCTATTGGATGAATTTCTTTTGTGTCAACCTCAAATGTAGCCCTTTTATAATCTTCCTTTGACTTTGGTTGTGGGATCTGTGCTTGAAGAAATGAAAAATGCATTTTTCCCTATTCTAAATCAAAGGCTGAAAGAGCCTACTTTGTGAGTTGGGAGTTTGTTTCCAAACTGGTTATATGTACTTGTCTTCAACATTTCATTCTTCAGCTCTATCTCTTTGAAAGTTTCAAAGACAGTCTTCTCATTTTCCCTTGTAGCAGTTGTGCTAGTCTGAATAGCCTTTTGTTGATCTTTAGGATTTGTTTTTTTTTTATCTCTATAAAATGTAGAAGTAGTAGGAGTAGTATAAGTGCCTTTACCACATGCCTGTGTAGATGGAGGTGTCTCTTCAATAATGATTATTACTTATTTCTCTGACTCCTTGCTAGGATTGACCTTCATTTTTAGCTTTGTTTTCTTCCTGTAGTGAATTTTGAACTCTTTTATAAATGAATCAGTCATTGGATATGACTGGTCTTCTCTAACTCTTTTACCTGCTCTTTCTTGTGCAATAGGAGTCTTCAATGCTGACCTAGATAATGTTTTCTCTTCAGCCTCTTGTAGTGTAGCTTCTGTCCATTCAAGTTGATTCATGTACTTTTCAATCTCTGGTCTAGGTGTATGAAAATATGTGTAGATTTGTTTTCCACCCTCGGGCCTCAGTTTGGAAATGAAACCAACTAGATCATAAGACCATGTAAAACTTGGGCTAAACTGCATTTCTTTCAAAAACTTATCTGCTTCCTCCCCTGTTGTCCTGCTATGACAGATAAAAGGACCTATCTGTGTTTTTATTTTAAACTGTGATTTCTTCTTAGCATAGACAAAATTCACTTCATCTTCATTAATCATTTGGCTAATATACTCCAATGCAAAAATCCCCATGGGGAGGAATTTGGGCAAGTTATAAGGGGGAAGTTCACATCCGTAAACTCTGAGTTCTGTATAATTTTGGTAAAGATACTAATCCCTTGTTCTAGCTTGATCTGATAGCTGCAATACTTTTCTAATATTTTTGGATCTCGAGTGCTATTTAAAAAACTAAGTGTTGGCTGAAGAAACAATTCCAAAAACTGTTTATAAGAATATTCTTTCTATTCCTTCATGACTAATGAAGTCCAGAAAATGATTGACTGTTGGTTGCTTTCTTCATCCAATTTTTGTAGAGCATACTTAAATTTGTCTCCTTGAGAGTACAAGAACAAGTAAACTAACCGAGAGGCATAACTGAAAACCTCTTCAGTTGTGAATTTCACAAACTGATCATGGATAGAATCTGCAATAAATTGAATGATATTGAAAATGATGGAGGGTTTTGAATCAGTGGAAAATATGGACAAAACCCCTATGATGGCTTCATCTACCCATTGGTCTAAATAATAACCAAGAAGGTAGGAAATGAATGTGATGATTTGTTTGGACCTTTCAGGGAAAACGGATGTTGGAAATGGAGGGTTTTTCTTAGGTAATGGGTAATTTTTAGTCTTGGGAAAATGGTGTGGCATATTTCGTGTTTAGGGCTTTCATCATTTTTTCAATTGTTTGGGAAGAAATAGTCACTAAAACCTCTCCTGTAGGAGTGATAATAGCTCTTTGGTTTGGCATATACCAAGCTTGACATCTCCTAACAAACTATGGGGCACTATGGGTATGAGGAAAGATGAAATGTGGGATATTAGAATCCCATATTCCTATGTCATCTAATTTATCCAAGTATTTGTCTTATAACCAGCAATATAACTCAAAAATATCAATTTCAGACAAGGTTTCATGTATTTTGTGATCTTTGTCTGCTAGGGGAATGTGATGAAAATCAACTGGAGGATGTAATAGCATATTTACTGGTTGCTCAGGTCCTTTTTTTTTAGAGGCGTGATTGGCTATGTTGTAATGGCGGAAAACAAGAATTCTCTGATGAAAAACATAGGTCAGTACTTGAGGGAAATATCTACAACTAGAAGAAAATAAGTAGATGCAAGAGAAAGATTCAAACGCTGATGAATTTGATCTCTGGAACTCCGTTAATTGTTGTAAATTTGTAATCTTGTTTTTAGCAGGGAAAATATTAGAATAAAGGTTTAAAATAGGTGTTTAATGGTGATTTTATGGGAAATTTTGATTATTTTCCATTTGTCAAGGGGTGTGGGTATGTTCCCTAATAGTTAGCCATTGAATTAATTGGCTAACGGTTAGGAAAATGCGGGATTTAATTTGATTGGATAGTTATAATCCACATTAGCAATGACATGATTGGAGAGAGGAAATAGTGGTTTCATATCAATGGGTAAATGAGATTTCAAAGGGGTGTTAGAGTGGTATGCGGTTTCGTGTGGGAGGGGATTCGAAATCACACAGCTCTGACACGTAGCAGTGGGGTCAATTTTCAATACCACTCTTTTTGGACCCCCACCCACCCCACCCCCCGACGTTAAGTCTCAGATGATGAGGGGGGCTGAAGTTTCATATGGGTTGTTGGATTAGAGTATGATGCGATTGATGATCGGCGAAGTGGTAGATATTTAACGTACGACGGAGTTTAGTGATTGGTGGGGTAGGGATATGATAAAGGTGATGTGACGTGAAAGACTGATGAATAAAGGGATGTAATGTGTTACGACAGTAATGGAGAATATGGTAGTGGAGTATGAAGGTGGCAAAGTACAACCCATAGGATATGAAACCTATGGTTTCAGAGGTTTTTTTTCGAAATATTAAATACAAGTCTTTAATAAAGTATGATTTTGAAAATATATTTTTTTCAGCAAAATTTTTCATTTCTCTTCGAAATATAGCAATAGAGCATAGAAATTCCATGACACAGAGTTTATTTCAGATTATAAAACAAGATTAATCCTTCAACTTGACCTATATGGATGGAATGGAATTTTAACTTCCCTTTTTAAATAATAAAAAACCGAAAACTTTTCATGGCAGTTTAGACCCTAACTTGACCTATATGTGATGGAAATGCATGAGTTTAGACCTCTGAATGGAGATGAAATAGTATGAAGGAGCAACATATCATGATAGGACTTATTCAGTGACCAAAATTATTGTTGAAGACTAACTGAAAAAGAAAAAAAATTTGATTAAAGACCTAATGAAAAACTTTCAAAAGAGCTATCTTTGATCACTGAAAAAATGACTCTAACAGGATCTTTGTAGGATATGATTTGTATTGTTGTTTTATGTGAGAGATCTTTATATTATAACACTACCTTGTAGGGGTAATAACAACATGTTTTCATCAACAAACTATTTATGTACTCCCTTTTAAAAAATGAATATATGGAGCAGTCTAGCTATGTTGGCAAACCTAGAGATGTAGCCCAGAAGGGGTGAACTCTGTCAACAAATCTTTTGTTATGATCTTCATTATGCTTGTATTAGTTATGTTCTTTTATGTTGCTTATGTAAAGTTTACATGTGAAGACTAATTCATGACTTGAAGAGACATTGGAAAGCATGTTTCTTTCAAGACCCATTTTTTTGACCTTGCAAAGCGTCAGGATTATCCTCGTTTGTTATGTGATTCTGAGGAAGAGGAAAGATAACACCTCCTCCATTTTCAGATCAAGAAATATGGTCTATGTTTTCATCACATAATCTCTATTTAAGTATGATTTTACTTTATATTCTAAATTGAATCATGATCTATGCATTCATAATAAAATTTTATTCCCAAGATACCCTGAAAAATATGTCTATAGTAAACAAAATACTTCTCACATTTAGATATATGTATTATAATTTATTGTTCAAAATAAACAAAATATTTCAACCATATCCTTTTTACTTGCATGCTTACTCAGAAAATTTCATCTACATAGAAATTCAAATGTAAAAACATAAATTAGCAAATGACCGATATTAAAAGAACAATATAATCAAGATACATACTTTTAATTCTATTCTTGAAAATAAAGGAGCTACCATGCTCCACCCAACCCTGATTCTTTGTCCTGAAAGGGTCCCCCCGAGCTTCTCTTGTCTGCAAATAAATTCCTTCTATGTTCTTTCTTTCTGTCAATATATTTACGTTACACAATAATTTGTCACCGTCCCTACCATTCCCCATCCCGCACAATGGAGGACCCATTTTGTGACCTGTGAACATTTTCATGCCTTGAAAACATCATCAATGCATTCCTCTAAGCATGAGCTTCAATTGCCCTAAAGACATCTCCTTGCAAAAAATCATGAAAACATCTTCTTTTGCATTGGCGCGGGCAGACAGTTCATCACTCGCGCCAATGGGGAAAATCCTACAAAGAGGCCGCGCCAACTGGCGCTCTGTCCCAGAGCAGTAGTCGCGCCAGCCAATTTAAGGAGTGTTTTTTAAATAAAGATGGCGGAAGTTGTGTTTCAACAAACTTAGAAACCATTGCCTATCTTGAGTTGGGAGGTTTGGCTGCGGGAGTTCCATGGAAGGGAAGTGGTTTGCCACCTCTCATGGAACCTTCCTTGATGATAGGGCCAATCCCACAATAATAGGGATCCCAACTCCCTCCTTCCCCATCTATAAAAGCTTGCCTATTGCCATTGCAAGCTAGTCTTGAAGTGCCTAAGCTTTGAATCTCCAAATTCCTAAGAGCCTTTGTGCTGTAAGAGCCCTCTTTCTTCCCTTAAGGCCGACTCAAGTAAGGAGACTATCGTCGAGAGACTCTGGAGAGTTTTGCCCTTTCCCTGGCGAGCTTTGCGAGACGTGAACGACTAGAGACCCATCCGAAGGAGACTGCGACGTCAGAACATTGGTTGTACTCTCTTTCGATTGTTATTTAATGAATGATTACGGTTATGGTTCCACTCTATTTTCACTTATGTTAATAACGAGTTATATCCTTTCTGACTGATATATAGTTGCGTATTCTAGATTTTATGCTTGTATTCGTGTTGTTTCTTACATGTGCATGTGTCCATCCGCGGAGATCGTGGGAGGATCGTGATCTGCCGAGGCTGAGGAACGGGAACGCTCTCTTCTACGGATCATAGCATTGGATTCCAGGTAGGCCTCCATCTTTGGTCTTTTATTCGTAACTAGGAATTTGCACTGTAACATTTGATGATTGTTGCTAGACCCCTGCTGGGCTAGTAGGGATCGCCTCTGTCCGCAGAGGGGATTTACCTCCTCAACAATTTGGTGACTCCACTGGGGATCGTCTAGATTTCACTGTCTCGCTTAGATTGTCTCGTTTTGATTATTTTATGATTTTCCTTGCTTGGTTAGCCTTCTGGGTTGGGTTCTTTTGCTGTTTTTGCTTCTTGGTTTGCTTAGTGTACATTGATCTGCTTCTGGAGTAGTTCTTTCTTGTTTTTGGCTGAGAAACTCGACTGGCGCGCTTTTTAGCCCGACAGTCGCGCCAATTGGCGCATGTTGCTTTTGTATAGCCCGCGCCAATTGCTTTCTGGCGCCAGTTGCAGCCTTACAGTCGTGCCACTCCTGTAGGGTTTTTGAGTTTGCTCAGTTTTGAGCTCTCTGGGTCTGGTCAGTGCTTTTCTTCTTGATTTTTCGACTACCTGAGTGTGTTGGAGTCCTGTTTGACTGGGAATTTTCCTTCGTCCTTTGGTTGTTTGCTTTTATCTATCGATTTCACGTTTTAAGCCCTAGGGCATCTAGTGGCTTTGTGTATCGAGCCCTCCTTGGGAGTTTTGGTGTTTCGTTTGTCCAGTCGACTTTCTGATTGCTCCTCCGCATCCTCTTAGTAGTTGTTCACTGTTTTGTTGCGATTTTTGGGTGATTGCTCGTTTTTCATTCAAATTTCGTTTGGTCTTGCTTTGGGCCTAGATCACACGGTCCATTGGAGCCTTTGAGTCTTTTTCTTGGTTTTGAGAGACTTTGGTCGATTTGGGATTTGATTGCTTGTGTCATTGAGTGAAATTTGTTTGTTTTTCTCTCTCAATATCGTTTCTCAAGTTGTTCCATTTGTTTTCAGTTTGTTTAGTGCATTTAGCTATCAAACGTTGAAAATTACAAAAAAAAATCTCTTGTGCTTTTGGTTGAATTAGTGCAAATTGAAATTTTTCGATTTTACTAGTAATTAGTGATTTGAATGAAAAGTTTTCAATTTCATTAGTTGCATTAGAGATCTCATTGTTTGTCTTCCGATCATTTGGTTTGTGTAAAGACTCTCAACTCTTCTGTAGCTAGTTTTCATCGAACGAAATGGTCTACTGTGGCATGTAGCTTTGCATTTAGGAGTTTTTGAAACAATACATTCATTAGGGCCTGAAAATTGAAACCTAATTGAAGATCAACTTTAAAATCTATTCAATTAACCTAAGATAGCATTGAAATCTAACGAAACATATTTAGAGGTCTAGGCTAGAGACGTGTTTCGGCGTCTTTAAACCTAGCAGCTATCGTTCGCCTTTTGGCTTTAGACAGCGCTAGTACGGACTTGTGCTCCCCGTACCGTCGCGTATATAAAAGGAGACCCCTCTAGGTTTTCAATCCTTTATCCACAGGAAGCCGAGTCTGCCGCCCTATACCCGTGATACACCGAACACAGCATTCGGGGAGATTGCCTGCACGTACGGAAATTCCTTGGTTGATTTCTTCTTCATTATTAAAACCAAGGTGTATATTGCAGTTCACGGTTATTTGGTACACCCTTTGTGCCTAGTTTTCCTGAGCAGTCATTTGGTCTTTTCTGACTCCCTAAATTTGAAAAGACCGTCAAGCGCTTGTCCTTTCACGCTTGTGTCAAATCTGAAAGAGATAGAGTCATCTTTCTATCGTTTCTCGACTCTTAAAACATGAAACGGTAGAGTTTCTTATTTTTCAATGTGGTAAAATTAATCACCCACGATTATACGCCCTGTTAGATATTGCTTGTTGACCGTTTGATCATGTGTCTTGACTGCTTTTCAGCCCATGTGTGTGTTTGCTTCTTTTTCTCTGGTCTTTTGTCACAGTGGCGGAACCTTTGGTTTCGTCTACTGGTAGTCCTTACACAGACGATTCTTCAGAGGCTTCTCAATCCTCTGCTGAACCACAGTAGCCTGTTGTTTCCGAGTTTCCTGACGGGGGACTGGTTCTTGCTGAGCAACCCTTTGGAGGACCAGTTGAGTTCAATTGGCCCTTTTCGGACCCTGTGTCTGAATTGAGATTAGGAGCTGATTTCCTTTCTCTTACATCGGGTTCGCCTTTTGTTGCTGCTATATTTCCTCCTAGTCCTCGCCGTCTTTTGCGTGATTTAACGGCAGGATCAACCATGAGTGATTCTGGTGAGGAAATCCCAACGTCTGGTGAAGACTATCAGCTCTTCCCACGAAGATTGTTTCAGGGAGACAACTTTGAGCTGGCTGACATGTCAACAGCCAGTCCTTCTTTACCACAAGGATACAGATCTCTGGGTCAGATCATTTCCGCCACAGCCTCTATGGGAGTGTCATCTCCTGCTTCGAGGCCAGCTGCTACTACACCCGGGGTGTCTCCTCAGATGCCTGTTACTTCTTTTCTCGTCCGGCCCACTGTCAGTGTGGCCGCCTCTTCTCCTGTTGTCACGGCATCCGCTGCGAGGGCTGTGCCAACTCCTGAAGATGTTTATCTAGCGACTGCTATACTGGAGAATATCTCTCCGGAGGAGTATCGGTTTCCTTTGCAACAGCCGAACGCCGAGGCTGGACCGTCCTCCCAAGATCCTAACCGTTCTTACTTTTCGCACTACGCACAGGATGGTACTCCCATGTATGCTTTCCCAGGTCAGTATGATGAGCACGGGGAGATTTTATGTCTACCCGCTCCTGAGGCTTATCTCTATGCTCAAGGTTTACCTTATAACCAGGCTTATAACCCGCAAGGACAGCCTTTCCAAGGCCAACCTACGGGCCAACCTGGCTATCTTTATGATCCACAGGGGCAGCCCATTCAAGGCTATCCTGTCAGCCAACAAGGGCCATCGTACGGTCCGCAAGGACAGTATTATAGCCCTTCTGGTCAACCTGTTCAGCCTCAGCCGGGGTATCAACCGAGACCGGTCTATGGTCCTGGGGGGCAAATCCAGCCTTCTTTACCTATGCAACCGCAGTATCCTGTCGTTTCTAACGTTGCATATCAGCCGGGACCATCCTATGGTTCTGCTTCAGGTCAAACCGATTTCCAGCAAGCACCTAGTCCTGTTCCACCACCGGGCCAACCGGCTCATCCGGTACAACCCGGTGTCCTGCCTCCAGGCCAACCGGCCCATCCGGTACAACCTGGGGCTCACTTACAACCAGGTCAACCTGCGCAACTGGCGCCGCCTGTCTATCCAGGTCAACCTGGTCATTCGGGTCAGCCCTCTCACCCGGGCCAACCTGTTCACTCAGGTCAGCCCTCTCAGTCGGGTCAACCTGTTCATTCAGGGCAGCCCGCTCATTCCATTAACCCTGCACAACAGCCGGTTCATTCAATGTCGCAGCCAAATCAACAGCTGCGCCCTACGTATCAGGCTCCGCAGGGTTCCACTTTTCAGCAGCCTACTCATCCTCAGGGTGGTTATTATCCTCATGGTCAATCTCAACTGAATTATAACCACCCCAGAGGCTCTCAGTATTATCCTCCTCCACCCGGTTTTACCTATACTCAGCAGCCAAATCCAAACGCTGCTTACACCAGGCCGACATATAATCAGGGTCCGTACCCTGGTTATCAGGCCCCACACTCTGGTTACCAGCATCCAAATCAGTCTGGTTATATGACCTACACCCCCTACGGTCAGAATCCTACGGGACAGAACCCATGGGGGCAAGGATATTCACAACCATTGTGGAGTACAGGTAACAGTCCTCATCTTGGGTCTGGCATGCCGGTCAATCCGCCATTGCCGTTCCTGGACACCTTGGAGTTGCCGGATGTTTCAAAGTTGACCAATGATCCGATTTTACATAATCCGTATTGGCCTCCGGTTCCCACCAAGATACCAGGTGATTGCCCCAAGTTTGAGGGAAAAGTTGGGGAGGACCCCCAGGCGCATGTGATGACGTATCATCTTTGGTGTTCGTCTAACTCTTGGGTCGACGATTCGATTCGCCTACGCCTCTTCCAGCGTACTTTAACTGGAGCTGCTGCTAAGTGGTACATAGAGTTATCCCGCGGCATTTTCCAAGATTTCAATTCTTTAGCCATGGCTTTCCTCACGCACTTCCAGTTACCGGTTCGTTATGAAGCCGGGACGCACCTCCTGACTTCTCTGAAGCAGGACAAAGCCACTCACATCTCTGATCACATTCATGAGTGGCGGCGCCATCGTAGACTGATAGTGTTTCACATACCTGATCAGATACTGACTCACTGGTTCACCACCTCCTTTGTGAATAAAATTGCTCAGGATATTGTGATGGGAGCATGTGTGACGGAGGAACAAGCCATTGCGCGTGCCCAATATCTGGATCTTGTATATTCTCAGTCCGACACACTTTATGATATCTTGCCTGATGCCCCGTGGTTTGGAACCTCTACGGCTCCGCCTACCCCCGTGGTGGATGGTGTCATTGGTTCTGTCTCTCAGAATTCGAAGAAATCTTCGAATGGGAAGTAGAAGTCTAATTCTTCCAACAATGCTCCTGCTAATCCTGCCTCGTCCGATTCTGGTAAAACCGCGGAAGTGAATGCCGTTCAGGCCAATCCTACGGAGAAAACTTCCAAGGGGAAAAAGAAGGGCAAAGGCAAATCTAAATCTGATGCCCCGAAGCCAGAATCTAAATCTCGTACTGAGGATGGCTCTCAGCGTAAACCGAAGTACCCTTGCCTCATCTGTGAAGGGGACCATTATACTAAGGATTGTCCACGACGATCCGAGGTTAGTCAACTTCTTAAGGGCCCTAAAGGGACTCCGGCTGTTTTAAAAGAGCCATTTCCATCTCAGCAGACCCAGATGGTCGAACAGCCGTCACCATCTGCACCGTTTGGGTCTCAGGTTTTCATGATGAAGAGTGTTGCACCTATCTCTGTCGCTACGCGGTCGAAGGATTACAACGAATCGCGGCAGGCACCCGGGAAGGCAGTTGCGGATGGGCCGCCTCCCCCACCTGTCTCCGGTCCGTTGGAAATCGAGAAGCCTACTCCTGAACCCGTTGTGAAGCCACCTTCTAAAGGTGTCCTTCGAAGATCTTCTTATAATCCAAATGCTCGTGCCGCTCAACATTACAGCATTGTTGAGGATTTGGCACAGGCGCCGTCTGCCATGTCTGCGCTAGAAGTTCTTCAAAGTTGTCCTTCGCAATGGAAGGCTTTACTGTCTGCGATCGGGGGCATTGATCCCGCCGACTCGAGTCTTCTCACCTTCGATTTGGAGAATTTCACTCCCCGGCTTCCACATCAAATCGCTCTTATTATTCAAGTCGGGATTAACGGTCTGAACATTCATAGGGCCATCGTGGATGAAGGTGCATCTACCTGCGTTATGTCCTCCGCTTGCTGGAAGGCCATCGGCTCTCCAGCCCTTTCGTCATCCCCCAATGCCCTTGAGGCATTTGATGGTCGGGAATCTAAACCCCTGGGCGTTCTCGAGAGTCTAGCGATCACATTACAGGGAAAAACTGTCAATGTAGAAGTGGAAGTGGTTGACGCTAAACTCAACTACAATATACTTCTTGGCTGCAGCTGGACCCATGCCATGCTCTGCGTGCCGTCCACCGTCTTTCGATTCATTAAGTTCCCTCACGAGGGCAAGATTGTCACGGTGGATCAGTTATCATTTTTCACCTCTACCTCTGAGAACAACGTGCCATACTTGGATCAGATTCCGAATCCCCCCGACAGTGTGGGACCTGGTCTCTTCAAAGACCCGGTCCTCATGGGTATTTTTCCCGCACCGCCACCGCACACCGCTCAAGTCAACATGATGTCCAGGTCCGATGACCCCTGGCTTATTCCTACGCCTGAGCAGGTGTTTGAGTTTGGAGAATCAATGCCCTTGACTCCAGTAGAGATCAGCTACTGTGAAATTGTTGCCGCATTTGATCCTCCACCTCCTCAGCATGCTCCTTTGAGCATGGCTCTCGACGTCTACTCCCAATCCCCCTGGCTTGGTCAAGCCGATTCACCTGATCCTCTCAAAGATACTTTTCCTTCCGATGAAGCCATCATTGAAGCTATGTCTCTTGAGGAGTCGTCTTTGGGCACAGACATCTGTCGCCCTTCTAAGTCAACTAAATCATTGGTTTTCGCGGATCTTATATGCTCTCTCCCTACAGACTCTGCTCCCTCACACTCTGAAGACCATATACCGAACGAAACGCTTTTCCTCATCAGTACTCGTGACCCTTGGTACGGTGACATAATAGTGTATCTTCAGACCTCGAAATTTCAGTCTGAGTTGGATAAAGCTGCCGGCCGTCGGATTCTGCACCAGTCCCAACCCTATCGTATAGTAGGAGATACCTTATACCGCATTGGAGTAGATTCGGTGCTCTGGCGATGCCTAACCTTGGAAGAGGCTGAAAAGGTCCTAAATGACTGCCACAGTGGCGCCTGCGGTGGACATATGTCCGGATATGCTACTGCCCAGAAGATTCTGCGAGCAGGTTATTTCTGGCCTTCCATATTCAAAGACTGTATCACTGCAGTCCGTAAATGTCATGCATGCCAGATATTTCAGCGCAAGATGCGCGCGCCGCCTTTACCATTGCATCCCGTTATTACCGTCGGCCCTTTTGCGAAATGGGGCATGGATTTTATGACGTGTAACCCTCACTCGGCCGGGAGGCATGCGTATATCATTTTCGTCATCGACTACTTCACCAGGTGGGTCGAGGCGATGCCTACACTAGCTGCTGATGAGAAAACGGTTGCTCAATTTATATTCAACCACGTTATTGCACGATTCGAGGTTCCTCAAGCCATCATCACTGATCACGGTACTCACTTCCGAGATTATATGATGGCAGAGCTGACTTCAAAGTTGGGCTTGCGTCACAATAGCTCGACACCATATTATCCTCAAGCGAATGGTCAGGTTGAAGCAGTGAACAAGGTTTTGGTCACTATGCTTCAGCGAACAGTTGGTATTCACAAATCCAATTGGCATCTCCAACTGTTCTCAGATCTCTGGGCATACCAAACATCTGCAAAGAGTGCAACTGGGTTCACACCATTTTAATTGGTGTATGGCCTGGAAGCAACTCTTCCGGTTGAATGCGAGATTCCTTCGCTGAAATTAGCTGTGGAGCTTTTACCCAATACTTTTGCTGAGGAAGAACACCTTCTGTATCTGGAACGGTTAGATGAAACCCGTCGTCTGGCTGCTTTGGTTATCAAAGCACAAAAGAAGAGGGTCAAAACTCATTTTGATCAATTTGTTTCTCCTCGTTCCTTTATCGAAGGAGACCTCGTCCTCCTATATGATCAAGCACATGACAAGCTTGGAGCCGGTAACTTCCAGCCTATGTGGCATGGGCCCTATATAGTAAAACACGTTTTGAAAAACGGGGCCTACGAGCTTATATATTATGAAGGAGTTCCGCTGGCACAACCCAGAAATGGGTTGCACCTCAAAAAGTACTATGCCTGAAGTGATTTCTTGGTGTGGTGTGTGTACATAGGTGTGTGATTTTCATTTGTGTGCATGTATAGTGTGGTGTGATTTGTAAACATATTTCTGTTGATCGGGTCTTCCTGGTTGTGCAGATGTCTATTCATCCATTTTTTGGTTTCGCGGATGGTGCCTCCCACAGTACCAGGAATTTGTCTTCAGCAGCCTGGGTAATCTATGATCCTGCTGGTGAGTTGGTCAACCTGCAAGGAGTGTGTCTAGGACGTACCACGAACAACATCGCGGAATATAGTGCTGTGTTAAAATTATTAACCGAGGCAGTAAACCTTGGTATTCGTGAATTGCTCGTGTATCTAGATTCGCAACTTGTAGTGTTACAAATGAACGGAAACTATTCGGTAAGGAACCCGTCCATCTTACGTTTGTATCTGCGTATTCGATTACTAGAAATAAATTTTTACTACATTACATATCATCATATACCCAGGCATTTGAATACATTGACAGATGCAGTAGCAAATTTGGTATTAGACAGACATTTGCGCAATTTGTAAATCATCATCACATGTAAAGAAAGATCCATCCAGAAATATATATGCACATATATATAGATATCGAAATGTTTACATAGAAGTGTGTCACGTAAAGTCAAAATATACATAATCGTCTTAAGTACATCCGGAGACGATACGTCTCTCAAAAAATAGGTGTGGTATAAATCCTAAGAGCTAATCCGCATGGTGCTCATGATAGCATGTGACTGCATGCACTAAGTGTCTCAGGATTCGGTGGATCCGACTTGGAACTCCCACCGTGTGACGCTGGTATGCCATCGGTATGTCCGCCAGCCGAGCATAGTCTGGGATCCCTCGGGCAATGCCCTCGAGATTCTGGATCAACTCCTCTCCTCCGGTACCCTCTCCCTGAGGATCAGGGGCGAGTTGAGTCCTCCGTGAGATTGGAGACATCCCAGCTGGTCTCTCAGGTCCCACATCTGCATACATATATAAAATGTGTTAGGACGAATGTGTATTAACAAAAAAAAACATAAAACATAAAAAATCAAAAACATGAGGTCTTACCCAACTCCTCGTCCCAGTCATATCCTTCTGGCAGTGGGAGATCTGGGTCTCCGGTGAAGTCAGTTCCTGCATATGGCCAGTCCTTCACTACAATCAACTGGCACCGTAACCACCTAAAGAACTCCGGCCTCCAGGACATCTGTTGGCTGCCTCCAGCTCTAGGCATTAGTGCTGCCCAGCGAGCCATTCTTGGCTCTCGTGGTATCGGATCTACTACTGAGGCCCCTTGGCCCTGGAAGATTGGTAAGCGTTCCAGAATGAACGATACCAGGATGGAACCATAGCCAAACTGTTTCAGTTTAGCTTGTTTGCATTTTGTGAGCTGCCTTTTCATATTTATTGTTACTGTTGTTGCCCAGTCGAACAGTAAGGGACTCATGCATTCTGAGGCCAGCAGGAGTTGGGCCTTTGTGGCCTCGTGTGGTGCCTGCGACCCTGCAGCCCGCGTGATGGTATGTAGGACAACTCTCAATGCCAGATCGGGGATAGTGTGGATATCCACCTTCTTGCTCCCTGATCCCATTTGTGCTCCTCGACACACTCGTGCCATCACTTCTTCCATCTTCTCGCCAGATGGTCTTCTTCCAGTCAAGACAGGGATCGGACCTCTGCGGGACAATCCGGTGATAAAATAAACATCAGAAACGTCCAGCTCTAATACCTGATCTTGCAACCTGAACACTTGTTCATGTTCATCCCAAATACTTATCAAATACTGGAGGAGCTCAGGCTGAGCTCGTAGATAGGGCGTAAGGAAGAACTTCTTCAGCCCAAATTTTCTGAGGGAATTCATGCAAGCCTCACTTTGGATGGCCTGTTCATCCTCTTCTCCATGCTCTCGTTCTTTCCATTCAATCACCATTTTGCTTGATTACCTGCATCCATATGGTCATAAACCCTTAGTTAGATCTCTGGTAGGCCTCAAATTCCATTCAATTTGGTTTAAATATCGAATTTTTAGGCGGAATTTTAGGTTCGGCTGTTGGTGCGGCTGTTTTGCGAACAGTCGTGCCACGTGGCACGAGCCCTTTGTATAGAAGAGCCCATTGGCACGGGTCCGTGCCCGAGACCCGCGCCAATGAGCGCGGCCCTAAAATTTCAAAAGTGGCCACAGATGACTGATATACAAGGGAAAACTATTAAAAAATGGATGAAAATGTAGAGCAGGGAAGCGCCTCTTACCTGTAGCAGACGAGAATCTGAATGGTCAACCGGATCTGTCGCAATCGCCGTCGGAAGTTTCCACTCCAAATGGACCATTGTTGCTTTTTACCAAGGTGAATAGTAAATGTAATTTTATTTTTACCAATTTGGCATATTTATAACTTTTTGACATAAAATGAGTTGTAAAAAGTTATTTTTATCAAATATTTTAATATGTTATGTCGAAAATGGGTTTTACGCTTGCTTGGTATGTGCAGCAGCAGGTTTTTGCGACTTTAACGATGGAAACGAGTTGTATTTTATACTTTTTCGGACTCGGTAAATACACGAAAAAGTCACTTTGGAGTCATCTTTCGGCTCTTTTCTGACTCTCTAAACATGAAAAGATTGCCGAGGCCCTTGTCGTTTCGATCTCGTTAAATTGGACACGAATCGACATCTACCCAGTATACGTTTAACCCTTTTTTGGGCTGGGATGGATTGATTACGAAAAAGGAATACCCTAGCCTATCGCGACTAGGAGGTTTTCTCGGATATTGTTTTCTACCTTTTAGGATCTGAGGAACTATTTACGAAAAGGGACCTATGGAGTTTACTTTTCTGCTGTCTTTTCAAACTCTCTAAACATGAAAAGACGCCGAGTTCTCCCTTTGTCAGACTCGTTAAACCCTGATGACATCGGATCCAGTCGAAATGACGTTCTCCGAGTTCCTCCTTCCTAGGACTCGTTAAATGCACTAGGATGGATTCGCCCGAAGGGCGGACTTATATTATAAGCATATGCTATCCCCTTCAAGCTTGTTATAAAAAATAATTGGGGTACTCACCAGAAATGGTGGGGGAAAAAATGGAACCATCATCGTTGTCATCGGCAGTATGTCGCTCTTGAACATGGCACTTGTCTGCATTCGTGTCGGGTTGGGGACATCTCATCTCGTTTCTTCACTTTGCCTCCGTGGGTTTGGATAATCCCTTTTGACCTCTCATCTACTCATTGCCTCGTCACCATGACCTCTGATCCGTTGATGTCAAATACTGCCAAGTCCACTGTCGTGCCGTTTATATGTTCAAGAGAAGTTGGCCTCTGCAAATATCAACCTTCCTCTGATTCTCATACGATCCCGATCCATAACAAAAACATCATGTTCCTCTGTCTCGTGTCGATGATGTGGGAAACATTATGGCCCACCTTCGATCAAGGTCACTTCCTGTCGACTTCAGCTCATTATCCAGGAAGTTGATCTAGAGACTCATTTATGGTACCTTGGAGCCTGCATGCCTCAATGGCAGGTTCGTCGCATTCGACGTGAGGTTTTCATCATTGGCCTCTGATCGAGTGATTCTGCGGGTGTTCGACGCCAACTCATTGATTCACACGCCGTAGATTGTACATGTAGTACCTTGAGGACCATTGTCATTATTGGTGGTTCCTCTCGCGTCTGTTAACGGCTCTCATCATTGGCTGGTAATCAGACGATGTTCTTGCATGTTCGACTTCAGCTCACACATTCGCATGCTTGAACTTGTACTTTGTTTGGGTCGAGATGGAGCGCAAGACCCTGGATTGTGTCTGTTGTAATCCAGGCTGCGATTGTGGATTATTATCATTATGTACATGACTCACTGATTGGATGGCTGCGACCATACCTGAGTCTATTTATTTGATCCTTGCTGGATGGCTGCGCCCATACCCTGGATCCGGATTATAGTATACTCTGTTTCGGATGGCTGCGCCCATACCGCATATACATCATGTACTTGAGATATCAGTTGTATTTTTCTGCACAGGTTTTCCGACGGCGGGGCTTCAGTTGAACATGTTCTCGTAAAGCATTTCACCCCTCTCTCTCGGGCCTCATACTTTAGGGGGCATCTGTTACACAGTAATTTGTCACCGTCCCTACCATTCCCCGTCCCGCACAATGGAGGACCCATTTTGTGACCTGTGAACATTTTCATGCCTTGAAATCATCATCAATGCATTCCTCTAAGCATGAGCTTCAATTTCCCTAAAGACATCTCCTTGCAAAAAATCATGAAAACATCTCCTTTTGCATTGGTGCGGGCAGACAGTTCATCACTCGCGCCAATGAGCAAAATCCTACAAATAGGTCGCGCCAACTGGCGCTCTGTCCCAGAGTAGCAGTCGTGCCAGCCAATTTAAGGAGTGTTTTTTAAATAAAGATGGCAGAAGTTGTGTTTCAACAAACTCAGAAACCATTGCCTATCTTGAGTTGGGAGGTTTGGCTGCGGGAGTTCTATGGAAGGGAAGTGGTTTTCCACCTCCCATGGAACCTTCCTTGTTGATAGGGCCAATCCCACAATAATAGGGATCCCAACTCCCTCCTTCTCCATCTATAAAAGCCTGCTCAATTCCATGGCAAGCTAGTCTGGAAGTGCCTAAGCTTTGAATCTCCAAATTCCCAAGAGCCTTTGTGTTGTAAGAGCCCTCTTTCTTCCCTTAAGGCCGACTCAAGTAAGGAGACTATCGTCGAGAGACTCTGGAGAGGTTTTCCCTTTCCCTGGCGAGCTTTGCGAGACGTGAACGACTGGAGACCCATCCGAAGGAGACCACGACGTCAGAACATTGGTTGTAATCTCTTTTGATTGTTATTTAATGAATGATTACGATTATGGTTCCACTCTGTTTTCAATTATGTTAATATGAGTAGTATCCTTTCTGACTGATATTTAGTTGCGTATGCTGGATTTTATGCTTGTATCTGTTTGTTTCTTTCATGTGCAGGTGTCCATCCGCGGAGATTGTGGAGGATCGTGATCTGCCGAGGCTGAGGAACAGGAACGCTCTCTTCTTCAGATCGTAGCATTGGATTCCAGGTAGGCCTCCATCCTTGGTCTTTTCATTCGTAACTAGGAACTTGCGTCATAACATTTCGTGATTGTTGCTAGACCCCTGCTGGGCTAGTAGGGATCGCCTCTGTCCACAGAGGGGATTTAACTCCTCAACAATTAGTCTTCCTGCTTTCAAAAGAATAAAATGTTGTAAAAGAGTTTGCCAATCCAAGTGCACGCTAATGAAGAAAAAATGTTAGATCAGTAGGATTGGGTAGGTAGAAAGCTTGTGAGCCTTCAAGGAACAAATTTTATTGCTAAAAAGTGTTGGCTCTTGAAGAATCTTGAAGGCCTCATGCCTCTATCCAAAATCTTCATTTGCTATTTCCATTTTATACTCTATAATTTCTGCTAAATTCCAAGATAAAGACTGTTGTAAAACCATGATTCCCCCCCCCCCCCTCTTCCAAAACTAACCTTCATTTTTCTCCTCTTTTTCTCCATAAACTCCTTTATTTTTCATGATTCCTCTTCTCCCATTCGTGAAAATCCTCTTTACATAGTTTAAAACTCATTTTTAAACTATACCGAAACCCCCAAATCGATTGAAAACTATGAAAAATTTCATAAAAAACAAGTTTTTTGTTACCATGGACTTAAGCCCCCTTGGGCTAAGTCCTAACCACTTCCCCACCATACGTTTTGGGGCTGGAACCAAGCGCAAACCCTTTTCGGTGCTTATCGCATCGTAAACAAACAAAGTGAGCAAGTCTTTGTGCCATTACAAAAACTCCAATGCGATTAAGCCTCGTGTTTTATAAACCCTAATCATATTATTTTTCATATAAACCGTGAGCCCGCCTTCCATGCTTAAAAACTTGTAGTAATCCATTCCCAGTCACCTTTTTTCTTTTGTAAAGTCATAAAACCCATTTATCCAAAGTTTTGATCTAATGTGCCAAAGTCACGTGTTAAATGAAAAAGGTTAGATTAAAAAGACCCGATCGCGCAATCGCATCGGAGAAATTCACAATGGGTTGATTGAAAGACCCGCATCAAAATTTCCGATGCGATTGGGTCATATATACATAAACTCCACCCCCCTACCTTTCTACTCCATATAACTTTCACCCAGGACCAAGTGTTAAAGATCCCAAGGTGCTCAAATTGCATCGCAAAATTCCAATGTGTTGATTGAAAAGCCTGAGCCCGAGGCTCCGATTGCGATTAGCTCTTTGATATATATACCTAGGACCCATCATGTTCCATATAACTAAAGGCCCCGCAGTCGGGTGCCTATCCACTTCATATGTATAAAACCCGCCCCCAAAACCAAAAACTTCATATAATATTAAACTTTGGTTTTATAAAGATTTAAAGGGTTTTCCACCGGTTAGCTTTAAAATAAATCCCCGTCGTCGATCGTAAGCCGATCAAACAACCAGCGCTCATCACATCAGAGTTTTTCATCGCATGCCTTGGTTTGCTCCCTCCAATCATCTAACCCTATGATTCGTTCTCCACCGTTGATCTAATCCTTAGATCAATGGCCCACGCTACATCGCATCACAAGTTTTTTTCCGAGCGCATTAACATGATTCCTCTGCCGATTGCGATCCTCCGATTGGATCTGGACCGTCCACGTGTCCAGATCAAACAGTCCCAAATAATTCTCATCTTATTCTTCCCCCTCCTCTCCTTTTTTAACCTCTTCTACGCAGATCTCCACCGTTGGATGCTGCCATCCAATGGCTACGCTCCTCCCCACATCCTCTGCAGTAGTTAAACCCACAACGCAGGATTTCTTGATATTTTGAGTGTTTTTGCAGGATTAATGGTTTTCCATTATGTTAAAAGAAATGGCCAAGGGCCAGGAATGATGATTCCCACGCCTTTCGATTTATCAAAGAGAACCATTCACGGGGCTCTACTCCATGTCTCGTCATTGCTTCATGAGGCAGTGATGCCATATGAGCCCTGTGTGGCCCTGCACATTGACAAGACACTGTGTTATTAAATCACGATTAAAAGAGTATCAGTGTTGAAGATAGAGCACAAAAGAACAGAAGATTGAAGACCGATTTGTGGGAATTATGGCTAAGATTGATTATCAAAAGCCTAATCCCCCACATTAAAACACAGTTAAAATAAAATCATAAGTGTCTAACAGAAAGAAAGGCCTCCACTGCCACATTTGAGGCGAATTGATTCCTCCTAGCTACCATAAGTGCCACCCTGTGCCTCAAAGCATTCAAACAGAGGCCGCTATTGTTCAAAATCATATTCGCTCAAGACACGCAGAGTTATCAGTATAATCCACGAAAAATATCCGCAGTTACTCCAACATGAAAAACGCAGCCTCAAAGGTCAACAAAGGCTCCCACCGAGCGAATTCATAAATGGAAATCAATTAATACAAGAACACACCTCGTAAAATTCTCCATCAAGCCCTCAAAGACCGAGAAGTCATTAATCCGTACCGATTGTCCCGAGAGATATTTTATCGTATCTCACGTCCTCATTCTTCTATAAATACTTCAGAGAAGATGAGAAATTGTTGGTTGTATAACTTTGAAATACATTTGAGCTTAGAGTTCTTATTGTAAATAGTGTTCACTGGCCCTTGAAGCTCTGTTTATGTTAGACTTTCTAGGCTAGATAGTGAAGACAATTGCTGAACTAAAACATTGGACCTGAGTACTGTAACTGGTTTGACATCAATAACAAGTTGTTTCTTGGGATCCTAGTCTATATCATTGGTGAAGTTCCCCTTTCTTTGTTATTGTTTTTCCTTCTATGTATGTCATATTTTTCACTATTCTTTGATAAAGAACAAAATTTATAGAGTTAGGATTTACTGTTTACCAGTACCCTTCTCTAACTGGTAAGCTTTATCTCAATGTTTTCCTCCAATTTGTTTATTTAAGAATGATTCAATACAGTTTAAGCAGTTAGGAATGTTGGCGTTCCCTCGTCCTACTGTTTTCTTTAAAAATTATTCTTGAAAGTTATTTTCATCATTTGCTTATTAAAGTTAGACTAGAAAAGTGATGGTTTGCCCTGTTTCTAGTTCCTATTCTCCAAAGGGAAATTCTGAAGATTACCCTCGGTGTTGGCTGAAAGCAGGCTAGGTTTAAAAGTACCTTATCTAATCTTAGGTTACACTTTGTTTCCCTTATGTGTTTTCATACTTTCTGAAGGTAATTATGCAGATTACTGGATTGTTTGTCAATTAATCTTCTTTAATACAAACTTGCCCAAGAATTCTATGGTTAACCCTGTTCTTGGTTGGTTTTAAACAGTTGCTTAAAAGGCTTTTCTTGTTTGGACTGACTATAAATCCCTTGTGAAATTATTATCAGTTTCCGCCCCTCCAACACTATATTGTTTCCATTCCATCACTCTAATCTCAATAGTCTTGTGATATAGAGGACTTTCCCCTTGGGTCACTCTTGATGTTGTTGCTCAATTCAAGCCCTGATATGACTCCATAGCCCAATGGACTAAAAACCAACGTTATATCTATCTTTTAGCCAAAGCTGTTCTACTTTCTTGCAACTTCTCGCCTTTGAAAATATTTGCATTTTGAACTTTCCACTCAAATAATAATCATGCTCAACCATCCAAAAACAAAAATAACCCTTGGCCTTCATATCTAGACTAATATAATTACCCAAAAATTCAAAGACAAATCCATCTTTGCACTTATTGGAGAGATCCCTCTCCGGATTCAGGAGGGCTAGATCCTAGAATCCCAAAGTGGTTCAAACGATGTTTCTCCCTGTGATCAGAATTTGCCAATCTTGTTGATTACAGGGATCTAACAAGGGCCAAGGGTGAGGAAGCTCACCAAAAATATAAGGGAAGGGATGGCAGCCATGAGAGGCATTCATAATACTTTTTATGTTTGAGTCTTATGACTTATTGCATGCTTTAGTTGTTTAGCTGGGATTGTTGTATTGTTTAGTACAAGGGCATTTCCAAGTGGGAATCCCACACTCGACCTCGGGGGACTTCGAGTGCCCACTCAAGAGAGATATTCTAAGCTTAATTTACACCATATAGCATTGGGACAAGCATCCACCATCAGCCACAGTGCAGTCTCCTTGAGGAACTGCGTTATTTTGCAGTGTGTTGCAGTGGAGGGTTAAGAAACCCTGTTTATGAGCTAGTTTCCTAGTGAAAGGGGCAGCCTTTCACTCAGAAAGCTAGGGACGAGAAGATACATCCATATCTTTGTTATTCCAGCCATATTTCAGCAGAGCTTCAGTGATACAACATGATTCAGCCACAGAGTTGTAGTCTGCATCTTTTTGCATCTTGTGTAGTTCAAGAAACACTTGCTGAGTTATCTTGGGATTGTATTTGAGAGACTAGTTCTCCATTTTCAACTCTCTTTGAGTATTATATCAATAGATCCACTTGCTTCCATTTTAAAGTAGAAATAACCCTCACTGGGACTAAGTTGTCATGTATTCAGACATTTTTGTATAGCAACATCATTTTGGATTCTAGTGTATTTGGGCTTTGGAGGCTTGTTTGCCTAGTTTGAGTGATTTGTTCCTCAACAACTTATACATTTTGCTGTTGTGATACATAATATAATGGATCTATGATTTACTCATGTGTTTTGCATTATTTTTTTCTGTGCATTACAATTTTGTGTTCAATATTGTTGTCTTTCCTAATTTGGAATATTACAGTGGTATAAGAGCACAATCTTGGCTCAGCTTGTGGGGAAACACATCTATAGAAATGGAGAAGAAAGAGATCCCAAAACTTCTTCTTCAGACCATGCAGAAAATTTCAAAAGATATCAAGGAGTTGAGATTAGAAAGGCAGAAGGAATCCCCTAGAGGGTTTCATGATGGAGAAAGTTTCGGCACTTCACATTCATGGTGTGAGCAACCAATAGTACAACCTTCTTCACAACCCTCCACTATGCCCACATTCCTATCATTGGGAAGTGAGGTGGGAGGGTAATTAAGGGAAGAAACCCTTGGTGACTATTTTGTGGAATATGAATCTCAATCTCAGAGGTTCAAGGAGAATTTGAACTTTCAGGAGTTCTATTGGATCAAGGATGGAAGGAGATCCTCCAATCACCATAAAAGTGGAGGGTACATGCAGAACCAAGATCTACAGTGCACTATGGGCACGTTCTTTTTGCCTTCTTATGATGGATCACCCAAGTGCACAACTAAGGCTTGGGTAGAGAAGTTGGATACTTATTTCCAACTCAATAGAGTTTTAGAAATGGAGTCTATCAAAATAGCAGCGCTGCACCTAGAAGGTGAAGCACATGAATGGTGGTTTCTACAGCCTATCTACACTTGGGTATGCTAGTTTCACTTCTATGTAGACTTCACTCCTGAGGTTGGTGGAGAGATTTGATCCCTAGAACTGTATAATATTTTGTTGAGTCACCAAGCTCAAGAAAATAGGATATCTAGAGAATTATATCTTTGAATTTATAAAGATCCAAGGCAATGGTTTCCGACCCTACTCAAGGCCGTGAGAGTGTGCATGTTCAATGATGGGTTGGTTGAACCATGTTGGGTATGTGGTTGAACCATGAACCCTATTTTTTGGTGGGCGGACCTGCCCATGGTTTTGTGCATGGGTTTGCAAATGGTTTTGGGGCATGATGGTTTTCGGCCCCTGGTATTTTGTAGATCTGGTCAATGGAACTACGGTTATGTTCTAATCCAGGGTTAATGGATTGGGGTTTATGTATGCTTCGGCATGTATATATATGTGTTGTAACACTAAAAGGAATATAATGAAAAATCAAGATGGTCATCCCGATTTGGGATCTAGGGGAAAAATCTATGTGTTTATCTGTTTTATGTTTTATGCTCTCGCTATTGTTTATTTTCTGTTATAAGATTCGTTTTGCAAATAATTTCTCGCATCGTGGTTAAAACCTACATTTGCACGAGTTGTTTCGCCTTCAAGGGGACGCCTTGCCATCGAGCGGTTTTTTTCTGCCTCGTGTGACCCTATTCAAAGGGGGAGATCCGCGGGATCGATTCTTGCGGTGAAAGAAGACGCCCATGAAAGCAAAGGAAAGATAGAGATTGAAAAATTTAATGGTCGAGTTTTTAGTTGTGGAAGCTGAAGATGGAGGATTTTCTGGTGGATCAAGACCAGTGGATCACAGTAGATCCAGGTACTAAACCAACGACAATGTTAGATGAAGAATGGAAAAAATTGGATCAAAAGGAAAGGAGCAGAATACGGTTGTATGTCTTATATTTGGTATTATTGAATGTATCTGTGGAAGCTACGACGAATAATATGTGGGACAAACTTGGGACTTTCAACCAATCTAAGTCTCTAGTGAATAAACTGTTCCTGCGTATAAAGCTGTATAACCTGAGGATGAAGGATGGAGACTCGCTGAAAAAGCATCTGAATACCTTCAATACTATGGCAAGTCAGCTGTCATCTTTTGATATTAAAATCTTAGATGAAGATAAGTGCATTAGTTTGTTGTGTTCTATACCAGACTCGGGGGACAGTCTAGTTATTGCAATAGGTAGCAATACAACTACGTTGAATTTTGAGGACATTGTCTCAGCCTTGATGTTGGAGGAAATGAGACGAAGAAATATGGAGGGTCAGAATGGAGATGCCTTATCTATAAAAGGAGTGTCCCAGAACATAAACAAGAATAAGGTTTCGAGTGGGAGATCTAAATATAAAGGGATATCTAAATCTCCTACAAAGTTTGTAAAGGTGTGCTGGAAATGTGGAAAGGAAGGGCACTACAAAAAGGACTGCATATCTAAAGCTCCTGAGAAAGGAAAGGGATTTGATGATGCTCCTTCTGCAGAGGCAAAGACCACCTCGGATGAAGGTGGGGATGCGTATTCGGCATCTTCTTCAAATACACATGTAGATCATGAGTCATGGTTGATTGACTCAGGTGCATCCTTTCACTTCACTCCCCATAGGGAGTGATTCCACGAGTATGAGAAATATGATGGTGGTGATGTCTTCTTAGGTGATGATAGGAAGGCCAGAATCATCGGACGTGAAAAATTCAAGTTGAAGCTGCAAGGTGGAAGGATTAGAACACTTCCTAGTGTTCTGCACATTCCTGCATTGGCTAGAAATATGATTTCTGTAAGCAAGATGGATGATGCGGGTGTAAAAACAGTGTTTGAGAAAGATACTTGTAAGATGGTTCAGGGAGAACTAGTATTAATGTGGGGAGTTCGGATTGGAACTTTGTACAAGCTTCAGGGCAGCATTTTTATTTTTGGGTGAAAAATTTCTCTGGTTCCTGAAAGTGGAGCAGAAATCCTAGCGGTCTCTGGAGAAAATACCATGTTATAGCTTGAAAGGCTTGGACATATTGGAGAGAAGGGCCTTCGGATATTGCATGGAAATGGTATGGTAGAAGGTATGTCTAATAGCTCTCTGGATTTCGATTTCTGTGAAAATTGTGTGTATGGGAAGCAGAATCGGGTGAGTTTTCCTTCTGGTGATAAGAGGGAGAACAAGATATTAGAGCTTGTGCACAGTGATGTGTTTGGACCTGTGTCGGTTCCATCACTGGGTAAGTTTGTGTACTATGTTTCATTCATAGATGAATTCTCAAGGAATACATGGATATATTTCTTGAGGAATAAATCTGAAGTCTTTGACAGATTTAAATAATTTAAGGCTCTGGTGGAAAACCAGACAGAGAAGAAGATAAAGGTGTTGAGGACAGATAATGGTGGGGAGTTCTGCAAGAAATAATTTTAAGAGCTTTGTAAGAAGTGTGGTATAGCATGATAGAAGACTACTACTCCATACGCACCTCAGAAAAACGAAGTTGCAGAAAGAATGAATAGAATTTTGATGGAAAAGGCAAGAAGCATGCTTAGTGGTACTGGGTTAGGACAAGAATTATGGGTAGAGGCAGTGGAGACAGCATGTTACTTGGTTAATAGATCACCTTCATCAGCATTGGAGGATAAGACTCCACATGAGGTATGGACTGGTAAGAAACCCTCTCTTTCACATCTGAGGCTATTTTGATGTGATGTGTTCATCATTAATTAACATCAGTCATTTTTTGAATTAACCCTTGGATAGACATGTATTGAATGTTATGACAGATGGTGAAACATTTAAAGGATGGTTGAAGAGAAATGATGATAAGACAAGTAGCGTGCCTAAAACGAAACATATGTTCAAAAATGGTCCAAATATAAAGTGAAAGGGTAAAGGTGATGCAAAAGGGCAAAGGTATGGTGTAAAGGATGCAAAACGAAATTATTATAAGGCTCGCCGCTTTCATAATACGCATGTAAGGGAACTCTCCGTATGTGAAATTCCGAGGGGGTCAAGAAGTGGAAGGGGGAAGAGACTCATACCCCCATGGAATTATGGTGACGTGCCATGGGGTGGACCCAAAGTAACGGTGATGTGGCAGAGAAAAGTGCAGGTAAGGGTGATGTGGTAGAGTGAAGTGCGGGCCTTAGAGGTCTGTATGCTGTGTATTTAACCAGTTTTGCGAAGAATATGTTTCAAGAACCGTGTGGTTCATGTGGCGAAAAGGTAAGGTAAGTCTATAGGTGAGCTAGTATCGAGGCTCGTACCAGTATTAAACCCAGCACACAGTGTTCACCAACTCCCAGTCAGCACCCAATCCCTATATTCCATGTGCTCCACTGTCAGTGTCCTTACGACACTCACCCCGCTTACTTCACCTCTCCACCTTTTACCTCAGAACTATCAGTCTTAGATAACGGTCCTCTCGTATTTTACTGCAATGAAATTTACAGGTTTTCCAACTATGGTATAAAATAAGTGGGAGCTAGTGCCAGGTCTACCTAGTCACTGTCAATACCCCCGCGTCATTTTCCCGAGCAGATTTCCCTCTACACAGGTATTCTGTCCCTCATATCCCCTCTGATTTCCTTTTGTTTTTAAATTTTTTTCATGAAAGTCATGGGAAAAAGGCACCCCCAGGAAAAAGCTGACCAACAGAAGACCATCACTGATCTTAACAGCTGCCTGAAGGGTAATATTACCCTCAGGGATGCAAGAAGGATAATTTGGTTAGAGATCATCTCGGCAGTGATAGAGCAGTGGGATTTCCTAAAAATCATCGAGGAAACAAAGTCTTCCGTACTCTATCTCAGAAAGAAGTTTCAGGAGGGATATCTCAACTTGACAAGTAGAGCCCAGCACACCAGGTTCCAGATTTTCAAAAGAATTTTGCTGTGAAATAATTGTTGTATGCTTGTTGTTGAAATCTTAATAGAAATGCGAAGAGCCCGTTGGGTCTCAACAAGAAGGAGTTTTACTTTAAGTGAGGATTCTGGTCTTAACGTTTTATAGTGTGTAACTCTGCCTTATGTGATATTGTTTTACTGTTCATTTCGCTGTTTCCACTTCTTTTATATCATGTTCTAGAATGAGAGTGGCTCACTAGTTTTGGTATAAATTTATCACCACTGATACTTATACTAATCTTGTCAAGCACTTTGAATATGGCTCAGGCATGGTATGTTGTTTCATTTTCCACTTCACTCATTATTCCTCTATATTAAATACTGTGAGATGTTATTCTTTCAAAGCTATTGACATGTATGGATTATTATCATTTTAAGCCCATCTTATGTTTAGATATGTTTATGGAATTCCCTCTCATTAGTAGTTAATATCCTTTCTATACTTTCTACGTAGCAAACTTCATCCGATTTTCAAATCTCTGTAAAGAATTTTAGAACCCATCCCTCCTTAAAGAAAGCTGTCTTTGAGTTGTCTAATGCATCTATATTGAAGACTCACTCCTTGCCTCTGCAACATCTTGTTATTTTGCTAACTCTGAGAATATTCTGTTTCCATTTATATTACATCCCCTTGTAAAAGTTGAAGTAGTAAAGAGCCTCATTTTGTTAAAAGTCTTGAATTATACTTTACGCTCCTTACTGTATAAGATGTCCTAGGCACTGGTCTTTCACAACTCAAGGTTGTCTCTAAGATTGACAACATCTTTTTGGTGCCGTTGCCGGGGAACTAAAGTTGAGAGAAATTAAAATCCATGGGCCTCGAAAAAACCTTATTCACTCTCCAATTAGGTGAGCATGGAGAGTTGAGAGTTGTATATCCCTCACCTTGGCGACTCCACATTCATTTTTCAGGTAAATTTATTTGCAGTCCTGGCTCCTTGGAAGCCACACCTGAGGTCAGATACGTCTCAGCCAAAGACACCTTTAGTTTCTGACCCAGAGAGAATCCTACATAGAAGAAATTGGAGGGGAAGACAATTCATCCATACTGAGATCCCACAATTTTCCTTAGAAGACTTTCCGTCCTCTTCTTCTCAAGTAGCCCAAGTGTAAGGTTCTGACTTTTCTATGGGAGAAACCGGTTATTTCTTAGATAGTCTACCTCTGGGAAACATCCAAATCAAAGACGAGGTAGAATCAATAGATACCACCCGTTACACATTCCATCCCACTCCAGAGACCGAAGAAGTTAAAGAAGTCACTGAAGTATATGCTGTAAATATTACGCCTTCTTCGTTAGCATCCTAAGCTGTTGTTCAATATATTCCTATTGTCATTCACACCTCACTTCCACCTCCTCATCCTCTTAAACATTAAACCCTCCTATTGCCTCCACCTCCTCCTCCAATGGCCAATGTCCCGACTTCCTGTTGAATAAATATGCCCCCCTGGGATTACCTCAAGTACTGAATGATATGCCACAGGACTATCTAAAGATCCTACCCCGATTCAATAGGAAAAACGAGATCGAAGCTCAAAAACACCTTGAGGTCTTCTACTCTTTTGCAGAAAATTTTAATGTGGAACATCTCGACGTAGTCCTAAGACTGTTTGTGCAATCACTTGATGGTGAAGCCAGAAAATGGTTCAAGACACTAGGAGACCGTTCCGTCACCACTTGGGAAGGAATGGAGGACACTTTTCTCAGAAAATGGGGAGAGAAGAAAGATCATGGACATTGTCTTACTGAGTTTAACACACTCAAGAAAAGACATAATGAAGGGGTGGCTGAATTTATTAAGAGATTTAACAAGTTATATCTGAGCCTCCCGGTTGATATGAAACCTCATCAAATCGCTGCCAAAGTCATTTTAGTGGCAGCTTTTGACTCAGAATTTGGTTTCTTTCTGAGAGAAAGGAAGTATGCCACCCTGGATGATGCTCAAACAGATGCACTAGAGTTGGAGGAAAACTTTGCCTCCACTGGTAAGTCAAATGGAAAATTTGAACAGGATACCAGAAGAAGGGGAAAAGAAGAGGTATCCACCTCAATCCATGATAGAGATTTAGCTAATGACAGAATTGAGGAGATGAACAAGATGATTAAGAATATTTCAAGTAAGCTGGTTAAACTTGAAATGGAGACCAAGAATTCACCCTCCAAGAATTTCCAAAATGCTCCAAACAGAGGTTATAATCCTCAATACAGGAAGCCACCCTTGCAAATACTACAAAGGGAAAGAAAGGAGCAGCAAGACCAGGTACCACACCCTCTATACTTGGAAGGTCAAGTAGATGGTCCTACCGAAGACACCACTTATGAACAAGAGGAGGCATACCTTGCTTTCTCAAACAGTGATGATGTTGAATGCCCCCTACATTAAAGTGATGAAGTAGAGGTGCTGGCACACGCAGAAGAAAAAGCTAATGAAAACACCGAAGATCCTGAGATTGATGACTACTGCAAGCAGTTCGTCGATTTCATGCAAGCTCAGTTCAATAGAAGATATGACCTCAGATCTTCCAGGAAGAGAACTCACACTCAGGATCAGGAGGAGGACACACCTCAAGAGGAAGCACCTGCTCAGAAGGAGGCAATGGCTCAAAGAACCCCAGACAAAGTTAAGAGGCCTCTTAACCAGTCTTTGCAGTCTCCTGATCAAATTCCTTCACCTTCACAAGGGGCTACACTCCCTAGTGTCAAGCCAATCTTAAAAGAAGTCAATCCTCTCCTTCAGAACAAAGACTCCAAAGATAAAGAATCAAAAGAAGTGTCAATAGATAGGTCCTCCTCTACCTTCAGTTTACAAAGGGAGCTTGAGAAGGTAAAAATCCCAGTTCCCTTGACCGAATTGTTAAAAAAACCTGCATATCAGTCCCAAGTCACATCCTTTATGCTCCCTCCAGAAGTAATACACATTCTAGACAGTCTGAACCTTCAAGAAGAAAGGCCTATGGTTGTAATTGGCCCACATGTCGAAGAATTAGATACTGCTACTCCCCCATTTTATGTGTCTTTAGTAATACATGACCTGATGCTGCATAACTATATGTTAGATTCGGGAGCCTCTCATAACCTTTTGCCCCTCTCGGTCATGGAACAACTAGGACTACAGATCACCCGTCCATACAAAGGCCTTTATTCATTTGACTCCAAAAGAGTTAAATTCCTAGGCATGATAAAGGACTTAGTGGTCAATCTGTCTCAGATCCCAGCGAAAAGCATAGTAATGGACATCGTGGCGGCTTCGACATGCTACTGTCAAGATCCTGGGGAACTAAAATTGGTGGGTCAATCAAGTTGGACTTGACCTATGAAAATATCCCGGTTTTTGGTGGCCAGGAGAGGATATTGTACAGGGAAACTAGATTTGTCAAGACAGTTACCAAAGCTGATAATTCAGTGAATTCACCGATGTACAACAAAGAGGGTGAGTTTTCTTGTCTAATGCTTGAAGAAGACCGAGAGTATTTGCAGGAGCCATCTTTCTTTCAAGTAAAGACTGAGCAGTCTTCAAGTAGTGAATAAGGTGGAATTTGGATCTTGTACTTTGATGGAGCCAACTCAAAGGAAGGGAATGGAGCCCCACGACTGAGGGCTTACAGAAATAAGGAAGGCCATGAACAGCGCATTGCCTTTTTCAGCCAAGTGCCTCGCAACAAAGAGCCAAAATATAACATCCTTGAGATATAGGCTTATGCTGAAGATAAAAAGATGCAGGTCAAGGATCTGGTGCTAAGATGGAACAAGGGGGCAAAAACACTTTCAGATTGGAAAATTTACAGGGAGATTTGCTTGATGCCCCTGTAAATGGTTAGTTTTTCAAACCTTACTTATAGTTCTGATTCAGGCCGAGAGAGCCCGATGCATCATATTGTATATTAGTTTCTGTTTCATCTTTGTTTGAATAATGTATGTGTCGTGATTAATTGTGAAGAAGAAAATTAAAGGGGCTGAGGAATGGTGTCCACAGAAGACAAATAGGTGGTCTTCGAAGTTCTCGACATGCTCAAGTATGAACATGCTGTCCCCAGGTGGAGCCAATGTTGATCATTAATTAACATCAGTCATTTTTTGAATTAACCCTTGGATAGACATGTATTGAATATTATGACAGATGGTGAAAAATTTAAAGGATGGTTGAAGAGAAATGATGATAAGACAAGTAGCGTGCCTAAAACGAAGCATATGTTAAAAAAGGGTCCAAATATAAAGCGAAAGGGAAAAGGTGATGCAAAAGGGAAAAGGTATGGTGTAAAGGACACAAAATTAAATTATTATAAGGCTCACCACTTTCATAATACACACGCAAGGGAACTCTCCGTATGTGAAATTCCGAGGGGGTCAATAAGCGGAAGGGGGAAGAGACTCATACCCCCACGGAATTATGGTGACGTGCCACGGGGTGGACCCAAAGTAAGGGTGATGTGGCAGAGTGAAGTGCGGGCCCTAGAGGTCTGTATGTTGTGTATTTAACCATTTTTGCAAAGAATATGTTTCAAGAACCATGTGGTTCATGTGGCGAAAAGGTAAGGTAAGTCTATAGGTGAGCTGGTACCGAGGCCCGTACCAATATTAAACCCGACACACGGTGTTCACCAACTCCCAGTCAGCACCCAATCCCTATACGTCGCATGCTCCACTGTCAGTGTCCTTACGACACTCACCCCACTTACTTCACCTCTTCGCCTTTTACCTCAGAACTCTCAGTCTTAGATAACGGTCCTCCCGTATTTTACTGCAATGAAATTTATAGGTTTTCCAGCTACGGTATAAACTAAGTGGGAGCTAGTGCCAGGTCTACCCAGTCACTGTCAATACCCACGCGTCGTTTTCCCGAGCAGATTTCCCTCTGCACAGGTATTCTATCCCTCATATCCCCTCTGCTTTCCTTTTTTTTTTTAAGTTTTTCATGATATTCATGGGAAAAGGCACCCCCAGGAAAAAGCCGACCAGTAGAAGACCATCACTGATCTTAAAAGCTTCCTGAAGGGTAATATTACCCTTAGGGATGCAAGAAGTATAATTTGGTCAGAGATCATCTCGGCAGTGACAGAGCAGTGGGATTTCCTAAAAATAATTGAGGAAACAAAGTCTTCCGTACTCTATCTCAGAAAGAAGTTTCAGGAGGGAGATCTCAACGTGACAAGCAGAGCCCAGCACGCCAGGTTCCAGATTTTCAAAAGAATTTTGCTGTGAAAGAATTGTTGTATGCTTGTTGTTGAAATCTTAATAGAAATGTGAAGAACCTATTGGGTCTTAGCAAGAAGGATTTTTACTTTAAGTGAGGATTTTGGTCTTAACGTTTTATAGTGTGTAACTCTGCCTTATGTGATATTGTTTTACTGTTCATTTCGTTGTTTCCACTTCTTTTATATCATGTTCTGGAATGCGAGTGGCTCACTAGTTTTGGTATAAATTTATCACCACTGATACTTATACTAAGCTTGTCAAGCGCTTTAAATATGGTTCAGGCATGGTATGTTGTTTCATTTTCCACTTCACTCATTATTCCTCTATATTAAATACTGTGAGATGTTATTCTTTCAAAGATATTGACATGTATGAATTCTTATAATTTTAAGCCCATCTCATGTTTAGATATTTTATGGAATTCCCTCTCATTAGTAGTTAATATCCTTTCTATAATTTCTACGCAGCAAACTTCATCCGATTTAAAAATCTCTATAAAGCATTTTAGAAACCAGCCCTCCTTAAAGAAAGATGTCTTTGAGTTGTCTAATGCATCTATATTGAGGACTCACTCCTTGCCTCTGCAACATCTTGTTATTTTTCTAACTCTGAGAATATTCTGGTTCCATTTATATTACATCCCCTTGTAAAAGTTGAAGTAGTAAAGAGCCTCATTCTGTTAAAAGTCTTGAATTATACTTTACGCTCCTTACTGTATAAGATGTCCTAGGCACTGGTCTTTCACAACTCAAGGCTGTCTCTAGGATTGAAAACATGATGCATATGTAAATGTTCCAAAGGAGAAAAGGACCAAGTTGGATACTAAATCTGAAAGGTGCATCTTTATTGGGTATAAGGATGGTTTAAAGGGTTACAAGCTTTAGAACCCGGAAACAAGGAAGGTTGTGTACAGCCAAGATGTGGTGTTTAGAGAGGTGAAAGATGTTGTTAAACATGAATTCCCACCAAAGGAACCTAAGAAGATATAGTTTGAGCTAAATGAGGATGAATCAAACTCTACAACAGAAGAAGACTCAGAAGAGGAAGAGCCATAAACTCCAGCTGTGAGAAGATCAGTTCGGGAAAGAAGACAACCAGAAAGGTATAGTCCATCTGCTTTTTGTCCAAATTTTTCTTTAACTATAACTGATGATGATCCTAGAACTGTTAGGGAGGCAGTAGATTCAAAGGATGGAAAACTCTGGAAGGAGGCCATGGTTGATGAAATGGCATCTTTGCATAAAAATGAGGCATGGGATTTGGTGGAGTTGTCGGCTAGAAGGAAGCCCATCAGGAGCAAATGGGTGTTTAAGAAGAAGATGAATGTAGAAGGCAAGGTGGAGAAATACAAAGCTCGACTGGTAGCAAAAGGCTATTCCCAGGTGCCGAGAATTGATTTTGGTGATATTTTTTCTCCTATTGCCAAAGTTACTTCTATTAGATTACTTTTATCTGTTGCTACTGCATTTGATTTTGAGGTAGAATAGATGGATTTGAAGACAACATTTCTTCATGGGGATCTGGAAGAGGAGATTTACATGAAACAACCTGAACGCTTTATGGTGAAGGGGAAGAAAGAACTGGTATGCAGGTTAAATAAGTCTTTGTATGGGTTAAAACAATCACCAAGGATGTGGTATTAGAAATTTGACACCTATATACGGGGACTTGGCTTCACTAGAAGCAAGGAGTATCACTGTGCTTATTTTAAATTAATTGGTGACCGAGTTATTTATTTGGTCTTGTATGTGCATGATATGTTGTTGATTGGAAATGACAAAGAAATTATCCAAGATTTGAAGACCCAACTGTTCTCCAAATTCGACATGAAGGATATTGGTGCTACAAACTATATTTTGGGCATGGAAATTAAGAGAGATCAGGCAAAGAGGAAGCTCTGGTTAAACCAGAGGAGGTATTTCGAGACCATATTGCAGAGGTTCAATATGCAGGATAGTAAACCGATGAATGTTCCAATTCCTATAGGTGTAAATATGTCTGCTGAACAGTGTCCCTAGACACAAGAAGAAGAGGAGGATATGTCCCGCGTTCCATATGCAAGTGTAGTGGGTAGCTTGATGTATGCAATGGTCTGTACTAGAACAGACATTGCACATGCAGTGGGAGTATTGAGTAGGTTTATTTCAAACACAAGGAAGGATAATTGGACAACAGTGAAGCGGTTTTTCAGATATTTGCGTGGCACTAGTGATTATGGCTTGTGCTACTAGGGAAGACCATGATTGGAAAGAGTGTTTGACATTCATGGTTTTGCTAATGCAGACTGGGCTAGAGATCTGGACCAATGAAGATTTACAAGTGGGTATGTGTTTACCCTATTTGGAGGTGCAGTCAGTTGGATGAGTAAAAAACTACAGAGGCAGAATACATGGCAACCACTCATGCAAGAAAGGAAGTAGTTTGGTTGCAGAGATTGTGTTCAAGTATGGGGTTGGTGTAGCAAGCTATAAGGATAGACTGTGATAGCCAAAGTGCAATTTTCTTGGCTAAGAACCCTGCTTATCATTCAAAGACAAAGAGCATTGATGTTCAATATCACTTTGTGAGAGATATGGTTGAGGCTAAAAGGGTGTTTCTGGTAAAGGTGGACACTTTGAAGTATGTTGCAGATACATTGACGAAGTCTGTGAGCACTCAAAAGTTCTCTTGGTGTACAGAAACAATGGGTGTTGCAGAGCTGGGCTAATGACTAAGCTCTCCTGTGCCCCCCTACGGAAAGAAAACAACAAGTGGGAGAATGTTGGGTATGTGTTATATTTTTTGGTGGGTTGACCATCCCATGGTTTTGTGCATGGGTTTGCACATGGCTTTGGGGCATGATGGTTTTCGGCCCCTGGTATTTTGTAGATCCGGTCAAGGGAACTACAGTTATGTTCTAATACAAGGTTAATGGATTGGGGTTTATGTATGCTTCGACATGTATATATATGTCTTGTAACACTAAAAGTAATATAATGAAAAATCAAGTTGGTCGTCCTGACTTGGGATCCAAGGGAAAATATCTGTGTCTGTTTTGTGTTTTATGCTCTCGCTATTGTTTATTTTTTGTTTTTAAGATTCGTTTGCAAATAATTTTTATATAGGGTTAAAACCTACACCATGGCATGGGTTGGTGAAATCCACTAGACCAACTATGCTCCAAGAAGCTATAGAGGGCTAGAGACCTACAACATGCTTTACCCAAGGAAAAATCCCCTTTTCAGCAGAAGTTCTCCTCTCAAACAAAGGAGAATCATGAGAAGAAATCTCTTGATGATGATGCCTAAGGAGATCTAAGGAGAAGGAAACTTTGTTTCACTTGTCGAGAGCCATGGGTACCAAACCACCAATGTGTTGCAAGGAAGGCACATTGTATTAAGATATTCTCTGATGAGGAGAATGAGACTAGCGTTATAGCAGCAGGAGAGGGTGCACCACCAGCAGGAGGTGTGATGGGAGCATTTTCTCCAATGAGAGGGACACTTGTAGCTTTTCGGGGAGTTCCCAAGTATCTAACATTGAGAGTTAGAGCCACTATTCAGGGATAGATATTATTGGTATTATTAAACAGTGGGGCCACCCATAAATTCATTGATACTCGATACAGAGGAGGGGCAGTCACATAGGAGACTTTAAGGGCTTCTCGGTTTTGGTTCCAGGAGCTAGAACCATGCAGTGTGCCAAATATGTTCTGGCATTAAACATCACTATGGGGACCTACACATTGATAGACCACTTATTTATGGTTGATATTCCAGACACCAATGTAATATTGGGTGTCCAGTGGTTAATCACTTTAGGGAAGGTTACCACAGACTGGGAAACCTTGGAGATGGAATGGACAGAGAAGGGGAGTGGTAAAAATCAGAAAATCAAATGCATACATACCTATCCACCCCATATTGTCTCAGCACACAGGATGGATATTGATTTGTGCAGAGGGGACATAGAGTGGGAAGTATAACTGCATATGTCAGAAGCAGGGGCAAGGATGCACCAGTACACTCGGATGTACAGTCTATTTTGGACCATTATTCTTCATTATTTGGAGATATTCCACCTGGGAGACCTCTTGACCGAGGGTTTGAGCACACTATGGAGTTGGAGAAGGGGATACAAGCAGTGATCACCACACCCTATAGGCATCCCAAGGCCTACATGGATGAGATTGAAAAATCCATTCAGGAGCTTTTGGATTTAGGACACATCCGACCTAGCACCAGTCCTTTTGCTTCTTCAGTGGTTTTGGTGAAGAAAAAGGATGGCACATTGAGGATGTGCATTGATTATAGGGCCTTGAACAAAAATAAAATGAAGAACAGGTACCCAATTCCCACGATCGATGAATTGATGGATGAGCTAAGAGGATACGAGTATTTTTCTAAGATTGATTTGAGATTAGGATATCATCAAATCAAAGTGAGGGATCAATATATCCCCAGGACAACATTCCGATGCCACTATGGTCATTTTGAGTTCTTGGTGATGCCTTTTGGGATAACCAATGCTCCGGCTACATTATAGTCTTACATGAACCACATTTTTCATGGTAACTTGAGGAAGTATGTATTGGTCTTCTTTGATGACATTCTTATTTAGAGCCGCACATGGGAGGAGCATCTACAACACATTGAGAAAATATTATGCATTCTTAAGGAGCATCAATTCTATGCTAAGCTCTCCAAGTGTGAGTTTGGACTCACATAGATGCTCTATTTGGGCCACATCATTGGAGTAGATGTGGTGAGAGTTCATGAAGAGAATATTTCTGTTATTAAAGATTGGCCCGAGCCAAAGAATGTCACAAAACTTTAGGGGTTTGTAGGTATCTGCACCTACTACCAAAATTTTGTTAAAGGGTTCTCTCAACTAGCAAAACCACTTACAGATCTAACTAAGAAGGGAGCTTTCAGTTGGACAACCACAACACACAGATATTTTGATAGGCTCAAAGAGGTGATGAGTAGCTGCCTGGTATTGGTTCTACCAGATTTTACCCAACCCTTTGTGTTGGAATGTGATGCTTCAAGAGAAGGAATTGGAGTAGTGTTGATGCAAGGGGGACAACCCATAGCTTTTGAGAGTCGGAAGTTGCTGCCACATGAGAGGTCATATTTGATATATGATAAGGAGATGTTGGTTGTCATGCATGCCTTAGCCAAGTTCTGGAAATATTTGGCGGGCAATAGATTCTGAGTGAAGACTGATCATAATAGTCTTTGATTCTTTCTTGAGTAGAAGCATCTATAGGAGAGGAAACAAAAATGGGTGAGCAAGATCCAAGCCTATGACTTTGACATTGAATATGTCAAGGGGAAGAGTAATGTAGTGGAATATTCTCTATCTCGAAGGCCAACTACGTTGTCCTTAATGAGCATGGATACGGATTGGAAGGCCCAATTGCTAGTGGAGTATTCCAAAGACCGCTTTGCATGTGAGATCTTAGATGGACAAGTGACTAATGAGAGGTATAGAGTGATGGATGAGGTCATCTATTACCGAGATCGGGTCTTCTTGGCTAGAGATTCTAGACACAAGAATAATATTTTATAGGCATCACATGATTCACCATTTTCTGGGCATCAAGGATTCACCAAGACACACCGGGTTACTCGGGAGAGATTCTCATGGAAGGGTCTCAAGGAGGATGTGCTCCAACACATCAAGGAGTGCATATTTTTCCAATAGAATAAAGGGGATCACAACCATCTTGCAGGATTTTTGCAACCACTCGCTATTCCAGATGGAAAGTGGGAGAGTATTTCCATGGAATTCATCACCAGCCTACCTACGGTCCTGGGTAAGGATTTTATATTTGTAGTTTTTGATCGACTAAAAAATTATTCACATTTCTTTGCTATTTCTGCATGATATACTACTTCACAAGTAGTCGAGGTCTTCTTTAGAGATGTCTTTAGACTCCATGGTCTTCCAAAGACCATAGTCAGTGATCGGGATAGCCGCTTCATGGGTGGATTTTGGAAAGAGATTTTTCGGTTAGTGGGTAGTGAGTTGACACCGAGTACCAGCTATAACCCACAAACCGATGGATAGATCGAGATATTAAACAAGTGGCTGGAAGGCTACTTGCGAAACTATGTTTTGGGGCAGCAAAGGGCATGGCTGCGTTGGCTCTATTTTGGGGAGTATTGCTACAACACAACCATTCATATGTCCATTCGCATGACCCAATTTCGAGCTCTTTATGGGTATGATGCTCTATCATTTTCTCATGTGATGTTTGGGGCAAGCAAGGCTCCTAGAGAAAAGGAGCGGATTTCGGAGAGTCAGGATATACTCCGGGCCCTCAAGGACAACATGGCTATAACACAAAACCAACAGAAGTTATATGCAGACCATGGTTGGGTAGAGAGGTAGTTTGAGGTGGATGATTTGGTATATATTCATCTTCAACCATATATACAGTCTACACTGAAGGAGAAAGGGGTTGAAAGGCTTAAGCCTCGGTTCTATGGGCCATCCAGGGTGATTCGTCATGTTGGGGAAGTGGCATATGACTTGGAGGTTCCCGTTGGAAGTAAGATTAATAACATTTTTCATGTCTCATGCCTCAAGAAGGCCACTAGAAAACATGTGGTTACCACCATGGATCTCCAACCTATTGATGATGAGGGCCATCTGTTTTCACAACCGGAGGCTATCTTGGATACTCGGGAGAGGCAACTAAGAAACAGGGTGATTAGATAATATCTGATTTGATGGAGGAATCTACCTTATGAGGATGCCACTTGGGAGGGAGAGAAGCTTTTGCAGCATCCTTCTTTATTGTTGCTTGAGGACAGGAAACATATGGGAGGGGAGGATTGTAATATTCACAATTAGCTTTTAGCTAGTTGGAATATTATATGTTGCTTTTATTCATAGTTTAGATGAATAAGTCGGGTAAAGAGACCCTTAAATCTCTTTAGTAGGAATAAACCACCTCTAATATGGATGTGGATCAGTTTAGATAGCCAAAATAAAGCCACCTTAGGTGTGAAAGGGGGCAATGCATGTAGGCAGGGTCAAGATTGACCAAATCAATAGCGCTACCATAGGAGAGAATGGAGCTAGTGGGGACAACACAGTTTTGGAGGAGGAGTCTTTGCATGGAAGTAGCATCATAAATGAGTGGGGCCAAGGGTGAGGAAGCTCACCAAGAATATAAGGAAAGGGATGGAAGCCATGAGAGTCATTCAGAATATTGTTTATGTTTGAGTCTTATGACTTCTTGCATGCTTCAGCTATTTAGCAGAGTTTGTTGTACTGTTTAGTACAAGGGAATTTCTAGGTGGGAATCCCACACTCTACCTCGGGGGACTTCGAGTGCCCACTCAGGAGAGCTATTCTGAGCTTCATTTCCACCATTCAGCATTGGGCCAAGTAGCCACCTTCAGCCACAACAGATTCTCCTTGAGGAACTGAGTTATTTTGCATTGTGTTGCTGTGGAGGGTTGAGAAACCCTGTTTATGAGCTAGTTTCCTAGTGAAAGGAGCAGCCTTTCACCCGAAAATATAGGGAGGAGGAGATACAAACGTATATTTTTTATTTCAGACATATTTTAATAGAGCTCCAGTGATATAGAGGGATTCAGCCACAAAGTTGCAGTCTGCACTTTTTGCATCTTGTGTATTTTAAGCAACCCTTGCCGGGTTATCTTGGGATGGTGTTTAAGAGACTATTTCTCCATTTTCAACCCTTTTTGAGTATCATAGCAGTAGATCCACTTTTTTCCATTTTCCAGTTGTAGTAACCCTCACTGGGACTACTGTTGTCATGTATAACATCATCATTTGGGATTCTAGTGTATTTGGGCTTTGGAGGCTTGTTTGCCTAGTTTGAGTGATTTGTTCCTCGACACATTGTATATTTTGCTGCTGTGGTACATAATATAATGGATCTATGATTTTCTCATGTGTTTGCATTTATATTTTCTGTACATTCTAGTTTTTTGTTCAATATTACTATCTTTCCTAATTTGGAATATTACATCATTATAACCAACATTATCCCTAAGGCCTAATAGGACAAGCTCTATTTTAATAAAGAGAATTATGTTTGGAGGCTTTATGTGTGATACCACACTACATCTCTAAGGTACATACCCCATATGGATGTCCATAAGGAATTTCCTTTTAGGACTATTCTTATCTTGAATCTCCATACCTAAGTCCATTAATTTTAGATTGTTCTATGTTGCATCAATTACGTTAGCCCAATTCCAAACTTCACTTAGAAATATTTATAATTACAATTAGTATTTACATTCATCAACATTAATTTAATATAGAACAATAAAATTAATGACAAATGATACAACCAACACATCAACAAGAGGCACCATATTTGGTCAAAGACCAGGGAAAAACCCACTACGAGGAAAACCCTTTGAAAATTTTCTTCTATTATATTGTCATAAAATTTTTAGTAGAGACTACAATGAGCCCAATACAATATCTACAATAATATAACCTATTATGAAAACAACTCCAAAAATAGAAGAAAAGAGAGATCAACGCCTTAGAAATCAGCGACTTCGTGGGGGCAACCTCCAATACATTACATAAATGAACAATTCTTGGATGATACAAATGAAAAAACCTACTTCTCTATATAGGAGTCCATGGGATCACAATATAATCCTAGCCGACCTAACAATAATAATGTAAGGACACAATAATAGCAATATTTGGGTTACAGGGGTACAACAATAACAATTAGGGGGTTACACTAACAAAAATAAGAGACTATACTAGTAATATAGGGACCTAACATGCCCCTCTCCTTCAAAAAAGTGTTTTCCTCAACGCTTGAGTAGATCTGGATGCTTTTGTATAAAATTCTCATCCTCCCATGTAGAATCTTCAGTGGGTAAGTTCTTCCACTTGATGAGATACTCTAAAATTGATCGATTTCGTAGTTTTCGAGTTCTTGTTTCCTTGACTACTTCAGGTTCTAATATGATCTTTCCTTCCTCATCCAGTTCTAGCAGTATTGTTTGAACTGGAAGTTTGTCACCTATAACCTTATTTAAGCATGAAACATGGAAAACTGGATGCACTCATGAAGAAGCAGGAAGCTCCAATTTGTATGCCATAGTACCAATCTCTAGCAACACCTTGTAAGGACCATAGTACTTTGGCGATATTTTATTATCCTTCTCAGCTTTTTGGAGGGACATTTGTTTGTATGGTTGTAGTCGTAAAAATACCCAGTCTCCTACATCAAAAATTCTCTTGCTGAGATGTCGATCTTGCTATTGTTTCATTCGATTTTGTGCCAAATTTAGGTTATCCTTTAAGAGTTGGAGAACTTCTTGTTGATGCTCGATGTGATATTCCACTGCTTGAACCTTTCAATTTTCTCTTAAATATGATGTGATGGATGGTGGATGATATCCATAAAGTGCCATAAATGGGGTCATTTTTGCTGCAGTATGGAAGGAAGTGTTATACCACCATTCAGCGAGAGGTAACCACTTGACCCATTGTGTTTTATTATTATATATAAAACAACTAAGATATCCTTCCAAACATTTATTCACTATCTCAGTTTGACCATCGGATTGTGAATTATAAGATGAGCTATGAGCTAGTTGAGTACCCAAACAAGAAAATAATTTCGTCCAAAAATTTCCAGTAAAAATGGGATCTTTGTCACTTACAATAATCTTTGGGTTTCCATGTAGCTTTTGAATTGTTTCCATAAATGCAGTAGCAATTGTACTTTCTTTAAATGGATGAGATAATGCACAAAAGTGTGCATACTTTGTAAGTCTATCAACTACCACCATGCTGGCACTCTTTCCTTCAGACTTAGGTAAACCTGTGATAAAATCCATTGAAATTTCCTCCCAACGTTGACTTGGAATGGATAAAGGTTGTAGAAGATCTGGCGTCTTAATATTCTCAACTTATTTTGCTGGAAAATAAAACATTCTACCACAAAATTTTGAATATTAGATTTAAGGCCATCCGAAAAAAATTCTTTCTTCACCCTATGGTAAGTTTTTAAAAATCCTGAGTGTCCTCCTAAAGGAGAAGTGTGCAATTCCAAAAGAATATTTTGTTTTAGTTGGGAATTCTTACAGATATATAAGCGATATTTGTACCATAAGGAATCATTTTTCCAACTAAATGTATCAGATGTACTAGGATCTTGCTGCAAATTTTGAATGAGTGTCCACACTTCTTCGTCCTTCTTCCATTCATCCTTTTCTTCAGTTATCCAATCTAGTTGGATAATATAAATGGCACAAAGTAATGCTTCCACCTCTTCATCCTTTCTTGAGAGTGCATCTGCGACAACATTTAGCTTCCCTTTTTTGTAGATGATTTCAAAGTCATAACCAAACATCTTTGTGACCCATTTTTGTTGCTCTTATGAAGATAATATTTGTTCCAAAAAGTTTTTAAGACTATCATTATCAGTTTTTACCTTGAAGTGTCTTCCCATTAGGTAAGGTCACCATTTCTTTAGTGCATGTAGTATTTCCAACATTTCCTTCTCATAAATAGCTTTCTGTAAATACTTTCCTTTGATTGGACGACTTTCAAAAGAAATGGGTCTTCCTTCCTGCATTAAAACAGCACCAATTCCATTTCCTGAGGCATCACATTCCACAATAAAGGTTTTTGTGAAGTCTGGCGTAGCTAAGACCGGTGCTAGGCACATTGCCTCTTTAAGATGTTCAAAGGCCTTAGTTGCTTCAGGAGTCCATGAAAATGCATCTTTCTTCAATAATGTTGTTAGAGGTGCTGCTATTCTCCCATAATTCTTAAAAAAATTGCGATAATACCCTGTTAACCCGAGAAATCCTCGCAACTGCTTTATGGTTGTGGGGACTTTCCATTCCTTAATGGCTTTAATTTTGTTAGGGTCTACTTTAACACCCTCGTGAGATACAATATGACCCAAATATTCTACCTCTTGTACTCCAAAGAAACATTTGGATTTTTTTGCATATAATTGTTTCTCCTGCAATAGTTTGAGCACCCTGTCAACATGTTCAACATGATCCTTCCAAGACCTCTTGTAGATTAGTATATCATCAAAAAATACTAGCACAAATTTTCTAAGGAAGGGTTTGAAAATGGAATTCATCAACCCTTGAAATGTAGAAGGTGCATTAGTAAGGCCAAAAGGCATGACCAAAAATTCATAATGACCCTCATGATTTTGAAATGTTTTTTTCAAAATATCTTCTATCTTCATTCTAATTTGATGATATCATGAACGAAGATCTAACTTGGTAAAATAAATTGCTCCATGTAATTCATCCAATAATTCATCAATCACAGTAAGGCGAAATTTATCTTTAATAGTGAGATTATTGAGCTCCCTATAATTCGGACACATGCGCCATGATCCATCCTTCTTGTGCACCAATACGACTAGAGTAGAGAAAGAAATTTGACTAGGTTGAATTATACCAGCCTCTAACATTTCTGCAATCATACGTTCAATTTCTCTCTTTTAGACATACAGATATATGTAAGGCCTGATGTTTGGAGGAACACTTCCTGGAATCAAATGAATAGCATGATCATGATCATGAATAGGTGGGAGTCCTTTGGGAGTTTCAAACACCTTGGAATGATTGTCCAAGATTTTTTGGAGATCTGGAGAAATAGATGATTTTGATGTTGGAACTTCTAGTGAGCATAATTGTGAAATTATGCGTCGTTGTTCTTTCTTCAGAAGATTTTTTAGGACATTAGAGCTTATTAACTTTCCTGATTTCGCTGTGATACCTTGTAATTATACTTCCTTTTCTTCCGAAAAAAAATTCAAGAAAAGTTCTTGAAAATTAAAATATACCATCCCCAAAGATTGTAACCATTGTACTCCTAGTACAACATCAACACCTCCCATTGGAATGGAAAGCATTGAACTATTCAATACATATTCCCCCATGGTTAGCTTGATATTATGAAATTTTCCAAAGAAATTTATAGTTCCTCCATTTTCAACCATCACTTGAAATTCTGGTGCTGGGTATAGGAAACAATTCATTGGCTACCTTACAATGAATAAAATTATGGGTACTACTCGAATCAATCAACACTATTACCTTTTTCTTCTTGATATGTCCTTATATCTTGAGAGTTTGAGGAGTGGTAATACCTTCCAATCCATTACACGATATGGTCAGAATTATTTCTTCTTCTCCCAGGGTTGGTTCCTAGTGTATATCCTCTTCTTTTGAAGTTTCTTGTTCATTTTCTTCCTCCTCTTCACAATCTATGTAAAATAATTTCTTCTCAGCACACTTATGACCTTTATTGTATTGGCTATCACAACTGTAGAAAATCCCTTTTGCTATTTTTTCTTCCAATTGTTGTGGTGTCAACCTTGTAGGTTGTGGAAGTCTAGGAGTAGCAACAGTTCCATATTTATATATGTGAGTGGTATGCTTCCTTGTCGCCATAATTTTACATTCAATTTTTCTTTCCAATTTGAATGCCTTATCCAATGAATCAGGTTCCCAAACGTGAACTTCATGTTGGATGCTATCATTTAAAGTCCCTATGAAGACATCAATCCTGTGTTCCTTTGGAATATTAGTTACCCTTATCTTCAATTTTTGTAAGTCCTCAATGTGCTCCCCCACTGAACTGTTTTTTTTGAGATTTATCAATTGGCTAAAGAAAGTGTTTCTCTTTGTATCCTCATAATGTGCTATCATTTCCTCCGTAAAAATTGACCAAGTGACAATTTTTTTACGGGGGAAAAGCCATCGATACCATACAAATGTATTCTGTTCTAGATGTAAAGTTGCAATGCGTACCTTTTGTGTGTTTTGCACATTATTGAGATCAAAATATTGCTCCATCTATAGTATTCATGTTATGGGGTCCTTGCCATAAAAATTCCTCATGTCCATCTTTGGAATATGGTGGTTCTTCCATCCAACATTAGATTTTATAAAATCATGATTAACATTTATTTTGTTCTCATCATGAGTTTCCTCTACTATCTTTTCGCCATTAGGAAACATTTCTTGTATCAACTTTGTCAAACCTTCTATGTCTGCTTTTAGATCATTCTTCATGTTTTCCATTTTGTCTTTCATTTTTTCTTCCATGTCATCTATCTTAGCTTCCATTCCATCCATCTTAGCTTCCACACCTTTCTTCAAAACTTCCATTTCATTTTTTGTTGCTCTTTGCGAGAGTGACATTTGGTGCACTTGCTCTTGTAATTTTGACATGTCATGTTGCAGTTCTTAGTCTTCATGAGTCATAATAGAGACTTCTAAAGGATTAATGAGTGTTGAATTATTTTTAGGAGGCATTTTAGAACCCAATAATGATATCTATTCTACAATATGCCTTTGGAATCAAGTCAAACTGATTTTTCACACAAGACTTATGCAATTCAAAAAAAAAATACACACATTTTTCTTGATTTTAAGGAGCTCGATAATGAAATTGAATTATCTCTATAATTGAAGATCCTTAGTATCTGAAATTCAGCCTTGTAGTAGCCCTCTGAAGCTTCTTTCAAATGCCATAGGTTTGACCTGATTTGGATTCTTCAAGGAAAAGTTATGCCCAATCTCCCACAATGACCTAATTATGGACTAGTTGAGTAGAGAGAATTTGTATGGTGTACCACATGTCACTGTTTCCTCCTTCGGCTCTGAAATTTATAAAAAGGAAACTAAATTCTGTGTACTTGCAGTCACTTTTTACATAATTCCAATCTGATGCTCAGAGAGAGAGTTATGATGATTTTCCCACGGTCACCTCTTAGAGATGAAATTCAGGAGCCTAAAAAAACCCTAACTTCCACAAATCATAGCTCCGAAAATATTGCGAACCAAGATCTGAAATTGTAACACGACATTCCTTAGGATTTCAGCTTCGCTCTGTAAAAGTTTTAGCTTCTGAACCTTTGTGGAAAACAATTTATAGTGAAAATTCCACGATGACCTGTTTGGAGCAACGAAACCTTAGAATCCAAAGCTCTGATACCAAATGTTATGAAACCAACTCCAAAAATAGAAGAAAAGAGAGATCAACACCTTAGAAATCAACCAATTCAAGGGGTAAACCTCCAATACATTACATAATTGAAAAATTCTTGGATGATACAAATGACAAAACCTACTTCTATATATAGGAGTCCATGGGATCATAATATAATCCTAGCCAACCTAACAATAATAATGTAAGGGAAAAATAATAAAAATATTGGAGTTACAGGGGTACAAAAATGACAATAAGGGGGTTACACTAACAACAATAAGGGACTATACTAGTAATATAGGGACCTAACATAACCCAACAACTTCATCAACCCGTTCACAAAGGTCAAATATATTAGAGACAACTTGATTAAGCTTTCAGGCAACTTCAGGAACCTTCAGATGACAATCAACAACAATAAAACCTAGACTTCTACCATAAGATTGCATGTCCGCGGCTTTAGGATCTAAGCCACTACCTTTTCTATAGCTAGCTCGTGGTTAGCCTAGATTTGTTAGTGTTAATCCCATGGCTTAGCTAGTAACCTTAATTTCAGAGCGACCTTCAGACCTATTATTTCAAACCTCACATTAAGGGATTTTTGAGGTCTAAAATGGGCCTCCTAATGAAATTATGAAACAATAGTGGAAATAATAAAATAATATTTGATTACATCATCAAATTTTAGAGGGAAAAAAGAAAAAAATATTTTTTCAACTTATTTCCTTGTGGGTTTACTCAAATTTTGAGTGGAAACACTCGTTGGATGCAGAATTTGATTCCTCATCCAAGGAGTAGCCATGTTGCATACTTTCGATGGACCCTACTACACGAAAAATGGGAAATACATGAAAAAAATAGTTGCAATCATGTTTTTCATGTATTTCTCATTTTGTGTGTAGTAGGGTCCATCAAAAGTATGCAACATGGGTAATCCTTGGATGAGGAAGTAATTTTTTCATCCAATGAGTACTCCCGCTCAAAATTCCAGTAAAAACTTAGGGAGATAAGTTGAAAATACGAGTTGAAAAGTAGTTTTATTATTTATTTTTTTAATATTTTCACTTTTTTACTCCAAAAATGTTGAATCATCCCCCATGGTTGACAATGTCATCTTGAATCATATTGGTTCTTATAAAGTTTATTTTGGTTGTACATTTTTCTTAGGAGGCCCATTTTAGACCTCAAAATTCCCCTAATGATACAATCTCTTTCTTCGTCAATGTATCAAACCCAATTAGATAGAAGAGAAGAATATGCTTGATGTTGTGATGTCCAAATGAGCTTGTGGTCACTGCATTTATATTCTTCAAAGGGGTGCCAATGATATCCATTTGATGTTGAGGCCGACCTATCGATATGAGTGAAGCCGACCTAATCCAATATCCATGAGTGGGTGCAAAATCAAAAATAAACTTCTGCTTATCCGAATGAGATGATCTTTAGGTCAATTTTGGTCCTCTCGGAAAGAGGAACTCAATGAAATCATCATATCCATCAAGTGGGTAGTCAAAAGTGGAATTTTATGGTGGTTTCATAATTTTAACACTCCCTCTCAACTAGGGAGAATTCCACCTCCAAAACCTATCCATTGATCAATGTGTCATCCTATCATCATGTGTACCAATATTCTCAACTCTATCTACTGAAAAATTATCAAATATAAAGAAGAAGAATAATGGGGAGAAAAATCTACCACCCTCCAACCAACAGGATACAACCCGGAACATCTGTCTGCGGGATACTACCTAGAAATATCATCAGGCTACTACCTGAAAATGCCATTAGGATACTACCTGGAAATGTCATCGGGCTACTACTCCTAAATGTCATTAGGCTACTACCTAGAAATGTCACATGGGGGAGTTACAACTCAACCCATATATGGAAATAGGTGATGTAAGGGAGCTACTACTCAACCCATCCTATCGTGTACTGATCTTCCCGAAAATAACCCATAAGAGTCCCATGGTAGAACACCTGCATCATAATATAGCTTGGACAAGATACCCAACTTACCAAGAGGTAAGAATCACACGCCTCCAAGCCTCCTCGACCGTTGGAAAAATGGAGAGGGAAAATCCCAACAAGCCCAATCTTGTGGGTATGATGCCAACTGGGGTATAATCTACAAATACCATGATAGGGTGAGCTACTACTCCAACTTTGTAGGTAACATATAGGGGAAATTCCCTTATTGTCTAGAGTTCACTCACCCCAGGAGTACTCTATCTCAATTCCTCACCCTCGGAGCCCAAATAGGGGGGAAGAGTATGGCTCAGTGTTCTCGTTCAGTTGTGCTCCTTATCAGGAGGGGTCACATCCATCAGCCCAAGCTGCTCTTTGAAGACCAAGAACTTACCTTTCGGAAGAATTTTTTCAAACCATAGTTTCTGAGGGTTTCCATAACTCCCTCATTTTCCATGGCTAGCTCATCTTCTTCACTATGTTCCTGTTCTTTCCATTCAATGACCATTTTGCCTCTTTCTACCTGCAAACACACATACATGAGTGGTATTAGTCAATTTTAACCCTTAAATTTGTAAAAAATTGGGACATTTGATGCATATTTTTGCTAGAAAATGGTTTGCGTCGTTGGCGCGACTGTTTCCAAAACAGTCGCGCCAATGGGCGCGCCCTAGTGTTAAAAATCGGGCAGTTGGTGTGACTCCGTGCTCGAAACCTGCACCAACCACACAACCCTAATTTTTACATTTTCTCCCCCAAAATTTGAAATTGACAAATGTAGGAAGCAAGAAATAGCTTAAAATGACAAGAGGGATCTCAGCTCTTACTTGGAGTTGACAGATTTGCGATTGATCTACTGGATTGGCCGCTATCGTCGCCACAAGATTGCACAGTAACATGGGTAACTATTGCTCCACAAGAGGTAAAAAGTGAAAATTAATTATTTTTACCATTTTTGGCCTTTTATAACTTTTTCACAACCCTAATTAGGTTTTAAGGCATGTTTTTCGATTATTTTATTGTATTATTTTCGAAAAATAGGTTTTACACATGTCTCTTGTGCAGCAACAGGTTTTTCATTCGACAATGATGAAGTAACGAGTTATATTTTATGATTTTTCAAACTCGATAAAAACACAAAAAATTCACTACTGGAGTCATCTTTTAGCTCTTTTCTGACTCTCTAAAATTGAAAAAATTGCTAAGATTCTTCTCATTTTGAACTCGTTAAATGGCTGCGAAATGATATCTACCCAATATATGTTTAACCCTTTTTCGGGTTGGGATGGATTATTTACGAAAAAGGAATACCTTAGCCTATTGCGACTAATAGGTTCTCTCAGACACAGTTTTCTACCTTTTCGGATCTGTGAGACTACCTACGAAAAGGGACTGTTGGAGTTTTCTTTTTTGCCTTCTTTTCAAACTCTCTAAACATGAAAAGATGTCGAGTTTTCCCTTTTTCAAACTCGTTAAACCTTGATGACATCGGACTTCGTCACCATGACGTTATTTCGAGTTCCTCCTTCCTATGGCTCGTAAAATGTACTAGGATGGATTTGTCCAAAGGACAAATTTACAGTACAAGCATATGTTATCCCCTTCAAGCTTGTTTTAAAAAATAATTGGGGTACTCACCAGAAATGGTGGGGGAAAATGGAACCAAGTTTTAGTTATGTTGGCAGTATGTCGCTCTTGAACATGGCACTTGTCTGCATTCGTGTTGGGTTGGGGACATCTCATTTCATCATTTTTGCCTCTATGGGTTTGGGTAATCTCTTTTGACCTCTCATCTGCTCTTTGCCATGTCATCATGACCTCAGATACTTTGATGTCAAATACTGCCAAATCCAGTGTCATGCTACTGATATGTTCAAGAGAATTTTGCCTCTGAAGTTGTCAACCTTCCTCTGATCTCCTATTGGTCTTGATCCACTTTCATCATGTTCCTCTGTCTCGTGTCGATGATGTGGGAAACATTATGGCCCTCCTTTGACCAGGTCACTTCCTGTTGACTTCAGCTCATTATCTAGGAATTTGATCTAGAGACTCCCTTTTGGTACCTTGGAGCCTGCATGCCTCAATGGCGGGTTTTTCACATTCGACGCAAGGTTCACAACATGGGCCTTTGATTGAGTAATTCTGTGGACGTTCAACGTCAGATCACTTTTCAAATTTCGTAGATTATACCTTTTGTACCTTGAGGGCCATCTTCATCATTGGTGGTTTCTCTCGCGTCTGTTAAAAACTTTCATCATTGGCTAGTAATCAGGTGATTTTCTTGCATGTTCGACTTCAACTCATACATTCGCATGCTCGAAATTGTACTTGTTTGAGTCGAGATGGAGCGAAAGACCCCAGATTTTGTCTAATAAAATTCAGGCTGTGGATTTTTGTGGATTATTATGACTTATTGCACGACTCTTTTTATTGTATGGTTGCAACCATACCAAGTATATTATTGATCCTTCTTGCAGGATGGTTGTGTCCATACCTTAGAGCTCAGTTTTTGTATACTCTATTATGGATGGTTGCGCCCATGCCACATGATTAATATATCATATATATCAGTTGTATTTGTAATCACAGGTCTTCTGACAGCGGTGTTTGGTTCAAACACGTTCTCATAAAGCATTTCACCCCTCCCTCTCTCTTAGACTTCATACTTTAGGGGGCACCTGTTACACAGCATCTTTTCACTGTCCCTGCAATCCCAAAATTGTACATTGGAGGGTCATTTCTATGACCAATACACAGTGTCATGCTTTGAAAATACCATCGTTTCATCCCTTTTAATGAAAACAACATTCTTCTTGTTGACATTTACCTAAGAAGAGCTATGAAAATCCCTATTTTTACCTTGGCGCGAGTAGCCCGTTATATCCTCGTGCCAACCTGTAAATTTAACACAAAGCCCATGCCACTTGCCACTTTGTGGTAGTTAGACACCTGCGCCAAGTTGTTTATGGAATTTTTTTTTTAAATAGAGGCAGAGGTTCCATTCCAACCACCTCGGGGATGATTCATTGGGAGTTGTTGAACTGAAACAACCACGGACTCCTTCCTTTAGTTAGTAGTTTCCACCTCCCTTGGATCTCTCCTAAAGGATAGGACTCCCTCCCACCTTTGTAGGGATCCCAATCTCCTCTTTTCCCTCTATATAAGAAACTATCTCCTTTAGTAGAGGCTAGTTGAACACATTATAGAAAAATGTTTGAATAGATGAACAAGAGAATTATACTATAGCTAAGCTACTAGAGGAGATAGAGTAAGAAAGATAGTGTTGAGAGAGCTCGATTCGATGACTTCTAAGAGAGCTTGAGTTCGAATTCCCTCACCGATAGTTGAGACGCATTTATTCTGAACCCCGCTGGAGGAGATCATGATGTCAAAGAATTCGTTGTACTCTTCCTTCTACTCATTAATATACATGACTAATGTTTGGTTCCACTATTGTGTTATGATTTTTATTTGATATGATATGTTTAGCCCTATTTGAATGGATAATAGTTGTGAGTGAAACTATGCTGCTATATGTTGTTCTTGTTCTTTGTCCTATGTGCAGGTATCTGGGCGTGATAGCGAATGGATCATGACTTGTCAAGGTAGGAGCTAGAGACCACTACTCTTTCTACAACATCGACAGCGTTGGATTCAAGGTAGGTCAATATACCATGTCTTTTGTTCATTCATTAACTAGGAAGCAACACTTTAGTGTGTCCTTTTGTTACTAGACCCACCCTAGGGCTAGAGGGATCGTCTCTATCCGCAGAGAGGATTTACCTTCATAACAGCACCTGTTTGTCCAAACCATATCAAGAAGAACTTCAAGGAAGACTGCTTTTCCAAGGACTAAATTTTGCAAAAGGACAGTTGTCCATTTTGACATTTCTACAGGAGTGTCAAGGTGGTTATCAGCAGAAAATTAGGTAAGGTAAAAGGCCAGCTCCTCACCGAAGTACATCCACATAAAAGAAGGAGGAAGTAGCCTATGTTTAAGGAAGATCAGGGTTTCTAAGACTAATTGGACTAGCTGTTTTCCAAGCAAGGAATCAAGGCAAAAAATCACAAGGATAGAGGCACTCTAGCACAACCAAGCATGAGTTGAAGATTTTTATAAGTTACAAAGGAAGAAGGGAAAAAGGGGAAGTGAACTGAACATAAATGACTGAACTTGAAAGGGCTATAGAGAACTTAGAAGACAGCACTAATTATTCTTCTCTAACAGCCCTAAAACCTAAGGTTCTGGAAAGATAGGCAAAGAGGGTGAAAAGAAGATAATAGGCCTCCAAAAATGATAGTAGAAGGTTTTAAGAAGATTTTGAAGGTGACTTTTAGGGTTTTCCAAGGTAATAGTGTTTCACTGCCTCAAAGGGAAATAATGCAAAGAGTATCAGTGTAAGGAAGGTCGTAGCCTTCATTTTTAGTCATTTTCCCTCAAATGATCAGAGGAATCAAAGCATAGGTTTGAGGTTCAAAATAGAATAACAAACTGATCATGAGGTCACTGTTATGAAAGTGTCTAACACCAAAAGCATCAGACAGGGCTGAATCATTATGCCATAGCACTTGCAACAAATCAGAAGTGGCTAAGAGGAGATAATGAAAAAAATGGTTGTAAAGACTGTGGTGGCAGGACAAGATGGCTTTATCATGCCTAGAAAATCAATGAGAGAAATGAAAACAAGTTTCTCAATCACTCAACAAGCAGGAGGCAATTTAATTTCCTAGGTAAGAACAAAGAGGTTTTAAAGAGGTTGCCATCATGCAAAGTGCATAAAAAGTTATGAAAATGATTGGAAAACATGAACATGGCTAAAACACAGTGAATCATATAACTCCAACAGTCATCTGCAGAACAAGTTTTAAAGGCATCAATAAGCCAAAGAGAGCGAAAATCCATCATATCAACTACCTGAAGAGAAGCAAGGAGAAATAATTGAGAGGAAAAGAGACCATTTTTTTGTTTTAAAATCACCTCCTAAAAAAGGTAAAAATAATATCAGTGAAATGACAAAGAGATTAAAAACATTACAAAGTTGGTTTTGTAAAAGATAAATTGTTTTCCTAAAGACTATAAAAGGGTCAATTCACTTATCACTTGACTCATTGTGCATTTGAAAAAAGCTACAAAGACTCTACGAGAAAATTTCTGATTTTTGGACAGTTTCTAGGCAAGGTCACCAGCGCTACGCTTAGGAGATGGCATTGTGCTCACAAGACCCGGTGCTGCGCGAATAGAGGTTCTCACAGTGCATTTTGTGCACTGCATTGCGCGTATAGCTGCACGCGCTGTGCATACAGCCTGGTGCTACACCCAGGCAGGCTTAACACACCCAGGGGCTCGGTGTTACACTCAGAGGTCAACCTGACAGAACCGTCGCTATATGTAGAGGCCCGACTCGCCTAGTTCCTACCCGGCGCTATCCGTAGAGGCCCGGCTCACCTAGTTCCTGCCCAACGATGTGCACACAAGACCTGACTCACCCATATTTCTACCTGGTGCTGCGCTTAGGCAAAATGGGCCTCTTTTTCTTGCAAAATTTCCAAAATAATGAAAAATACCCCTCCAGGCTACTTCTAAGAACCTACAAGAGAGTGACTATGAAGAAGAAGGTGACGATGAGGTAAGCCAAAATGAAGCAATAAACATGGAGATTTAAAGCATTGAGGGTGATGATGGTGAAAATCAGCCTATGAGAAATGAAAACAGTGAGGCTCTTAAGATGAAGAGGAAGAAGTCAGCCCTGAGACAAAGGACATGGAGATAGATGGAGGTGACAATTAGGATAGAAACCTTGATAACTATGCACGAAATCAAAACAGTGAGATCTATAATGATACAAAGGAAAATACATAAGACAATACAGAGGCAAAGAATTTGCAAAATGATGAAGAGATTGATAACAGTACATACGTCAATGAAGGAGAGGAAATTCATGACAATCATGACAACGGTCATGACAGTCATAAAAATAGTGGAGACAGTGAGCCCTACAATGGCATACTGATGCTAGGGGTAGTAGCAAAACTCAAAGCTATAATGACAGTAAGAGCAATGAGGTACCTAGTGATACTAAGCAGTAATGAAGAGAAAGACACCGCAATGATCAGTAACAAACCTCATTCACTGACCTATCACAGAGGGGATGGGCATGTGTTTACTTCCTCTAAAAGGAAAGGGGCCATGTTTTCCTAATTTCCTAAACCACTAGACAAAGGCAAAGATAAGGTAAATTAAGGATAAGATCAACATAAGATTAAGCAAGAGTTTGATATCATTAAACTTTACAATAAGAAAGAAGATAAAGGGAGGACCATTAGCATATTGCTCCATAGCAAAAGTGTAGAAATTAGAGAGCTAGAAAGGTGCCTTTGAATGGAAATGCATAAAATTTAATACTATAAGGAAGAGCGCAAGAATATGAGGAATATAATAAGGGTCTTTATATACAAATAAAGGTAACAAAACATTATGCCCGGAGGAATCAAGTTGCAAGGACAAAACTCAAAAAAGCCCAAACCAAAATCCAAGCACTCAAAGGGGAAAAAGGCCAAGTAAACCTTGGAATATTGCCTCAACATTTTCTACAGGTCTCCCAAACCCCATGAGGGAATCATCCACAAATTTTGAAGAATTTTTGACAATTTTTGGTTTTTTGTGAATTTGGAGGCCTATAAGCGCAACACCCTTGGCACTATGATTTTTCCTCATACATCCTCAAATGGAGAACTTTACATTTTTGGATTTATCATGCCTATTACGCTATGCTCACCAGGTTTCAGATCATTTGGAGCATTTTTGACCCCTCAAAAGGTCAAAAAATACCTCATTTTCTACCTTTTTGCCTCACTTTTAGGCTTAGCGCTGTGCTCAGAGCAGTTTGAGGAATTTGGATTTTTGGATAGGTTACAGGAGCTCAATCAGAAAACCAAAGGTATATTTGGAAAGTATACTCAACAAGCTTTCCAACAGGCCACCATCAAGAAAAATACGACATCGGGAAGGTCACCAAAACTCAGCTACAAGTGGACCCATTTTCTGCCCATGAAGGCGCTGCGCTTATAGACCTCACTGTGTGTTTTTGGCCAAATGTCAACAAAACACACTCATTAATTCAAAAATGATATTTAATTTTTTTTGAGGTAAATCACTCTAAAACTAGGTGCTAGGATTTATTTTTGCATTTATTTCATGGGATATTTTGTGCCTTGGGCCTTGCATGGTCTCTTGGGCATTTATGACATTTATGAGTGATTTTGACATTTTCCAACCCTATCTAGGGTTTTTTCCCTCCTTTTCTAAATAAATAGAGAATGAGGGATTCATTGTAAATGTTGATCCCTTATATCAGTAGATCTGGAGTCTAGATCCAAAAGGGGAGAAAAAACAAATCAAACTAGGTGTGGTAAACAGATCTCCCACCACCTAGTCTAGCTGAAAAACACCCTACAAGAGGGGCTGCAGCTATGCACAAAAAACTGCTTTAGAAATAACACAGTCTTGGAAATCATGAGTAGGAGGCCATCAAATAAGGTCAACTTATGAACATATAGTAGAAAATCATAATTACAATGAAGCTCTTTCAATATACAGTAGAATAAAGGAGATAATATAACAAGAAATATTCATAAAAGAAGGTTGTAACACATATATAAACTGTAAAATGGCTCAATAGCGTTATTTTAAAGAGCTATAGTAGATGAACATTACATCTCAGATATAGGATAGATCTGTGGACAAAACATCAGATCCATTTTAGATATGGAAACTAGAAAGTCTTATTTATAGGATCCCCTTGGGGTTTTGACCAAATCATGCATTACAAATAGTAGATTTGAGTTTTAAGTTGCATATCTGCAAAATTATTTAGAAATTTCTAAAGATGACTTTACATTAAAATAGATCATATCTAAACAGAACATGTATCAGCAAGCTAATCCATGGATCACCAAAGTGAAAGGAAAAGCCCAGCACCAGAGATCTCTCATCAAAAATGGGGTCAAAACACCCTGCAAACCCTCCACTGAAAATAACGCAGTTCCTCATTGAAAAATGCGTTGTAGCTTGAATAAAATAGATAGCCTAATGCCAAGATACAAATCTGAAGCTCAAACAGTGGATGCACTCTTCCAGGAGGTTAAAATACACACTCACTGAGAAGAGGCTCCAATACAAGCTAGATCTAAACAGATCTAGAATTCCACTTGCTGCAGCTTACAAAAGCAAGCAAACCCTCACTGGGTCTGCGTTGCAGTTGGAAGTAGAGCTTGGCCCAAAGCTTGATAGTGGATCAAATCAGCAAAACTCCTCCAAGAATCCTCAAGGGAAGAGGTGAAATCCCTGCATAGGAACTCCAAGTGCTAAGCAGCACAATTCTCCACTAAACAATAGAGAATAGTATTTGTCTAAATAGACAAGATACTCAGAAATATAGACAATCAACAACCTTCTCTTCCTACCTTCCCCTTCTTTTTATAAGATGAAAGCCTTTGAAAACCCTAAACCACCTTGATGAGTTAGCTCCTTTCACATGAGGAGCCTCCTTCTAGAACTGTGTTGTCCCTTCATGAGGTACATTGAATCTAGACAACACTATAGATTTGTTCAAGGTTGACCCATTCTCACAGCTCAAACCCCTTTCACACCTGCAAGTGATTTATTTACATGGCCCTGATTTATCCTTGTTCATATGGGCATTGATTTATTCAGTCTTTTCATGAGTTTTACATGTCCTCCTTTATTCATTTATTCATGCAACAGAAAGTAAAACAAAAATGTATATTCCTCTTAGCTTAGGCTAAGTAGGAATATTACAGTCCTCCCCTCCAAAATGTTGCTTGTCCTCAAGCAACTGATAGGGTCAAAGCTGTAGTACTTCCCCTCCTCCATTGATGGCATCATCAATGATCAAGTCCTCATCAAGCCAATAGATCATGAATTGTTCCTCCAAGGTCAACATAATATGTGCATAGTCCATCCCACCAGGAGTGAAAAACTCAATAGAAATAAACATGGCTAGAGAAATGATCCATCTAAAACATGTATCATGAGGTACAGGTAGAAGTTCCAAACCATGTGGTACATACAAACTACCCATCCTCCCTCCATACAACCCCATAAAAAATACAACTATATCATCCAAGTATGGAAGCAAGACTACATATATGCAAACAGAAATCTGAGTTTGAGGAGGTGGGTCAAAATCCCAAATGTGATGCCAGCATAGTGCATCACTTGCTTGCATTAGATCAAGGTGTGGTAAGTGGCATTCCCACCACACATTTACTGCATGAGTCACCTTAACATGGCTGAAGATGTTAGATAAGTTTGGTGCCTTTGGAAAGCACCCATCATGAGAAGGAATCTCCCTTTTCACAATAAGGGAGTGGCCAAGTTCAACATCTCTATTGGCCCACCAAAAATCATGAGACCCACATGATCTCTCACTCCCTTTAGGATTCATAGCCTACAAAAACATGGCAAAAGAATGTGATAAATCAGAAAATACAACTTTCTTGGCATGATCAGATCCTTTACCATTATAGTCCTTCATACACATGGAGTTGTGCATGAGCATTTCCCTCCTCTCAAACAAAGGAAGAATTGGCTGAGATGACTCTTGCAAAGAGTCTATTGGCTGCCCCAATCCTCCATAACTAATGCACTCTTGAAAGTGCTGATGTAATTCCTCTCTCATGCCTTCCCAATCAAAGCTCCTCATGATCAGGGTATAGACCTTCATTGAATGCATATGGGTGAGGAAGAATTCTTCATGTGCCCCTTGTAGTATCTTCTACTTGAGCTTGGAAGCTCTAGCCAAGAATACCTTACCATGATAATAGATGACTCCTCCTTGGACTAAGTAGCCCTCTTCTTGCTGCATGTCATCTAATATCATACCTATGTGGAGATATTTGGAATACTCTACAAGCAGTTGAGATTTCCAATACAGATCCACACTGTTCAACAATGACAGCGCTGATGATACATCCATGGAAGTGCTTGTCATGTTACTAATCTCCTTTTTGATATTTCTCATGCCAATTTTTTTTTTTTGGAAGGATGATCCTCCCATTCTTCTCCTCCCACAACGCAGATTCAGAAAAGAGAGAGGGTGATAGTGATGTAGGAAGAATATCCCCCTCATTCTTGAGTTGTCCCAAGCCCTCCAGCATTGTAACTTGGTCTCTCATTGCTCCAATCCCTCCTGGATCTAGATTTGGAGCAACACTTTGTGAGGCCCCCCCCACAATATCTGAATCTGGTGGCATCCCAGGGGGCTTGCCACTAGATAGGAATGTCCCTTGCAGCATTCTCATGAACAAGAGAGAAGGGACTGTGAGATCCTTGCTTCCACTGCGCAAATCCATCTCTGTTGTTTGTGTGGAAGTACTAGGTGAGGGATAAGTGTGCATACCTTGAATCATTTATGGTTTCCTACTCTTCAATTCCACCCACTCCATCGGCAAAGCTTTCCAATCAATGGTGAACTTCCCCAAAGTAATCAACCATTGGACACCCAGAATGATATTAGTGTCTGGTATGTCAACTACAAAAAAGTGATCCACCATAGTGTAGGATCCCATAGTGACTAAGAGTGAGGGGACATATTGCATGGTCCTATCTCCTGGGACCAAAACAAAGAATTCCTAAAAAGTATCAGTGGGGATTTCTCTCCTTTGCACAAGATGAGCATCAATAAAGTTGTGGGTTGCCCCATTGTCAATCAGCATAGATACCCTTTGATTCATGATTGAACCTTGTACTCTTAGGGTCAAGTACTTAGGCACTCCTTTTAGAGATGCAAGAGTCCCACCTATTGGAGCAAAGTATCCATCCCCATCTCCAGATGGTGTTGGTTCTTCCTCAACATTATCAGCGTTGTGACCCCTCCTTGGTTCATCATCTTCATATTCCTCCTCAAAATCTGAGAATACTTCTATGTAGTGTGCTTTCCCAGCAACACATCTATGTCCCGGTGCCCATGAATCTTGGCAAGTGAAACACAGTCTCTTCTTTCTCAACTCCCTCCTGAGTTCAATATCAAGAGGCTTCTTGAATGAGATCTCCTTGGAAGGAGCAGCTTTTTCTCCCTTCCCTTTAGAAAGGTGAGGGGCCTTGCTTTGGAAATTTGCCTTTGCTTTTGGAAAGGCATCTTGAAGGTCTCTTGCCCTCTCAATGGCATCATCCAAAGTGATGGGCTTGGTAGATTTAACCAACCCATGCAAAGGTTCCTCCAGGCCATCGATGAACATGTACACCCTCCTTGTTGCAGACAGATCAGGAACCATGACAGATAATCTCAAAAATTCAAAGATATAAGTTTATGCATTCCCTGATTGCTTCAGCTTTGCAAGGCTTATGAAGGGTGCTTCTGGATCCTTCCTGTCAAACCTCTCCACCATTCTTCTAGTTAACTCAGAATAGGTAGTCACATTGGTATGTCCCAATGTAGACAACCCATGGAACCACCAATTGCGTGCTTCACCTTCAAAGTGTAGCGCTGCAATCTTGATGGCTTCAATCTTAGGGACTTTGTTCAACTGAAAGTAAATATCCAGATTTTCTACCCATGCCTTTGCAGAACTGGAAGATGAACCATCAAACTTGGGCAAAAATAATCTGCCCATAGAGTGGTGTCTATCCTTATTATGAAAGAACCCACCATCTCTATACTGTTGCCTTGGTCTTCTTCTGTCCTTGAGGTGAAAAGACTCTTGGAAACTCAAGTGGTCTCTGAATCTCTGATTCTGAGATTCATATTCCACAAATTAGTCTTCAAGGTAAGCTTTCTCTTGTGGTCCTTCATTCTCCACAACCAAGAAGGTAGGCATAGTGGAGCGTTGTGGAGCTTATGGGGCTTGTGGCTGGTTCACTGGTTGACCAGTCCAGTGATGAGACATGTCATAGCTTTCCCCTAGATAAAATCTCCTAGGATATTCCCTCATTCTGTCCATCCTCGTCTCTTTGATCTCTTTGAAAATATTTTTCATGGCCACCAAAAGAGTTCTTGCAAACTCTTCTCCTTCTTTATCACTTGCAGTCTCAGGGGCTTTACCCTTGTCTTGATCATCAGGAGTGTAATCAAAATTCTTGTGACTTCTATTTTGATACCTCTTCTCCCTCTCAGTAAGAGTTTCATATTCTTCTGAATGCAACATGGCTATGGTTCTCCAATGAAATCACACGATGTGCCAAGAAAGGAGCTCTGATACCACTGTAATATTCCAAAACTGGAATAGCACAGCAAGCCTGTTGAAATAAAGCACTCTTGCGAGATTGATGGAAAAAAATGAGTTTACGGCCCTTGGATCCATTAGATCAGTAGATCTGGAGTCTATATCCAAAAGGGGAGAAAAATAAAATCAAACTAGGTGTGGTAAACAGATCTCCCACCACCTAGTCTAGCTAAAAAACACCCTACAAGAGGGGTTGCAGATATGCACAAAAAATTGCTTCAGAAATAACGCAGTCTTGGAAAGCATGAGTAGGAGGACATTAAATAAGGTCAAATTATGAACATACAATAGCAAATCAGAATTACAATGAAGCTCTTTCAATATACAGTAGAATAAATGACATAATAGAGTAAGAAATCTTCAGAAATGAAGGCTGCAACACATATATAAACTGTAAAATGGCTCAATAGCGTTATTTTAAGGAGCTGTAGCAGCTGAAAATTACATCTCAGATCTAGGACAGATCTGTGGACAAAACATCAGATCCATTTCAGATATGGAAACTAGAAAGTCTTATTTACAAGATCCCCTTGGGGTTTTGACCAAATCATGCATTACAAAGAGTAGATCCAAGTTTTAAGTTGTAGATCTGAAAAATGCTTTAGAAATTTTTGAAGATGAATTTACATTAAAATAGATAAGATCTAAATAGAACATGGATCATCAAGCTAATCCATGGATCACCAAAGTGAAATGCAAAGCCTAGCACCAGAGATCTCTCATAAAAAATGGGGTCAAAACACCCTACAAACCCTCCACTAAAAATAACGCAGTTCCTCATTGAAAATTGCATTGTAGCTTGAATAGCATAGATGGCCTGATGCCAAGATACAAATTTGAAGCTCAAACAGTGGATGCACTCTTCCAGAAGGTTAAAAGACACCCTCACTAAGAAGAGGCTCCAATACAAGCTAGATCTAAGAAGATCTAGAATTCCACTTGCTGCAACTTACAAAAGCAAGAAAACCCTCACTGGGTCTGCATTGCAGTTGGAAGTAGAGCTTGGTCCAAAGCTTGATAGTGGATCAAATCAGCAAAACTCCTCCAATAATCCTCAAGGGAAGAGGTGAAATCCCTGCATAGGAACTCCAAGTGCTAAGCAGCACAATTCTCCACTAAACAACAGAGAATAGTATTTGTCTAAACAAACAAGATACTCAAAAATATAGACAATCAATAACCTTCTCTTGTTGCCTTCCCCTTCCTTTTATAAGATGAAAGCCTTTGGAAACCCTAAACCACCTTGATGAGTTAGCTCCTTTCACATGAGGGGCCTCCTTCTAGAACTGCATTGTCCCTTCATGAGGTACATTGAATCTAGATTGCACTACAGAGTTGGTCAAGGTTGACCCAGTCTCATAGCTCAAACCCCTTTCACACCTGCAAGTGATTTTTTTACATGGCCCTGATTTATCCTTGTTCATATGGGCATTGATTTATTTAGTCTTTTCAGGATTTTTACATGTCTTCCTTTATTCATTTATTCATGCAACAGAAAGTAAAAAAAAAATGTATATTCCTCTTATCCTAGGCTAAGTAGGAATATTACAAATGTTTACTACCTTGAAGGAAAAATCACTAGAAGTTAAATGAGTTTCTCGCCTTCTATATTTCATTGGAATGTTTTTCTGGAATGCTTATTTGCTTAAGAGGAATCAGAGAGTTATTGGTGTGCCTTGTCTATTGATTACTTCTTTATGCTAAATAGTATTGAAGTCCTTTATTGTTTTAAGTATTTGACAAAGGATTCTTGATTTCCCTTTTCCCTACTTTTTTTCATGAATTTGATGTCCATCTCATTTCCCATAAACCTTGAAAATCCATTGACCATGCTATATTTTCCCTGTGATGCTATCTAATCCATCGTTGAACTTTCCATGACTTTTATAGACTCCATATCCCAATGACTTGAAGATTTCCTCATTCCATCTATTCTACTCGACCATCCTACCCAACCAAAACAATCAATCAAACCCTACACTTAAAAACTAGCCTAAAATCAAACCCTAAAAGCAAACAAGTTCACATCCCTTGCATACAATAGAGAGATCTCTCTCTGAGTCTGGGAAGGCTAGGTCCTATGACTGCAAAGACTGGTTTGATGTTACCCTATGCATTTGATCTCGTCAATCTAACAAATCATGGGAACCTAACACCTCCCTTCGGTGAAAGTACGTAAAGAGAAGGGAGCCTTAACTGTGGTGACAGTGGGCTAAGCCTCCACTGTTGCCCTTAACCTAGTAGTTTCCCTATTAGGAATCTCTATTAGGTTCCCTATTGGTTTGAGTGGTAACAATTACCTTACTACATCTATAAATATGGTTTGATATGTGATTTCTCTTCAGATAATCATGTTGTGGATAATATTGGGCAAAGGGGAGACATAAAAGCATATAATCAGACATATGAGAAGGCCTCCTCAATATACAAATTATTGATTCCCTTCAAACCTTGTAAAAATTCTTCATCAATTATTTTGAGAGTTGGGAAACCAAATAATTTCTCATAGATCATAATCATGACATAATGATAGATTTCATAATATAATTCACTTTCATTCTCTTTCAACAATTTGGAATGATAAATATGTATATGATGGGGCCCAGTTAATAGTCCATTTTCAACCCATTGCGGAATGGGGGTATGGAAGCATATATCATCCACAATGCAGGCATACAAGAACAATGGAGTGGTGGTGCCATCTATTCTTTGTGTGACATAGGAATCAATTCAATTGGAGAGGTTGTATGAGAGAATAGTTTCCCAATTGAAGACATAACCATTGAGGGCATGATGGATAAGAGGGGTTCAATATAACTTAAAATGGTTGTGACACTTTTCCAAAAATAACTTGCACATCATGATGGAAACATATTAGGATCCAATATTACATGAAACATTCACATACATTTTAGAGCTCTCTTCTTTGAATTTATTTTCATCATACCACCATTTGTTAATAATTTTTGGCATAGTTTGGTCATATTGTACACGTTCTTCTTCATGAAAATTATATAGGAATGCATAATTGTGAAAAACTTCTAGTTTAGAGATAATATACATGCATTGGAGGTCCTCTTCTATGGAAGAGCTAATGATGACTTTCAGACTATTGAATATGACTCTCTTCTCCATGTCTACATGGTTGAGATCTTAGTGAAATATATTTGTGTAAGGTGTCATTTTGGGCTAAGCGTCTATATTATGCAATTGAGACTTTCAAATATATTTGAAATTTTTATTAGGGATATAATCATCTTCATCTGGATCAAATTCCTCAATGATTTTTGTTTTAAACAATTGATATATATTGTGCCATGATTTTCCCAATTTACAGAGCTTGGACATAGTTTCTGAGAATAGATTTGAATTAGGGTTCTTAGCATCGAGGTCCTCACTTTTCTAGACTTGTTTCTTTTTCTATGCTTTTTTCCCCATGGTTTAACCTGTGATTGTTGTAAGTATTATAAATGAGAGCCTAAAGTAGAAACAACCATAGTATTAGCAATATTCGTGAATGATTATGTCAACAGCCTTAGCATGATGAAATTTTTTTGTGTAGAATGAGAATAATAAATGCTCATGAATGAAGACAACTCGTAATGTTCGATGACTAGCCTTCTTCATTTCATGGGAGGAAAGTGTTTACTACAAATTATTGCATGGAAAGTGAAAACTTTAAAATCGGATATTGTTGCATTATTGAGGGGTTTTAGCTATTCTTATCCTAATTAACATTAACTACTAGATCGTTGAGGAATTTCTATGTTTAGTTTTGATGTAAAACTTAACCTATTGATTTGATATGACATGGAACTAGTGATGTGGGGGACCCATGTATTAAATAAGCATAAGTCAAGTGTACAAGAGAAATGATGATGAGGAAACACGATTGGTTTTACTACACCATTGGCCCATCAGGGATTATAATATATGTAATGTGTTTCTTCTGATGAGCAATGGGAAGTGGATGTAACCTTTCCCATTTGATAACATAAACTGTAATGTGTTGTGATATATCTTTTGTTAGACAACTAATCTTGGGATGAAGTAAGTATCTATGTATTGAGGTCAATGAGTAGTAGCAGAGGACAAACATTCATTTTTTCATCTAACAAGAACACAAATGTTATTTAACATCTACATTTGTTGGATCGTCGTCTCTTTAGGTGAGTTGAGTGTTTAATAACTCGTTGTCGATAGGTGGTGAGAAATGGACCAATGAACAAGAACTATTGACATAAATTGAAACCTACGATACCTTCGACATAAACGTTAATTGATGGAGGGGAAAAATATTTAAGTTTTGGATATTTATAAATGTGTTTTTAAAAATAAAGCATAAGGTGTAGAAAATTTTATGAATGAGAGATATTTTCTTAAAGGAAATTGAAACCCTTGGAAAATTAGGGGTCCCTATTTTTCTCCTCAAGAAAAATATTTTTTTTGGGGGGGGTGTTGGGTGGGGGGAGTTTAAATCTTGGAAATTAATGATCCCTATTATTTTCCTCAGGAAAAATAATTGGTGGTGGGCGGGTGGGGGGGTTGTTTTTTATTGCTACAACACAAGTTTGTACAAGAATGAAATGAAATATAGGAAAGGAAATGGAACAAACACACAAATAAATATAATAGAGAGCATAATAGTGAAAATACAACTTTTATTAGATAAAATAATAAAATATTGTAGAACACAAACTATCTAGAATAGTGGTAGCTATATTCAAAGGTAGTGAGATGGTAACTATAGGAATTGACCAAAAGCTATTACAAGAGGCTAAAGTATTTTCCTTATAATATAAATAAGGAACCATAAATTCAAAAACCTTAATTCTAGAAGATGAAGTGCCAAAATATGTGTGGGCCCCAAGGTGATTAGTTGGTACATCAACTTCCTAGGGGCACAAATTTTGCATACAATGTCTATTTTGGGTGCATATTAGTCCAATAGAGAAATATCTAAGGATTATAACTTTTGGTTGGGGCCAAGGCATTCCATGGCAACCCATAGCCCCTAAAAATGGAAATACCCAAGAAGTTTAGGACCTGAAAAACCATAGAAACATTACTAAGAAGATAGAGAACCATTGATTCAAAGGAAAAGTGTTGTAGCCACTGATATCCACGTAGATTATTCCCCCCCTCATAGGAAGCAATGTCTCCATTTCATCAAGATCCTTGATCATATGGATAATTTTTTATTGAATTTCACCCCTAGTGAGCCACTTACCTTAGTCAAGAAGTTTCCCTACTTTGACAACTTGGTAGAGTTGTATGCTCTTTTCACAAGTATTATTCATCTTAGTGTTTGTGATCTGATTTACAATAGTTTTTTCAATGCATTTAGGACCGAATTATGTGGAGGCCAATTGTTCTGCTACCTCTGAGGTGTCCAATAGAGGTGAAATATATGGTCAAAGAATATCCACATTAAATATTTAATGTAATTCAAGGAAAGGGGGAATACTCAATTCAAAATCATTTTAACCCATAGCCTTTGTGAATGTGTAAGGACCATATATAAGTGTTTTGAGCTTCCTATAGGGGCTTGTGAGGTGTTATTTTTGTAAATGTGACCACACATTTCTCTAACCTAAAACTTGTGTGGATCTTGATGTTTGTCATTCCATTTCTTGTACTTGGCACTAGATTGAAGGCCGTCACACCTCAAAAATTTATACTTGTTGAAGGTTCCTGAGCCACTGCTGCTAGTTATCAAAGGATTTAGGAGAAATTGTCCATCATCTCATTCCTTTGTAATGTGAGTGCTCCCCTAAAAAAATATCTTGATAGGATCTCTTTCTATTTCATATTTATTTACTTCTAGCATGGGAGGTTTCTTGGGTTGGTGAGAGTGATTATTCCTAAGTGAAACTAACTCGAGACCTGATTATGTATACCCTAACCTAATTAGGTTCATGCACTAAGAAACATCAAGGATCATATTGATCTAATACCATTGATTTAGGTTGTACAAGGAACAAAATTAAAGGTGGGAAAGTAAATGGAACACACATAGATAGAAATATAGTAGAAAAAACAATAATTTAGTGAAGAACCAACTTCTGTTAATAAATAAAATAAAAAAATTGTGTGGAACATAAACATGATAGAATGGTGGTAGTTATATCAAAAGGGAGAGAGATGGAGGCTACAAACATTTTCCAAAAACTATTACATGAGGTTGAAATATTTATCTCTCAACATAAGTAAATAAACCGAGAGGTCCAAATCCCTAGCCTAGAGGATGAAGAGCAAAAAGTTTTGCAGGCTCCAAGGTGGTTAGTTAGTACATCAACTTCACGGGGTCACAAATTTTGCATACAATGTTTTTTTAGGGAATAAGTAGCTCATTGGAAAGAATTATATGAGAATTACAAGTTTTGGAAAGGGATAAGGTTTTCCATGCCAACCATTGGCCCCTCAAATGGCTAAAAAACATTGTTTAGGACCTCAAAATGGCTATAGAAGTTCGGGAAACTATTGGTGCTTCAGAAAATATGACCTCGGTTATGTGCATAGTTTTACCAACAACTCCCCTCTAGATACTAACCCTTTTAACATCACCTATAAGACAAATGAAGTCTCACTCGAGGCACCTATGGGTAGGAACCAAGATTCTGCGGTACAGAAGGGAAACAAAATCATTGCAAAAAATATTCTTCTCATCATTCTACTAGATATTATTACAGACATTCATATCATGTATTGACTCAATATAAGAAATTTAAAAACGGGATGCCTCTCTCATGTAATAAATTGTGTCATTCTTAGAACTATACTAAAAAAGGAACACAAATAATCTACCATGCAACCATTAGATAAACACATGAAAATATGACAATTCTCTCATATCTTCATCTTCCAATAATATTAAAAAGGGGCACTAAGCACAATAATACAAAATTACAACAATAATTCATATCATCTCACTAGCCTAAGTATCACAACATTATAACATTATAGCCACAAAAACAACAACCAACATTGAATTAGATAACAGAGACTTAACAATGAACCAAACAAGAACACAACCGAATCCTTTTGGATCTTATCTATTTAAACATAATCATATGGTACCAATATGACCTTGATACCATGGGAGAATGATCTAAGGCTCAAGTTTTAGCTAAAAATTGAAAGTTCTTGAAATTGCTTCGAACCTGAATGACATGATAGAGTTGATCGCTAGGATTACGGTGCAATTCGTTTCATCAAAATCCAAGTTTGTATGACTGAGTTATCGTCTATTGTTCATTTTTCAAAATAGGAAAAAAAGGAGCAGAATAGGTACAATGTTGATGTGCCCGGTACAGTCAGCATTGCAGGAATATTCTCGAGATTGCAGCCAGTGACACTATGAAAATTTTTTTCTTCAAATTTGCCAGATGGGTTAAGTGAAGTGAAAAATTTCCCAATGACCTTCAATTCTTCCTAAGTTGGAATTTGAAATTTTTTTAAGGGTTGGAGTGAAACCCAACCAGAGGGCGCCACGTGTCCTCTCTAGTGGGACACCTCCTAACCTATGGGGGTCGAATTATTTAATGTTAATAATCAGACTAAGGGTCATTCTGGAATATTTCAAATATATATATATATATATATATATTACAATATATATATATTATATAGTTTTTCAAACCACATTTCGGTGGACCTAACCATCTTTGGAGGAACCATTAAAGAAGTATGGAGGAGGTTCCAAAATTGACCGAGTCGACAAGTTGGTGGAGGACTTCATTATATCACTGTGAAAAATTTTATGGCGGAGTTGGGGCTCAAACCCTTGACCTTCGGCCTACAAACCACGCATGATACCATCTCTACTCCGGGGTAGTTCTTACCCTATACATCTTTCGCATATATTTGAATTTCCATTGCCAACCATTTCGGGGTTAGAGGAGGCCAGCCCCCTCCCCATGTGGCCACGACTCAAGAACCAGGTGCCAACCCGTTGATCCGACGGATTTCTATAATGGAGTTTAATTAATAGTTAAACATGGTTTATCCACGATAAACTGTCATTAGCACCAAAAACACACTTATCATTTAAAAATTTATTATCTGCCCCTAAATGCATTTAAGACTAATTAATCAGGAGCTTAAACTGGTGGAAATTTCAGAAGCCACTCCAATTTTGGTGGGTTTTCAAAATTTAGAAAATGAATTGGTAGTTTCTCCAGTTTTGGAGGAGAAATTGGGGAAAAGTTGTTTTTGGTCATAACTTACTCATTTTTCGACCAAAATGAGCTCAGAAAGAGTCATTCTAGGTTAATTGGCATGTCAGGAACTCAAAGGAGCAGGTTGCAGAGGTAGAAAAGGTCATCTACAGGTGTTTTTGTGCATTTGAAGATTTTTGAAGGCCAGGGCCACTAGGTGTTGGGGTCATTACCAGAGTATCTAGAATCCAAATTCAACAAAAAATAGTCATTTTTGGGATATTATGATGTTTTAAACTCATTGGAACAGGTTCCAAGAGGTTCTGAAGCTTGTAACAACAATTTGGGCACACTTGAAGCTAATACAAAGGTCACACTATGAAGCTGGACCAAGGAGATGTAGCCTAGGAGGGGTAAACTCCTTTATCAAAATTCTCTATGTTAAGATTTGTTATGTTTTTTTGTTGTGTTTAATATTTATTTTGTTCTGTCATTTAAAATTATTCTTTTTAAGCTTATGACAAACTCATAATTTCACTAAGCACATTGTCTTCCAATCACATGCTCATAAACAAACTCATGAAGGGTAAGTAAAAAAAATCAAAGAAAAGTTTATATCTGATATGAAACTAGCACAGCATTAACTAGAATTCATTTTTAGATCAAGTTGGTATCAGAGCACAAGGTTGCTTTCTTGTTTTACTTGAAGGGTTTTTAATAGTGCAAATTTATTGATGCTTACAAGATTGAGATTGTAGAGAGGAGAAGGGAAGCTACTAATAGCTAGTCCAGAAGTTAGGACAAGAAGGAATAAGGCTGAGAAAGCATCATCCTCACCCAAAGGACCACTCAAGGCAACACTTGAAGCACAAGAGGAATTAGTTTCACAAGAGGCTGAAGTGGTTGAAGAGATACAAGTTGCAGAGATAGAGCTTGAATCTAAAACCAAAATGTCAGGCCATGAAATATCTCATGAAAATTCTAAAGAATAGGATGTCAAGAAGGATTTCAAAGAAATTAAAATGATGGTGAAACTTATGCATGAATATTTTGTAGAAAAGGAAACTGTAGAAGGTTCAAAACACCCTCATAGAGAAGAATATTCAAACAGTAAAAGGGAGGAAGAGAGTAATTCAAAAGCTAGTGGAGGAAAACCACCTCCCTCTCCACCATCATCATCATCACAATCCTCATCCGCATCTTCATCTTCCAAATCCACTACAAAAACTCATACCCATACTCATTCCAAGATCCCAAATGGTAAGACTTTGTTACTCAAGTTGGACATCAAATTTGAACTACCTACATATACTGGATAAGTTAATGCTAAAAGACTAGATAATTGGATTCGTAAATTGGAATTTTACTGTAGAATTCAAAATCTGCAAGAAAACGATATCAAAATTCAATTGGCTTCATTAAGGCTAGAAGCAGCAGCATTAGTTTGGTGGAAGGAAAAGACAATAGGAAATGCGCATCCATGGTAAGATTTCCATTTCTTGGGTCGAATTCATTTCTTCCATTAAAAGAAAATTCTATCCATTAGCCTATATGAAGAAAGCAATAATGAGTTTTCAAAACCTTAGACATCTCAAACGTCAAAGTTTCCAAGAGTATACACAAGAGTTTAGGAAAAGGGCTTTATTAATTGGAGTAGACTTAAATTCACAAGATACACTCTTGAAGTATATAGGAGGTCTACATTCCTACTTAAAACACACTATTATCATGTTTAACCCAAATAAATTGGATGAAGTATGTGTGCAAGCCACACATATTGAAGCAAGGGGTAAAAACATTTCTGAAGAGGGTAGTAAGAAGAAGCCATTCAAGGGTAAGGGAAAAGAGAAAGGAGTAAAATGGAAGGGAAATAAGAATGCAAGTGTGAAGCAAGAAGGGGATAAAATTACATGCAAACATTGTTCCAAAGAGGGGCATGATGAAGCTCACTGTTGGAAACTACATCCTGAACTAAGACCAAAAAAACCAAATAAAAAAGGGAAACAAAAGACGACTGTCACCACACAAAAAGATCCTGGATCTGATTCAAGAGATGAAACCAAGATAGTTTCCATGGTTAACAACGGAAAAGAATCAATAGCAAGTGCAAGTTCTAGTACATCAAATTGTCATAATAACACTTCAAATGAATATACAAGGATAGAAATTTTCCATTTTAGAGTAATTTCTAATCATACAAAGATTGATGCCTTATTTGATACAGGGTCACAAGCAAACTTGATTTCAGAAGACTTAGTTAAAAAAATGAATCTTGAAACTGTACCTCATCATAAGCCATACCCTTTGGGTTGGATAGTTAATAATGAAAATTTACAGGTGACACAAAAATGTATTTTTCAGATTTGCTATTACTTCAAACTTTGTTGATGAAGTTGAGTTAGATGTGGTTCCACTTGAAATTTCAGGGATTAGCTTGGGTAGTCCATATTTGTATGACAGGAAAGCGGTCTTCTACCGTCATGAGAACAAATATCATTTGATCAAAGATGGAGTGGAGTATATTGGGAGATCTCATCGCAAGAAACTGAATATCTCTTTAGTTAATGCAGGGCAAATGAAGAGGCTAGTAAATGGAAGTAAAAATTATGTGCTACTTATGATCAAGAAAAAGGAAGATGTTAACTATGAATATTTTGAAGGATGTGATGACAAATTGAAATCTGATTTGTTTGATGTGGTAAGTCAGCATGGAGAGATGTTTCAAGAACCAAAGGGGTTTCCACCCAAGAGGGGAATTCAGCATGAGATTCGGCTGCAATAGGATGTTCCACTTCCAAATATTGGTATGTATCGCCTGTCAATCATGGAAAGTTTGGAAATCAAGGAGAAAATCCAAGAGTTTCTGAATAAAGGTATCATATGCCCATCTACATCACCATGTGGTTTTCCAATAGTTTTGGTTCCAAAGAAGGATGGGACTTGGTGCATGTGTATCGATTTCTGTGCAGTGAAAAAAATCACAATAAATAATCACTACCCACTTCCACAAATTGATGATTTTCTTGATCAGTTAAAGCATGTAAAGTATTTCACTAAGTTAGATTTGAGAAGTGGTTATCATCAAGTTAGGATAGCTGAAGAAGACATTTGGAAAACTACTTTCAAGACTAGACAATGATTGTATGAGTGGTTAGTTATGCCATTTGGCTTAACAAATGCACCAACTACTTTTATGAGAGTGATGAATGATGTACTTAGACCATTTCTATATGACTTTGTCATTGTTTACTTAGATGACATACTCATATTCAGCAAATCAAGAGAAGAACATGTCATGCATGTGAACAAGGTACTTGATGTTTTGAGAAAAGAGAAATTGTTTCTTAAGATGTCAAAGTGCGAATTTGGTAAGACTTCATTGATATATTTGGGACACATTGTTGGAGGAGGTGAATTGAAGATTTATCCTTCCAAATTTGAGGTCATTTTGAATTGGCCCAATCCCAATACAGTTACCAAGGTAAGAATATTTTTAGGGGCAGCACAGTATTGGAGGAAATTTATTGCTAATTTTTGTTCCATTGTGGCACCGTTACATGCATTGACAAGCATAAAGAAAGTCTTTGCTTGGGAAGATTTGCAACAAAAATCATTTGATTCTTTAAAGAAAAATCTAAGTTCAGCACCAGTACTAGCAATTCCAGATCTAATACAGCCATTTGAGATCCAAACGGATGCAAGTGATTATGCTATGGGAGCAATGCTCATGCAGCATGGTAAGCCTATCTCATTTCATTTTGAAACTTTTAATGGAGCTGTGAAAAAATATCCTACATATGATAAATAGTTATATGCATTGGTAAAAAGTGTAAAGAAATGGAAGCATTACTTGATGGGAAAAGAGACCATTATCCCTACCAACCATCAACCATTGTAGTACTTACAATCACAGTCAAAGTTGCAGCAATCAAAGACATTTCAAGTGGATCGGTTTTCTACAACAATTTCACTTGGTTATTAGGTACAAGAAAGGAATCTACAATAAGGTAGTTGATATGCTCTCTAGGCCTATTGTAAATTCAACCATTATTCTCAAGCACAATTCTATTATGCATGAAAATTACATTGAACAGTATGTGAATGATAGTGATTTTCAAGATGTCTATGATAACTTAAGGGAAACCTAAGTTAAGAGTTATATTGTCATGTGCATAAATATGTTTTATCGCTTGGGCAAGTTATGTATACCACAGGGAGAAATAAATGGTATCATAAGGGAGGCGCACACATCATTGATTTCAGGACATTTCGGTGTAGGCAAGACAATAGTGCATCTTTGAAGGTATTGTTATTGGCCACACATGAATGAAAGTGTTTCTTGTTTTATTAGAGGATGTTATTTATGTGCAACAAGTAACCCTAGCAATAGGAATCTTGGTTTGTACACACCACTTCTACGTCCTTCTCATCCTTGGGAGAGCATCTCAATGGATTTTGTAGGAGGCCTTCCTATGTCAAGGAAAGGTCATGATTATTTTTATGTTGTGGTAGATACGTTCAGCAAAATATGAATTTTGATGGCATGTAAAAAAAAATATTATAGCTAAACAAACCGCTAATAATGTCTTTCAAAATGTATGTATCCATTTTGGTCTTCCTACTTCTATTGTAAGTGATCGAGATTCTCGATTTGTCGGGAATTTTTGGTCAAAATTATGGGACATAACATATACAAAGTTGAAGAAGAGTACATCATTTCATCCGCAAACATATGGTCAAATAGAGGTGGTAAATAGGACTGGTATTCATCTTCTAAGAGGTTATTGTAAGAAGCATCCCAAGTTGTGGGACGAACAGTTACACTACATACATCATGCATACAATCGGGCAAAACATTCTTCCACAAATACATCGCCATTTGAGACATGTTTTGGTTACTTTCCAAGATCGCCATTGGAATTTATCTTTGAGAAAGATGTTTATATAGATGGACATAGTGACATAGATAAATCAAGAAATTTCATTGAGAAAATTAAGTTGGTACATCATGTTGAGTCTCAAAATTGTCTTCCATATTCATACATATTTCCATTATGTCATAACCATTCAGTTCTCATTTCATAACTATCTGGCCTAAAACCCTACATCAAGTAAATAAATATATGGGTTAGGTTCCTTTTTTTCCAAAGTTATTTATTTTATGTATTTAAAGTGAATTTATGATTAAAAACTAGAAAATTAACATGGTTTCATATATCTATATATGTGTTGTGAGTTTTGTGACATGTGTAGGCCTATTTTGGAGATTCTAAAAGGGTCTTACTTGGCCTCCCAAGATCAAATTCGAATTTCAACTCAAGAGGTGGACCATATTCCAAGGAGAACGATCATGGAGATATTTATGTGTCATAGGATTTGTATCTAGAATTTAGGGATAAGTTGAGACAAGTATGGATCTAGTAGATGCTTAAGGGATCTAAATTTATTGAGTAGATATCCCTAATTTTGGTATAAATAGGGGAAGCTTTCTCCTATCATGTCATGTGTAAAATTGGATTTATTCTCAAGCTTTGAATAAAGAATTAGATTGTGGCACCTTACTCATGAGTGTTCTTTCACTTTGAATTGGTTTTTCTTACATATGGAGCATCTCGATTTACCATCTCTCATACTTTTGGATTGGCCATCTACAATGTGTGAGATTTATTTTCTTTCATAGATCGAGATTTATTTTCTTTCTTAGTATTAGTTTTAGAATGACTGTGTAATCTTTGCTTCCCTAGAACATCTCAAGAAAGTAGATTCTTATATTTTCCAATTGCATTATGTTTGAGGCATTAGAGCTCAGAGTTGTTTAGGTTCTTTACATGTTTTTACACTGTTTTCTTAGATCAGATCCTCAATTATGTATATAATTGAATGCTCCTAAAGATCATGTCAAGAGGGTGACTCTGTCATACTTCCAAATTGCATGCTTGGGTATTTAACCTATGCAATAATTGAGTTTTCCTTTACATGCCTTTATACTACTTTCCTAGATTGGATCCTCAGTTATGTGTATAATTGAATGCTCCTAAAGATCAGGCCAAGAAGGTGACTTGTCATACTTCCAAATTGGGTGCTCGAGTGTTTAACCTATGCAATAATTGAGTTTTCTTTTACAAGAAGATGATCAACAACAAAACATCAATACATGAGCACATGCTAATGCAAATTAGATCCAACACTTATTGTAGATGTCATCATCTCCATTACATCTATGTACTTAAAAATAAAATTAAAAATTAAAAAAATCACCTCATTTCCCTTTACATTCGTTATTTCATTTCTACTTAGTCATATCCTCATCTCATTTTCCTTCACTGCACATTTTTTTCAAAGTCATTATATTTTCCTGCCCTACTTTCACTAACCTGTAACATAGTAATAAAACCATTCAACTCCTCTACAAAGATGATTCATTCCATTTCCATTTTCATTTTTCCAAATAAACCTTGATCCACTGCAAAAATTTTCATCCATACCCCTTCAAAAATTATTCTTTCATGCTTGCGTTAAATGATGGAGGATTCCTTAAGGCCTCCCTTCTAACAAGTCTTGGCCTATCAACATCATCACATTATCTAGGTCCAAGAATAGAGTCCTTATTAGTACCTTGAGGCTTGTATGCATTAATGACAAGTTCTCTCGTTGACAATCATGGGAATACATCAATGTCCCTTGATTTTCAGATCTTGCAAGTGGCTCGACATCAACTCATCTATTTTCGCTTCGCAAGATTTAATTAGGTACCTTGGCACACATTGACATTAATGGTGAGTTTGCCTCACATTGGTTAACTACATTCATCAATTTTTGGTAATCCAATGACTTCTCTTCATGCTCGACATCAAGACATTTATTCACATGACTAGAATTGTACTATCGGATTTTGTAACGATTAAAGACTACATAATTTCAGCATTTTGTAGCAGGAATCAATTTGTATCAGTAGCAATAAAGATCCCAATCTCTTCATCAGCACAAAGAGAACAAAGAAGTAGATCAAATTCCTTTGTTTACATACTTCATGATCCAACAGCATCAACATCCACACTCTTCAATATACACAACTCATCCACATTTAAGGTAAGTGAAGGTATGTGGTTTTTTAATTTTTAGTCATGTAATTCCTTAGAATGCTAAAATTGTAACTTTGGAAAAATTCCTCATTCTCTTTTTCACATTGTCATATCTTTAGTTGGGGGGAAGGGACATCATTTCATATTCACATGTCATACACTATCACAAATTTTCATTTCATTCCAATCCACATATATTTCCCAACCAACTATTGTTGTAGTATGATTCCAAAAGATTATATGCTTTGCAAATTATCAATTCATTGATGAGTTATTATAGTATTTTATTCTAAATGTTTTCATGAAATTTGATGCAACAAAGAAAATAAAGCATCGTTACACAAGAACCATTGCTCAAATATTGGTTGTCACACAAGAACCAGCCATAAAAAAAATGTTGCAATCAAATGTATTATACTTTTCCAAAAGACAATATCATGAAGCAAAGTTTGGAAAGAATCTATACAATTCAAAACTCATAAAATATAAAATCATGGAAAAATTAATCAATGCAATAGTTGCATGAGGAAATGAAACAACTTCAGTTGGGGTGTATGTTGAGTCTCAAAATTGTCTTCCATATTCATACATATTTCCATTATGTCATAACCATTCAGCTCTCATTTCATAACTATCTGGCCTAAAACCCTACATCAAGTAACCATTTTCATAAATATATGGGTTAGTATCCTTGTTTTCAAAAGTTATTTATTTTATGTATTTAAAGTGAATTTATGATTAAAAACTAGAAAATTAACATGGTTTCATAAATCTATATATGTGTTATGAGTTTTGTGACATGTGTAGGCCTATTTTGGAGATTCTAGAAGGGTCTTACTTAGCCTCCCAAGATAAAATTCGAATTTCAATTCAAAAGGTGGACCATATTCCAAGGAGAAAGATCATGGAGATCTTGATGTGTCATAGGATTTGTATCTAGAATTTAGGGATAAGTTGAGACAAGTATGGATCTAGTAGATATTTAAGGGATCTACAGGGAAGCTTTCTCCTATCATGTCATGTGTAAAATTGGAGTTATGCTCAAGCTTTGAATAAAGAATTAGATTGTGGCACCTTACTCATAAGTGTTCTTTCACTTTGACTTGGTTTTGCTTACATATGGAGCATATCGATTTACCATCTCTCATACTTTTGGATCAGCCATCTACAATGTGTGAGATTTATTTACTTTCATAGACTAAGATTTATTTTCTTTCTTAGTATTAGTTTTAGAATGACTATGTAATCTTTGCTTTCCTAGAACATCTCAAGAAAGTATATTCTTCTATTTTCCAATTGGATTATGTTTGAGGCATTAGAGCTCACAGTTGTTTAGTTTCTTTACATGTTTTTACACTGTTTTCTTAGATTAGATCCTCAATTATGTGAATAATTGAATGCTCCTAAAGATCATGTCAAGAGGGTGACTCTGTCATACTTCCAAATTCCATGCTCAAGTATTTAACCTATGCAATAATTGAGTTTTCCTTTACATGCCTTCATATTTATTTCCTAGATTGGATCCTTGGTTGTGTATAATTGAATGATCCTAAAGATCAGGCCAAGAAGGTGACTTTTCATACTTCCAAATTGGGTGCTCGAGTGTTTAACCTATGCAATAATTGAGTTTTCCTTTACATGCTTTGAAATTCTTTCCTAGATTAATATCCTCAGTTAAATGTATAATTGGATGCTTGTAAATCATACCAAGAAGGTGACTCTGTTATACTTCCAAATCGGATGCTTGACAATTTAACCTATACAGTAATTTAGTTTTTCTTTACATGCTTTGAAATGTTTTCTTAGATTAAAATTTCAATTCCTGCAAGTATGATTGCACGAGCTATATTTTATTTTGAATTTGTTTTCCTTATTTTCATTACTTGATTTCATAGGTTAGTTGAATTTGATTTTCATTATTTGATTTCATAGATTAGATGAATTGGTTTTCATTATTTTGTAGTTAGAATGATCTAAACTGAAAGACAATTTCTAGCACATACAATGCACACATGCTTCACAAGTTTACAAAACCCCTGGGTTGAAAAATTAAATGATAGGCAATCACTTTGCCCCAACACATCACACAGTGCAAGAGAAATTTGAGAAGATTCAAAGCAACTACAAGGAAAAGCATGACAAACATTGAGTTGATCACAAATTTCAGGTTGGTGATGAAGGTTGGTTGTACATAGGCAAAGAAATATTGCAAGGGGAAGGTAAAAAGCTCAAACTAATCCATTATGGTCCATTTAAAATTCTGGAAAAGGTTGGTACAAATGCATTCAAGCTAGATTTTCCTCCTTATATGCAAATTTATTCTATCATTAATGTTGAGAATTTGAGATTGTTTGAGCCTCCTTTGATTGATGATCAAGGAGAGCATGTTCAACTTCCATCAATAGATGATTTCTCGCCAGAATATCTTGATGAACTTCAGCAAGATCTCATACTTGATAGAAGAATCAAAACTTCAAGAAGAGGGAATTTTGAATACCTTAGAGTTGGCCTAAAAGGTCAAAATCCTTCAAAGGAAAAATGGTTGGAGATTGGAAAATTGAGGGAGCTATACCATCACTTTTTGAACAATTGATAATATCTTTTAGGGTCCAAAAGGCTTCTAGTGGGAAGGAATGATCTAAGGCTCAAGTTTTAGCTAAAAATTTAAAGTGCTCAAAATTTCTTCGAACCTGAACGACTGGATAGAGTTCATCGTCAGGATTCTGGTGCAACTCGTTTCATCAAAAGCCGAGTTCGTATGACTGAGTTATCTTCTGCTATTTGTTTTCCAAAATAGGCAAAAAAGGAGCAGAACGGGTACAGTGTTGATGTAGCAAGTACAATCAAAATTGTAGGAATATTATCCATATTACAGCAAGTGACATTGTCACAAGTGTCGTCTTCAGATTCGCCAGATGGGTTAAGTGAAGAGAAAAAATTCCCAATGACCTTCAATTCTTCCTAAGTTGGAGTTTGAATTTTTTTTAAGGGTTGGAGTGAAACCCAATTAGAGGGCGCCACGTGTCCTCTCTGGTGGGCCACCTCCTAACCTATGGGGGTTGAAATATTCGATGATAATAATTGGACTAAGGTTCATGGTGAAATATTTCAAATATATATATATATAGTTTTCAAACCACATTTCGGCGGACCTAACCATCTTTGGAGGAACCACTAAACATGTATGTAGGAGGTTCCAAACCTGACCGAGTTGACAAGTTGGTGGAGGAATTTATTATATCACTGTGCCAAATTTTGTGGTGGAGTCGGGGCTTGAACCCCTAACCTCCCGCCTACAAACTGCGCACGATACCATCTCTGCTTTGGAGTAGTTCTTACCCTATACGTCTTTCACATCTATTTGAATTTCCATTGCCGACCGTTTGGGGGTTGGATGGGGCCAGCCCTCTCCCCATGTGGCCACGACTCAAGAACCAGGCACCAACCCGTTGATCCGGTGGATTTCTATAATGGAGTTTAATTAACAGTTAAACATGGTTTATCCATGATAAATTGTCATTAGCGCCTAAAATGCGCTTATCATTTAAAACTTTCTTATCCGTCCCTAAATGTGTTTAATGCTAATTAACCAGGAGATTAAACTGGCAGAAATTTCGGAGGATGCTCTATTTTTGGTGGGTTTTCCAAATTTAGAAAATTAACAAGTCGTTTCTCCAGTTTTGGAGGAGAAATTGGGGCAAAGTTGGTTTTGGTCATAACTTACTCAATTTTCGACCAAAATGAGCTCAGAAAGAGTCATTCTAGGCTAATTGGCATGTTGGGAACTCAATGGAGCAGGTTGCAAAGGTAGAAAAGGTCATCTACAGGTGTTTTTGTGCATTTGAATATTTTTGAAGGCCAGGGCCACTAGGTGTTGGGGTCATTGCTAGAGCATCCAGAGTCCAAATTCAGCAAAAAAATAGTCATTTTTGGGATATTATGATGTTTTAAACTCATTGGAATAGGTTCCAAGAGGTTTTAAAGCATGTAAAAAAAATTTGAGCACACTTGAAGCTAATACAAAGGTCACACTATGAAGCTGGACCAAGGAGATGTAGCCCAGGAGGGGTGAAATCCTTTATCAAAATTCTCTGTGTTAAGTTATGTTATGTTTTTTTGTTGTGTTTAATATTTCTTTTGTTATTTCATTTAAATTTTTTTTTTTAAGATTATGAAAAACTCATAATTTTACTAAGTACGTTGTTTTCCAATCACATGCTCATAAACAAACTCATGAGGGATAAGTAAAACAAAGAAAAGAAAAGTTTATATCTAATATGGAACTAGCACAACATTAGCTAGAATTCATTTTCAGATCAGAGATGCCGGGGAAAATAATTACCATGGGAATACAAACTACCATTGATAATATAGACTCAATCAAAATTGGCTTGAAAGATACAATCAAACTTAACCATTTTGGCCCATCTGCTTTTCAAGCTACTCTTTTCTACGTATTTCTCATTTTTGCATCGATTTTGTGCACTAATCCTATGAAAATTTTGGAATCCTTCTTTCACTTAGCATACCACTCATCAAAACTTTATGCCTTATCTGTCTGATGCTACTACATCTTTTAGTGGCATGGTCTTCTACAAAGGCTTACAATCCTGCAAGTTTACAATGATTTACATGCCACCTCTTTATGCATGCAAGGCCAATTCCTTCTAGAAATTGTATTGAATGTGAGGTTTCACAATGCTAGAAGGCCTTTCAAAATTGATACTCAATAGTGAGTAATGTGAAAAATATGCATAAATTCTCTAAACCAATGTGATGTTCAACTTCCTTGATGATACATCACTATTTTAAAATTATCTTTGTATTGTCTTTTCTGCCACTTATGTGTGAACCATAGATCATGGACCATTGATTTAAACTCCTAGAATCTCCATTCCCATTCCACCCCTTTGCATACTTCCTAAAAATTCCAACAGTGCCTTACTGTGTAATTCCCAACTATTCTAAATTTATTCCATCTCTCTTGGCCCTCCATTTCACATAGATATAATAAAACAATAACATGCTCATTTTTTATTATATAGACAGTTTGACATGTTTGCGACATGATGTGAACCATCTCCCTTCAGATCTGATTTGCTACGAAATGTAAATTCATGGCGCGTGCTTGGACTAGTGGTCATTCCATCCACATTTGAATTTGTTAGGAAGATTTCCGTGAAGGTGATTTCAAAACTATTGATGACTCATTCAAGTTTGGATTACATGTTTGATCATCCCCTTATCAAGCATTACAGTCCTGTCATGTGGCGTAAAATTTCATGTCCATGTACTTCGTCGACGTCTTGCTGAGGATTGCAGCTCATGTGGAATAGTAACTGATCTCTTCCTCGTGCACATATTTTTTTCCTTGTCCTACTCCCACATGATGCTTGAAAATATATTTTACATAATGACACTTGAACCCAACACTACACATTTCACACATCTGTGCAAATATCGTGCACTAGACTCCTCTGTGAAAAGTATTTCCCTTCACATAATGAATTTATTTTTTTGTGACAACAGATACAACTATGACTTCTCTGACAAAACACCAAAATTATCTAGTCTGCAATACACAAAAAAACTATAAATTCTTACAATTTATTTTTATACAAATAAAATTTTTGATATGGAACTTGATTAGGTGTGCGCATAAGGTCAATTGTCCCTATACAGTGTCAGTTGAGTTTCATCTATAAATCCTTCCAAAGGTTCACCATTTAAATTTTCCGGTTGCACTTCTTCTGCATATCTCACACTTTTGACTACATAGGGTCCCATCCAATCCATTTGGACCTTCTCTGGATGCTTCAAGAATTTACCGTCATATAGAAAAACTAAATTCCATAATTGAAAATTTTTTTTGGTTGATTCACCTATCATGCTATGCTTTATCACATGCTTTCTAAACATTCTAATGGAATCCTAAAAGTATTTGATCTTCTTCCAACTGCATCAACTCTCTAAGTGTCTGTTCTAGTGCACTTGATTCAATCATCTAGGTAAAGTAAGCAATGTGAAAGCTTGGTACTAGAAATTTCATGCGAATTACTGCTTCTTGTCCATATACTAGTCTGAAAGGTGTATATCATCTAAACTGCTTGCAATTTGTCCCTATAAGCCCAAAGTATCACATGTATCCTCAAGTCCCAATCATCTTTATTCACATTGCAAACTTTGTTCAAATTTTTTTCCAATATCTTGTTAAAATCCTCCACAATTCCATTGGCTTGAGGATGATATGTTGTACTTTTCTGATGGTAGATATGAAATTCCTTGGTCAAGGAAAAAGTTGTCTTGTTCAGAAAATGAGTACCCTGATCACTCATAAAAATTCTGGGACACCCAAATATAGTCACTACATTCTCAAATAAAAATTATGCAACAATTTTTGTGCTACAACCCTTCATGGGTGCTACTTCTTTCCATCTAGTCAAATAATCTATTGCAATAATAATATACCTTTCTTCTAAGCTTTTTGTTGGTGGGTTAATAGGACCCACAAAATCTATTTCCCACTTTTTAAAATGTTGAAGTGTAATTTGAGGAAATAAGGGCATTTCATCTCATCTAGAAGACTTGCCTACCCTTTACAAACATCACAACTTTTACAAAATTATTTAGCATCAGAAGGTAAATTTGGCCACCATAAGCCTATGCATAGGATCTTTTGTGAAATATGCTTTTCTACATAATTCCCTCCAGCAACTCCTTTATGCACTTTTGTCAAAATCATTGACCTTTCATGTTGTAAGTGAAATATTCCATCAAATTAAAACTTATATAAGAATCCTATTATCAACTAGTAATTTATTTATTATACTACCAATTACTTCTTTTGTGTGACAGTATGCTTAGTTGGAGAAAATATTGTACTCAGAAACTATGCACTCTCAACAAATTTATCATATACCATTGTGATAGAGAACAACTGCGGATCTAACAAATTATCATTCAAATTTCTAGCTTCCTCTCTAGTAGGGGTCCTTACAAATGGTATGGACCTACATTCAATCTCCCAGGCTTAAGAACAACTTTAAAAACATATTCCTAAAATAAGAAAATCCATATGCATATGTTCACTCCCACCACTAGCTTATTTACCAATTATTTCAATGCATAATGGTATGTATACAATTTAAACTTGTTCCCAGAAAGGTAGTGTTGATATTTTTGTAAATAATATACCATCACCAACCCTTCCCTCTTTGTGGTGGTATAATTTTGTTTAGCTATGGACAAATTTCTACTGGTAAAAGTAATCAGATGATCTAATTATCCCTCTCCTTTTAATGCATATAATCACTCGCAAAGCTATAGATGAGACATCCACATGCACATGGAACTCCTTAATCGAATATAGTGAAATTAGAATGGGCGCAGTGACCATGTTATCTTTTAATGTATCTAAGGCCCACTGACACTCTTCTATTCATTGGAATTGCACATATTTATTCAATAATATTTCCATAGGCATTGCAATGCACATGTATCCCTTAATAAATTTTTTATAGTACCTAGTGTGGCCTAATATTGCATGTACATATCTAATAGAAATGGGAGGAGATAAATCTAAAATGACTTCAATCTTAGTAGGTTCCACCAAAAATCCTTGCTTACAAACAATATTTCCCAAAATGATACCAAAAGGAGATACATTTCATCAAATTCAAATAAATTTTCAATTTCTTACATCTATCTAGCATTAGGCACAATACCTCTATATGTTTCTTCAACAGGAAGAACATTTTGCAATCATCGAGATACAATTCTAGAAACTTGTGTATGAACGACCACTGTTGATGATAGCATCCCAGTTTTTGAAACTACTTTCAGTGATGCTACTAACTATTTTCTACATATAATTGCAGCCAGGCCACATATCCTTCCTTATATTGATATGTTTCGATGGGTTGCTGAAAACTTGAGTATTGTCGATAGGAAAATTTTTACTAGAAAGGGCACATGCATTAGGTCCTTTACTAGCAAGGATTTACAGAGCATGTACCATCTACCTGATCCGCAATACAAGTACAATAAGGAGTGTGTGTAGTCTTTCATAAAGGAACATGGACACCCATCAGAGAAAATTAGGCAATGGAGAAATATTCAAATAAACATAAAGTGGAAGAAAGTGGTAAGTATTCCATTGACTCTCTTATCGGTATGTATTCCCAAGTGGATGCTATGATGTGTAAGATGCATGCGCAACCTAATGTGTCAAAATTTATCGATGATTGGGTAACTCTGATAGATGGATCCTCAAAGGGATTTATATTTTATTGGGCTACTATGCTTTCCGATAACCTAGCTGCTCATATTCTAGCCTTTAGGAATGGGTGCAACATTTCTGAAAATAAAATCCCTCATTTTTATGTATGCATATATTATGGATGCTTTGTATTCCTCAATGGATTTTCCTTTTATGGGTTGGAAATGGAATTTTCGTTATCCTAATCCCATTCACATTTATCGTGATGTCTTATGAGAGTCGAAGTATCATCAACATTTTTATCAAATTTGTCACCGAGTTATATTCAATGATTTATCAAGTTATTTTTGGTTCAAAAGCACCTTGGATTTCCTCGAAATGTCAATATGATCTTAACCGAGTCGAAAGCTAGTTTGGTGAGGACTCCTTTACATATATCATGTTTTTCAGAATTTTGTCTAATCCTCATGTGTTTCCAATATACAGTCTTGATAAACTCCTGAGTACAGAGGTAGCCTATCAAACTGTTGGACAAGGAATTTCTAAAGTTTTGAAAGGATCAAATAAGTGAATGTGGCCTACCTTTCCAGCTAAGTTTGGTATATTCTCTTTAGATAATTACAAGCATGCAGAGACAGAAATTTAGACTATTCAATCCCTTTTCCTTCCTATTATACCTAATATATAGTATAACCCTAGTTATGTGGTTAAGAAATTCACAGCTTCATAGAATATCAAATAGCTTATTCATGAGCCTGAAAAAGTGGATGATTTATTCAAGGAGTATTCCTCTTATTCCTTAGTGTTGAAAAGAGCAGAGGAGTAATTGACCCTTGCAGAAAATACCCAATTTTTACAATACAAAGCCTCGAGGGTAGCCAATATTCGTATGGATTTATTGCAGGTACCACATGAAAAAATTAAAAGTGATGATGTTCAGATTACTGGTTCTTCTCAATCAGTTGATCATCCCCGACCTAAAGGAGAAATGGCTTCACAACCAGAAGAGTTAGTGATTGATCCCATATTAGATGAGGTTTGGAAAGAGTTTAGCCAAGCCCTAAATTCCAAGAATGAGGAGCCTCAAACTACTAAAGCTTCACAGTAAATGAATGGTCAAGATACTCCAAATAATCCTGAACAAAGATCAAAAGAAAAGAAGATTACTAAAAATTCTCTTGGTGAAAATGATTTTGAAGTTATTTTTGTTTTTCCTTCATCCGAGATCATTTTAAACATTGATTATATCCCTCCAATAGATATTTTCTACAGCCCTCAACATAAGGTTGTAGTGAAAAGAGGAAGGAAAAAAGATAAAACTTCATCAGTCGCAAACATTAGTAATTGGAAATGTCTCTTCCTTTGAGGTTTTATGGAAAATCTCTATTGTAAATCCCACAAGGGAATTGGGTAGGCTCACTCAGTTCATAAGTGCTTATGCCTCAACCACAACTGATAAGGTTGCATAATTGCAACAATTGCTAAAGGAGAAAGAGGAAAATTTTCCCCTATTGGAATAAAACCTTGAAGCTGAAAGGAAAAAGGTTACTGAACATTGGCAGTCACAGATAACAAAGATTCAACAAAATTTTGACTCCCTCAAGGTCCAGTATGATAAATATGTACAGGTGAGAGATGAGCATATTCAAGAAATGGAAATAAGGATTGAACAATTTCATATCAATCCTGAGTTACCAGAGTTCAAGAGGGAGGACAAAGTGTTAAATGATCTTCTTGCACCAAAAAAAAAAAAAAAAAAAAAATCCACAAATTGGAAATCATTAGGGATCAATGAAATTATGTCGATTCCCTCATTGATCAGTTATCAGATATGAAAAAATATTTTGAACAAATAGATGAAAAACTCTTATGATTCTTGACATGGAAAGATAGTGAAGAGGGTAGATATGCTAATCTGCCCAAAATTGAAGAACATCTTCAGCTTATTTTATTATGAAAGCAGTAAATTCAGATGAAACGGGCTAAAGAATCTATTTATGAGGCTTGATGTATTACTAACAATATCATTGAATCACTCAATGATAATTTACTATAGTCAAAACTTATCACGATCTGCCCCGAAGGTTCGCCACCTGACATCAAATTATTGACAAAGAAATGGCTAGGATGCTCCAAGAAATTTTTTGAAATGGTTTATTAGCTAACCAAAGTCACGCTCGAACATCACAAGTTCTTAGTGTTTGGTCAATTTAGTGTGTCCTAAATTGCTACATTTAATTTGTCAATCCGGGATTCGTAAGCTGACGAAGTGTGGCGCACTATATGTGCAAGATAACCTATCTCTTACTTTTTTGTTGTTTTTGGATTTTTGTGAAATTCTAAAAGACAAGTATGGAGACAAATATTCAAGACAACAATGTCTTTCTAATGATTTTCCAAACTTCAAAATAATTTTAAAAACACACAATGACAAAATTAATTCTTCAAAGAAAATGAAATTAAAGAAAATGAAATTGCATCACTACTCTAGTCAAACAAACAATGAACTACTAATCATGAAACTCATTATTCTTGCTGCTGTTCAAACACAAAAGAAACTATGCTGAAAGAAATCCAAAAGTTGCAACAAAGTAAATCTAAATCAAATTACATCAACTTATCTTCGATCCCTCATCATTAGTCCAGCTATGATTTTCGGAGGTAACCATAAACAACTTGAGTAACCTGATATCTAACTTGCAGAAAGTAAACTAATATCAAACTACACATTCATAATTCAATCCCTCACCATCAGTCCAGCTGTGGCTTTCGGAGGTAATTGAAGATGTCATGAGAAATTTAATATATCTAACTTGCAGAAAGTAAACTAATATCAAACTACACATTCATAATTCAATCCCTCACCATCAGTCCAGCTGTGGCTTTCGGAGGTAACTGAAGATGTCATGAGCAATTTAATATATTTAACTTGCAGAAAGTAAACTAATATCAAACTATACATTCATAATTCAATCCCTCGCCATCAGTCTAGCTGTGGCTTTCGCAGGTAACTGAAAATGATATGAACAATTTGATATATCTAAAGCTAACTACTGAAACAAATGTGCAAGATTGAAATAAACAAAGCAGTACTGAAATTAAACAGAAACTAGAAAAATTAAATTAGCAGCAGAACAATATTAATTCCATGTCATTAGTCAAAAAGTTATGCAAATGGCTGAGCTGCCTATTTATACCCTGAAACAAGAACACTGATCAGTTAAAAATAACACAAAACATGAAAGACAGAAATAAAATGTAAAGCATGAAAGATTATAAACAGAAATGAAGCATATATACCATGAAAGATGCAATTTATAAACATGTGAATGAATTATGGCACAATGAGCTTTAAGAAATAAAACAAGAACTATACAATAATGCACAAAACCTCAGCGTGTGCAGGGGCCCTCTACACCAGCCTTGGCAACAGACTTCAGGTACAAATTACGCTTGGAAACATAGTCTTCTTATATATTAAAATGCAGTCATAACAGAAAGGTGATATTACAGCACAGTGGCAACGTAATTACATTACAGAGCTATCTGGAGGCTAATGGAGACTAATAAAAACTAACTCTTATGCGTATGCAAACGCGTTATTTATAACTGAAGGTGATGTAACTAATTTCCTAAAGTTTATGCTGATACAAAACACGTAAACCATTACGTCCAAAGATCTAGGATCATGGCCGCGTTGAGGAGTAAATTTATGAGAAGTGGATGCTAGATTCGGCTTATGGAGCCGTGTACAAGTGTTGATGTGTCTCCCGTAAGTTGGAAACGGCCATATAAATCTCCACGTGACGAGAAACAGAGTCCTGTCACCGTGGGACTCTACGGTTGACTTCCACTTGGCCACCTTTGACCGTAGCCTCCTTAGGTGAATTTGCTTGAGCCAATAGGACACGATCCATGTCCACATCATTTCTGACTTGCCCATGTGGCTCGTTTTACCTGAAGACACCTGTAACATAGAGTTTCACAAAATGGCTGCGGAAAGTTGCAGCAGCTGCGGAAAGTGGCAAGATTCCGCAACTAAATGAGCAAAATCTAAATCAAACAGCAGACACAAAAATATAGTTAAAAACCATTTTAGATGCTCTTTTGCAATTAATATACAATGATATTGACAACTGGGAAGGTTCAGGTGAATGAAAAAGGTATAGAAAGGTGTATGGAAAATATACAGATTTGAGACTCAACACCTAGTCAACCTCACGGCCAATGGCTATTGCTTTGATACATACAAAATGTCTCCATACATATGCTACAACATTTGAAAAATTCCATCTTCATAGAACAAATGTGGATCAGGCCAAAGTGTCCTCCCTAGCTCGACAATCTTGATATCTTCAATTTACAACAACAAATTGTTGGGATGTCATCCTCTGTTTAACTGCTCGCCATTTCTAAATTTGTCCCTTATTGTTTTTTTGTTCATGAGTTGTTATTTCTTTTTCTGTTTATCTTTTTATTGTAAAACTATAAAAGTTCTCTATAAGATAGAGGGGGCTGCGAATTTTTGTAAAAGGAGCCTTAATTTTAACTATTGTAATTAAGCACTTCTTAATATCAAAGTTGAACCCTTGATTTTATATGATGAGAAGATCGATGGTGTATTGAGTACTACTTTCCTTTGTTTATCTATTTGCTTAGAATATAATGGTATTATATTTTTTGCATTGCATATGTTAATCAATATTTCATTATCACTAATGTTATGTTTGATTGGAATTTTATTTTTATTTTTGAACAACGAGATCTCTGTATATGTGATGTTTTAAATAAAATAATTTAAATAAAAATTTAATTAATTTAATTTTCTTTCATCAAGTTAATCTCATAGTTGCATGGGGATCTATATTTCCATGTCAATTGTGATATTTTTGTAACACATATGCTATCATCTTACCCGGGTTTAGTAATAGTTTATATTATTTTTTATCCTTACTTTAGTTCTTAGTTACAATAGTTAATCACATCCATTATATATCATATATTTTTATTTCAAGGGAAACTGGTCCCAAAATTCCAGTCAGAGCCATCATTCCAAACAAAAAAGGATATGATCTAAGGTCATGATTGGGTGGTTTTCCCCAATGTTGATGAAGTCATTCAGGACTATCAACACCTTCATAAGAGGAAATGTCCTCACCTGGCCTATGTAATCTCACATGAGGGATGCTTTCACCTTGGGATCTAGAATTGAAGGATTCTATAGAGTCAATGGAAGAATATTGCGAGCAATGGTATGTGATATCAATCATGAAATTGAGTTATGGAACCAAAGGTTTTCTCATCTACACTATTAATCCTTTCCCAAATTAAGGAGAATTGTTTCTGGAATGCTTGAAGTTAAATCTAAGCATGATGGTGTATGTATAGGATGTGTCAGTGGAAATAATTCAAGGGGACCATTCCCCTCTAGAAAAATCATGATGAGTGATATTATACAACTTATTCATTATTATCTATGTGGTCCCATGGCAGTAAAATATCTGGGTGGCTATGTATATTACATAATATTTGTAGATGAATTCTCCTAGAATACATGGATATTCTACTTAAAGAAAAGGTATGAATCATTTGATATGTTCCATTATTTTAAGGCTCTAATAAAAAATCAAATAGGGAAAATAATCAAGGTCTTTAGGTCTAATAATGGTGGAGAATACACTTATAATGAGTTATTTTAATTTTGTAAGAGGGTTGTAATAAAAAAGGAGACCATTCTACCTTATAATCTCAAGAAAGATGTTTTGGCTAAAAAAAAGAATAGATCCATCTTGGAAGTTTCCTTGGAAATGTTGCATGATCCAAAATTTTTGAATTTCCTTTGGGTAGAAGCCACTAATGCTACGATCTATATCCAAAAGATTTATCATCAAGCCTTGGGTGCAAAGACTCACGAAGAAGTGCTCATAGGTATCAAGCCCGATGTTGTACATTTGAGGATATTTGGATACCCTGTGTACTTTCATGTGCCAAAGGACAACAGGAAAAAACTAGAAGCCACTGGAAAGAAAGGTATGTTTTTTGGGTATTGTTAAAATTATAAAGCATTTAGAATATATGTGCCTAGTCAAAGGAATATGGAGTTTATCATGGATGTAACTTTCAATGAATATACTGCCCTTGGAAAATAAAGGGATGTTCCTCTTCCTCCTCCTGGTGAAAACAAGGATGATGACATGGACATACTAGAAGTTCCTTCTATCCCTGATTTGAAGAAATATGGTGTTTATGATCCCATGGAACCTATGGACCCCTTGGATCCTCCTCCATGTGATCCCCCTACTAGGAAGAGATCACTTTGGCTTCATGCTACTTTACAAGATGATAAAATACATGTTGTTTCTGGAGGAACCTTCAACAAATATAATAATCCATGTTGATAGCAGGGATATGTCATGGATATGAGTTCCATCATACAGTTTGAACCACATTCCTTTGAAGAAGCAATGAAATAAAAGGTTTGGAAAGATGTTATGATGGAAGAATATGAATCTGTTATGAAGAATGATGTGTGGGAAGTTGTTCTGAGACCCAAATGGAAGTCTATTGTGACTTCTAAGTGGTTGTAAAATATCAAGCATGGTGTTTATGGGATTATTGATAAATATAAGGCAAGGTTCATGGCTATAGGTTTCTCCTAAAAAGAGGGAGAATATTATGATGATATATTTGCACCTATTTCTTGCTACACCACTATGATATCTATTGTTTCCCTTATTTCTAGTCAAGTATGGACTCTTCACCAGATGGATGTGAATACTACTTTTCTTCATGGCATAATACAAGAAGAAGTATGCATTGAGAAGCCACAAGGATTTGAATTACATGATAGAAAGACTCATGTTTGTAGGTTGTAGAAGAAACTCTATGGATTGAAGACGGCCCCAAGGGCTTGGTATGCTCGTATTGATAGCTACATGATGAAGCTTGGATTCATAAGAAGCAACGTCGACCTGAACCTCTACTTAAAAGTGGTCCAAGGTATGCCCCTTATTTAGGTTTTATATGTTGATCATTTATTCTTGATAGGTCACTATCCCCCAGTGCAAGAGGCAGTTAGCCTTTGACTTTGAAATGAAATAACTTGGATTGATGCATTACTTTTGTTATCACAATTTCGATCAATAATTTTTGAAGCACTGACAATGGGAGTGTCAGTGCTAATTTGTAATAAATAGGGTTAAAGTGCTAACAACGAGAGTTTCAATGTTATTGTATGTTTCAAAAAAAAAGGGAAATTACACTAACATTGAGGTATCAGCGCCAATGGGAGAAATTCAATTTTTTGTCTTATAATGCCCTGACATATTACACATCAACAGAGTAAAAACCATTAAGAAAACATGTGCTGATGTGTTGGATGGTGAGGTCACGTGATTCATTGCTGGATTCAGTCATTGATAGGTAATATGGGTTAAAAAATTATGATTGTGTGTTAATATTCTTTAAATCAGTTGTCAGTGCATTATAATGATGTACCGCTTGACATGTCTTGGAGTAATTTACCTCATATATTAATAACCATATAACCCATGATTTAGATGTTAATTTTTTATGCTAAATGAGGACGGGTTGTTAAACTTTCCCCAAAACCCAAGGATCAAATTGTAATCCTATTTCTTGTGCTTTTGTTATGAAACTAGCTTCAAAAACAGAAGAAAAGAGAGATCAACACCTTAGAAATAAGCCACTTCGAGGGGGAAACCTCCATTACATTACATAAATGAACAATTCTTGGATGATACAAATTAAAAAACCTCCTTTCTATATATAAGAGTCCTTGGGGTCACAATATATTCCTAGGTGACCTAAGAATAATAATGTAAGGGCACAATAATAACAATATGGGGGTTACAGGGGTACAACAATAAATATAAGAGGGCTACACTAACAACAATAAGGGACTTTCTCCTCTACTTCAAAAAAGTGTTGTCCTCAATGCTTGAGTAGCTCTAGACGCTTCTGTATAAAATTCTCATCTTCCCACGTAGAATATTCACTGGGTAAGTTCTTCCACTTGATGAGATACTCTAAAATTGATCGATTTCGTAGCTATCAAGTTCTTGTTTTCGTAACTGCTTCAGGTTCCAATATTATTTTTCCTTCCTCATTAATTTTTGGCAATATTGTTTGAACTGGAAGTTTGTCACCTATAACCCTATTTAAGCATGAAAAATGGAAAACTGGATGCACTCGAGAAGAACTAGGAAGCTCCAATTTTTATGTCATAGTACCAATCTTTTGCAACACCTTGTAATGACCATAGTACTTTGGCGAAAATTTATTATCCTTCTTATCTTGCTTGAGGGATAGTTGTTTGTATGGTTGTAGCCATAAAAATACCCAGTCTCCTACATCAAAACTTCTCTCGTTGTGATGTTGATCTACCTATTGTTTCATTCGATTTTGTGCCAAATTTAGGTTATCATTTAAGAGTTGGAGAACTTGTTTTTGATGCTCAATGTGATCTTCCACTTCTTGAACCTTAGAATTTTCTCCTAAATATTATGTGATGGATGGTGGATGATATCCATAAAGTTCCATAAATGGGGTCATTTTTTTTGCAGTATGGAAGGAAGTGTTATACCACCATTTAGCTAGAGGTAACCACTTGACCCATTGTGTTTTTTTATCAGATACAAAACAACAAAGATATCCTTCCAAACATCTTTTCACTATCTTAGTTTTCCCATTGGATTGAGGATGATAATATTATCTATGATCTAGTTGAGTACCCAAACAAGAAAATAATTTCGTCCAAAATTTTCTAGTAAAAATGGGATATGTGTCACTTACAATAATCTTTTGGTTTCCATGTAGCTTTTGAATTGTTTCCATAAATGCAGTAGCAACTATAATTGCTTTAAATGGATGAGATAGTGCACAAAAGGGTGCATAATTGGTAATTCTATCAACTACCACCATGATGACACTCTTTCCTTCGAACTTAGGTAAACTTGTGATAAAATTCATTGAAATATCCTCCCAACGTTGACTTGGAATAGATAAATTTTGTAGAAGACCCGAGATCTTAATTGTTTCAACTTTGTTTTGTTCGCAAACCAAACATTCCGCCACAAACTTTTGAATATCAGATCTAAGGCCATCCAAAAAAAAAAAAAATCACCCTATGGTAAGTTTTTAAAAATCCTGAGTGTCCTCCTAAGGGGGAAGTGTGCAATTCCAAAAGAATCTTTCGTTTTAGTTGGGAAACCTTACAAAGATATAAGTGATCTTTGTACCATAAGGAATCACTTTTCCAACTAATTGTATCATATGTACTAGGATCTTGTTGCAACTTTTGAATGGGTGCCCACACTTATTCGTCCTTTTCCATTCATCCCTTGCTTCGGTTATCCAATCTGGTTGGATAATAGAAATGGCACAAAGAAATTCTTCCACCTCTTCATCATTTCCTGAGAATGCATCTACAACAACATTTAGCTTCCCTTTTTGTATATGATTTCAAAATCATAACCCAACATCTTTGTGACCCATTATTTTTTATCTTCTTAAGATATTCTTTGTTCCAAAAAGTATTTAATACTATCATGATCAGTTTTTACCTTGAAGTGTCTTACCATTAGGTAGGGTCACCATTTATTTAGTGCATGTAGTATTTCCAACATTTCCTTCTCATAAATAGAATTTTGTAAATACTTTCCTTTGACTAGACGACTTTCAAAAGAAATGGGTCTTCCTTCTTGCATTAAAATAACACCAATTACATTTCCTGAGGCATCACATTCCACAATAAAGGCTTTTTTAAATTATGGCGTAGCTAAGACTAGTTTTAGGAACCTTGCCTTTTTAATATGTTCAAAGGCCTTAGTTTCTTTAGCAGTCCATGAAAATGCATCTTTCTTCAATAATATTGTTAGAGGTGCTGCTATTTCTTAGTGTCCCATGATTTGGCAGATTGGCTAAACCAAATGACAGGGTAACATGAAACCAGTCTTTGGATTCCTAGGACCTAGCCTTCCTAGACTCAGAGAGGGCTCTCTCTATTGTGTGTGAAGGATGTGAACTTGTTCGCTCTAGATGGTTGATTTTAGGCTAGTTGTGAAGTGTGGGGTTTGTTTGTTGTTTTGGTTGGGTAAGATGGTCAAGTAGGATATGTGGAGTGAGAGTCTGTCAAAGCCATTGGGCTATGGAGTCAATAAAAGTCACGAGTGTCTCAATGATGAATCAGAGTGTGTTGCAGGGCCAATTGAACAAGATAAATGGATCATTATGTTAATGTGTGAGGTGGAGTGAACATCAAATTTGGGAGAAACTAAGAGGTCTTGAATAAATATAGTTAAAAGCTATAACTCATGAGTTAGGGCAAACCATTAAGCTCAATGAACAATACTTAAACTGATAAATATCCAAGATAAAAATTCCAGTGAAACATAGAGAGCATAAGAGCTTCTAACTTTAGTAAATTCACCCTCAGAATTTGGGAAAACATATAAGACAGCGCAATAACTCAATCTATGAAGAGGGGACTCCTAAATGTCATAAATAAAGCTATAAAGAACTCTAAAATAAGTAGGTAGACATGGACAAAGGGCAAGATCGAACGAGACCTCTTTGACTTAACCTATCAAACAATATTCCAAAAAGAGGTTTCAAGGAAAAATTTGAATAGCTTCAAGTAAGCAGGGCATACCATGAATCATACTTGTAAACTAGCATATTAATCCATACATGAAACAAACAAGTTTAGGTGGGCCTAAGTAGCAATCAAGAATTCCTTAAGATGACCAAACAGAAGAAAACATCAAGGCTATAACAAACAGGAGGACTGAGGTGCCTCAAAGAGCATGTCTCAACCTATACTTTTCTGATTTATAGCAACCAATAAGGATGAAACATATTGAGAACAAGAAAACATAAACAAATTAAGAAGACGTCACCATTCACCAAGCTAAGGAATCGGCAAACAAGCCTCTCCATCATCAGTCCAAGCAAGCCATTCACCAATCTTCACAAGAGAAATTTGTTCTCCAAACTCATAAAAACCATGTATTTCTCTTGAAAGCTCATCAAATGAAAAAAATTTACAATGAGACTCCATGCTCTATTTATCATGCACAAAGAAAAAAGATCTAAGAGAGTATCTAGAAGTCCATTGGTTAAACAAAAGTATCTCTATTGTCCTTGAGGCCTTACAAGGCCCAAGGCATAAAATATCTAAAATAACTATCTTTTTCGGCCACTTATAGCAATTAAATTTACTTTTAGGCCCTGAAAAGCCTTTGAAAACTTGCTAAATGCACATTTTGACTTTTCAGCCACAGAAGTGTAGCACAGAGACAACAAAAATGGGCCTTTTGCAGCAGTGATTTGGAGGCCTTCCTGATGTCGAAAAAGGCTCCGTGATGGCTCGTTGGAAAGGTCTTGAAGTATAATTTCCAAATATACTTTATTTTTCTCAATGAGTGCAATTTTCCTATTCAAATACCAATTCTCCCAACACTGCTCTGTATGTAGCACCTCATCTGAAAATGAGGCAGAAAGGTCAAAATTTTGATGTTTGTTGACCTTTTGGGGGGTCAAAACCGCTCCAAATGATCTAAAATTTTGTGATAATACTGATGGTGATGTGAGGAATCCAAAAATTTAAAGTTATCAAGATGAGGATGCATAAAATTTGTGCATAGCGCCTAGGGTGCTGCGCATAGAGGCCTCAAAATTTCAAAAAAACAAAATTTTGTGGAGAGGTCCCTCAAGAGGTCTTCGACACCTGTTGAGAAGCCTCAGCCAAAACTCCAAGGCTATCATGAACTTTTTCCCTTTTTAGGTTTTCTAGCTCCATGAGGGCGGCCTCCTTCAATTTAGCACAAGAAAGCATGTTTTTCTTTGCATAGTGCTTGGTAATTTCCTTTGGAGAGCAAGGTCTCTCTTTACCTTCTTGAAATGCTTGTGCTCCTCCTTGTAATACTAAATGACACATTGTGCCATCTCAAAATCTCTTTCCCACTCCCTAAGTTGTGCATATTTGGTCAAGAGTAGAAATCTGGTGCTCATCTCCTTGTCCTCATTGTCACTGTCTAAATCAATGAATTGAGGCTCTTGATGGGTTTTCTTGATCCTCTTACTCTTCATCACCTTTACCTGCTACTCACTCCTTTCTATCTTTTCCTTGCCTTTGTCCTTGGCCTTGATAGCTTGTGAAGAGATGGCCCTTTGCCTTTTTGAGGCAACAAACATATCTCTTTTTCCTCTGTGGTATGTGCATGTAAGAAGAGTGATAATGGTAGTTTTGACAGTGTGTTTCCATCATTGCTATGACCTATGGTGTTGTCACCAGCTCTTTCATATTTTCCATGGCTTCCATGAGTCACCTCATGCTCCATTTGGTCACTTCTTTCTTAATCTTTAGTATTCTTGTCATCATTGTTTTCACTGTCTTCCATACTGTCATATTGGTCTTCAAATTGATCATGACCTTCCTCACTTGCCTCAATTTGACCCTGTTCCTCATGAAATTATTTTTCTTCATCATTTGGCCCACTGTCCTTACCTTCAAATTTTGTCTCTTTATCAATGCTTTGTTCATGAGAACTGTCATGATCATTTTCTTGAATTTCATTATTTTGATCATCAAAGTCCGCCTCTGCACCAGGGCTGTCACCATTTTCACTTTCTGTAGGGTCATTGTTAGAGGCATTTTCATTTTCTTCCATGTCATCTCCTTATTCATTTTCTTGGTCACTGCCTGCCTTTTCAAAATCTATTTCAGCCTCATTATATGCTTTTTCTTGGTCTTTTATTTCCTCATCATCACCTTATGTTTCATCACATTCATCATTTTCATTCATTTCATCATTGTTTGCACTATTATTGTGCTCACTGTCATGCTCATGTACATTCTTCTCTTGGTTGTCCTATGTACTTTCTTGTTGACTGTCATCTTCATCTTTCCCTTAATTATCCTCAATGTCTTCATCTTGTTCATCATCAACTTCTTTTCTGTACTTGGGAGTGATTTATTTGTATCATCACTATCATTGTCTCCCTCATAGTGCTCACTGTTTTCCTCTTCTCCACTATCATTTGCTTGTTCTTCATGGCTACTGCCATCATCTTCTTCCTTAGCACTGTTGTCATCATCTTTTTCTTTATTAAATTCTGCCTCCGCCCCACTGTTTCCATCACTTTCATCATTCTCTTCTTTCCCTTCATTGTTTTTGTCATCTCCTTGTTCCTCATTCAATTCTACATCTGCCTCATTGTCTTCTTCATTTCCACTGTCATATGTTTGTTCCTAATTATTACTGCCACCTCCTTGTTCATCATTAACACTATCATTATCTTCATTTGATGTATCAGGGGAAGAAGAAAGAGGTAAGTTTCTTTGTGGACAAAATGGAGTGGAGGTGAGTGGGTGTGAATTGGAAGGCAAATTTTGTTGAATGAAGGCTTGGGGATTTGCAAACACATAATGGGAGTTGAAAACTTCCCAAGGGATTCCCTGCTACTCCAGTTGGTGTAAAATAATCATTTTAATCAAGGAGTGGTGCAAAAGGCTTTTCATTTGGTCGGCATAACTCCTTTTCTTGACCACTGAAGCCATCTTGTCAATGCTTTGGTAGAGATAGTATGGTAGGTTTAGCAATTTTAACTTGGTGAAGTGCATTAGAAGCCTTATGTGATATGAATAATCCCTGGAGTACGTACCCTCACAAGTGAAGTACTTGATGATCTACTTCATTAGTAGGGCATATCTCTCTAGCAGGTGGGAGAAAGGGAAAACATCCTTGCAGCATTGTTGACAACTAGGCTTGAGGAAGGGCTCATAGTAGCTTAAGGCCAACCTTTTCTGCTTGAACCATCTCTCACCAATATCTAGTATTCCTGTGGCTTTAGTAATCGATTCAGATGAGAGTTTAAAATTTACTCCTGCTAGGTTGAATTGGTGGTTTTGTAGGCTGAGAATGAATAATCTAGTCAAATCTGAGTGGCTTTGGAACTGTTTAACCTTCTCATAGAACTAATAGCATCCAACATCTTGAAAACATGCAAGGATCATGGGAGAAGAGTTGATTTTCATGGTATGTAAAGGCTCAAACCTATTAACCCTTCCTCCCTTGTGTTTTGGCTTGATAGGACTTTGGCCTTCATCACTGCTGGTACTGATTTCTCCCTCAGACATGGTAACTGGTCTTAGAACAAAATGATTTTTAGCTTGGTGAGAGCCTTTAGGTCTAAGGAGGGCAAATGAGTAATGTGAGGGAAATGTTTAGCAAATGAGGGCAATATGAAGTAATCAATGAGTTTTTTCAGAGTTTATAAGTGGGTTTGTTGGCACTGAGTACCTTTATACCTATGAAAACTTTTCACTTGATATTTCCTTGCCCTAGAGGGTCAAAGGCTTCATTGGCATGAATGTTGGGGTTTTAACCAATTTAGGTTTTTTCATCTTTATAACCTCTTTGATTATGAAAAACAGCACTTGGAGGGCAAGGAGGAAAGACCACCAACCTTTTCACACTTTGTGCAGGGGTCTGGAGGCAAAAATTTTGATTTTGGCCACTTTTTGAGAAAATTTGACCAATTCTGCCCTATGCGTAGTGCCACGCGACAGGTCGTTCCTGTCGGGCCTTCCTGTGCGTAGCGTCGGGTAGGTTTGTGGGTAGTCGGGTGCTGGGCTGGGCCTGTCCATAACGCCTGGCCTCCGGTGTGCAACGCAGTGTAATTTAACACTGTTGCTGCCTCCTCTGTGTGCAGTGCCAACGGCCCGGTGCGTAGCGCCTGAAATTTTTTAACCAAAGTTTGCAGGAAACCTTAAAAAACTTTTTCAATGGCTCTCTTCTTCGCCTTCTTGACACAAATGAGTTGGGGGAGAGGTAGGAAAGACCTTTATACATTTTTTGAAAAATAATTTCATGCCAAAACCCACTTTTATAATGTTTATTTCTCTTCACCTTTTCACTGTCTTTTTGTTTGTTTGTCCTATAGGTGGCAAAGTTCTAAAAATATTTTTTTTTTCCTTGCTAGAGCATCTTGATGCTCTCTTTAAATTTACAAGCTTTTCAAACAAAAGCTCAAACTGTACCCTTGACCCATATTTGTAAACATGAACTCTTTCTTGAAAGCAAAAAAAGGTTATTTTGACAAATTTTTTGATGAAAGTGGGCAGACAATGACATCAGTGCCCCTTTTGAAGGTTTTCTTCACTTTATCCTTTTCATGAACTTCAACACTTGTAAACAGTAGGCATGTGATCATTTTTGGCACCTTTTCCTTGGATTTTTCAGCCTTGCATATTTATGCCTTTGATTTCTTGGTGAAAATACTGAAAAGAAGAATTTTTTACCTTCTTGAACTGACATCCTGTCATGTCTTTACTATGAAATAGTAGAGACCTTTTTGGTGTAAAAACCCTAGCAGCAAGCATCAACAACCCCTTTGGTCTTCATGTGTGCCATCATTGTGAGAAAGATGAGGTTTGTTTGTCCTTACCAATTTTCCTGTAGGTAACCATTTGTGATAGTCCTGCAGAAGTGTCATTCATGTTTAGCTATATTTTGCATAATATACTTTTGATAAGGAAAACCTTTTTGGAGGCTTTACTGCTCTCAGAACAATTAAATTTTAGTTCCTTTGATCAGTTTTCCAGTGATATATCTTTGGTGGGAAAAGCTAGCAGTTTTTAAACCATTTTGTGTCTCTCCTGGCCACTTCTATTTTTGTAGGTGCCTGCACAACTTTTTCCTTTGATCACTATCTTTTCACCTCATGCTTACTTTCCTCTTGATCCCTTTTAAGAGACCTTTGAATGTACTTTGAAAAGTAAATCCCTTGCACTGATACTCTTTATCATCTTTCTTTATTTGGTGTAGTGGATTATTGGTGCTTTGAAAAACCCTAGAAGGAAGCTTGAATACCCCCTAAAATGCCATCTATTGTTATGAAGGAGGCCCTTTGTCATCATTTGAACATTTTTGTCCATCTTCCCAAACTCCGAGTTTTTAGGGCTGTTTAGAAAAAAGTAAATAGTGTTGTTTTCTAAGTACTCTGAAACTTCTCAAACTCATTAATTATTTCTAAAGACCTTCAATTGTGCACTAATGGAGTGGAGATGACCTTTGTCCTTGTAGCCCTAGTACTGATTTATTGTTTGGCCAAAGTAGTCACAAACCCTGATTCTCTTCAAACATATGCCTATTGCTTTCTTTTTGCTATTGATGATCTTTTTGTGATGATCTTACCATTACCTTACCTTTTGCTAGGTTGATGGCCATCTTGATCCTCTTGCAGAAATGTGAGTAAGGGGCAACTGTCCCCCTGCAAGATTTGTGCTTTAGGCCGAAAATGCTTTCCTTGAATGACCTCTTTGATGAGTTTTGGACAAAATCACTTGTCTCTTTCTTCTTTGAATGCAATTTCTTCATATAGAAAAAACATAGTTTTTAGTATACCAAATCCACCCTATGACTTTGTGAAACCCTAGGTGACCTAGTGGAAGGTTCCTTGGACTTGGCTTTTGGACTGAAACTTAGAATTTGGGGTCATCAAGTGTAAGATAGAGTTTTATGATAAACTAATGTATTTAAGATCCAAAATCCAATGTACTTGATTCATATAAAGGGCCTACAGAGATTTTTTGAGATCATCAATGCTTGAGGTATTTGGGGAGACATAGCAGAGTTATTTGATTGGTAGCTTTAGGTAGAAGTGGGGGGTTTAGGCAAAACAAAAACAGAGGATTTGGGTCAAAGGTAATAAGATATAGACAAAAATGAGTGGCATGAGCTCCTAATGGGTTTTCTGGGACTGGTAAGCAGAGCTTGACATGATGGAATGATGAAATAGTGAAAAATTATCTTGAGGATAATGAAGGCAGTGAGATTTCTAGAACTCACAATGTTTATGAACTTTGTTTCTAGAAATCTAGGGAAATCATTTAGTCATCTATGAAGGAAAAAATTACTGATGACTAACAGTGGCTCCACTTAGGGAGGGTAGCTCTTTTTCAGGAGGTGTCTAGAACTTCAGATCTCTTGGTTCATGGCGACCAGTGCCTCATCCATTGGGCAGATTTTCTTCTTTTATTTTGCTGTTGCTTCCCTGAAGTAGTGATTTTGATCATTTGAAAGCATGATTAGTTCAACTTAATTTCTACCTACCCAGTCTACATTGCCTAACATTTTTTTCTTCCTTGGGTGCACTTGAACTAACAAACCCATTGACCTCTTTATCTTGAAAGCAAAAACAAACTATCTACTTCTACACTTATTTCTTCCAAGAGTCCAGATTAAACTAGTGATCTCTTTTATTCTCTACCTAGACTATCTAACCACCAATATTAAACTGTTTGGCAGACTTCATTCTCTAAGCTATTGACATGAAATTGAAAACATGATTCAAATCAGGATTAGGCAATCTGATCTATCATGGTTTGTGGCATTGGGACAAGCTGCACAAAAACATTATTTTGCATAAGTAATAACTAGAAAAATAAGGGCTATGATGTATCATTTGCTATGCATTCCCATTTTTCTCTTTAGTTCTGTTTTGGGCATGAGGAACCAATATCTTTTTCTCCTAATCTATTTCTTTTTGACAAGTCAAGATTAAATTATTTGGCAAGCATTCATTCACTAACTTATCAACATAAATTCAAAACATGTTCATCCATGATTAGGCTAGATGACTGAACAAGAATTTTAGGCACAAGTAGTGGCATTTAGGCTTGCACACTTTCAGTACTACTATTTTTTGGGTATGGGGTTGTACCTTCTTTTGAATCTGCCCTCTTTTCTCTCTTTCCTTGTTTTTGCATTTTTGTGACTTTTCTCATGCAATGTTTATGTACAATGAATGAAATTTTTTGAAACTAAGACTCTTGACGGAAATAATGTTTGAGCATCCTGCCATTGACAGGACCTCCAAACAATTCTTCTCCATTCAATCATTGTATAAATAAATCATTATAACCTCTAACCGACTAAATGAGATAAGAGCCTTTCCATAAATTTCAGATTTACCATGTTTACCTTTGTCCTCCCTCCTGGAATCCCACTTCAGCACTGTGTCTCCAATGTGGAAATTGTCGGCTTTAGTTCTTCTGTCAAAGGTTTTCTTTATGTTTTCTTAGACTGCTTGAGTCTTGTTATAGACTTCTTCCCTTGTCTACTGCAAATGAATAGTTTGGTTCAGCTTCCTTTGCATATCATTTTCTTCTGTTTGCACTTCTTGGAGAAGCTTTATCACTAAAACTCCCAAGGATGTTGGGAAAATGGCATCCATGCCATACACTAGTTGATATGGAGACATACCGATCGATTTCTTGGTGGTTGGTATATCAGCCCATAGTGCATGTACTATTTTTCCATGCCATGCTTTTTGGTTCTGTTCCAATAGCTTCTTGATGATATTGACCAAGGTTTTGTTATAGGACTCAGCTAGTCCATTACCTTGAGGGAAATAAGATGTGGAGTGTCCTAATGTGATGTGATATTTATAACAAAATTCAACAATTCTTTTGGATGAAAAGGCAACAACATTATCTGTGATGATATTTTTTGGGAAACCAAATCTAGATAGGATGTTTGTCTCAAGAAATTTGATAATGACTAATCAGTGGCATTTCTTGAGGGGATGGCTTCTATCCACTTAGTAAAGTAATCAATAGCAGTGAGGATCGACTTATGTTGGGCAGATGAGGTGGGGTGAATCTCTCCAATGAATTCTAAACCCCATTGTTGAAAAGGAGCTTCAACAGTAATGGGATGCAAGGGCAAAGGTAAGAGTTTTCTTTTGCCATAAAAAAATTGGCATTTATGACAAGTCATGACTAGTTTGTGGGTGTTGGGAAAAAGGGTGGGCCAATAGTAGCCGGCTCTAAGGATCTTGTTGGTTGTGGTTTTGTAGTAAATATGGCCCCCACACTCTCCCTCATGCAGTTCATGCATAATCTCACCTGCATCATCCTCAAGCAAACACTTAAGAAACATACCAATAAGGTTCTTCCAATATAATATTCCATCTAAAATGCATAATTTTAAAGCTTTTTGTTTCAAGAATATAGCTTTTGTCTTTGATAATGTAGGGGGAGCATTGAGGTAGAAAAGTACATATATCAAGGTGAACTGAGAAATACTTCTTCAACATGGGGGGCAATACACTCTTCTTGTTCTTCTAAAACATCAACCATATTTATATCTAATTCTTTGAAGTTTGATTCAGCCATAAGTTTTTCAAGTCCTTGTCCTTTAACTAGTTTAGTGGGTTTGATCTCTAAGTCATATTCTAAAATAATAGCAATCCACTTTCCCCTTTTACCATCAGGGTCTTGATTTAGAATGTCTTTGACAACTGCATGTGAAACAAAAGAAATGACATGTGAGTGTAAGATATAAACTCTGAACTCTTTTAATGCTTTAATCAAGGCAAAGGATTATTTCTCCATGATGTTGTACTTTAGAGGAGAATCCCTAAGGGCTTTGTGGAAGAAGGCTATGGGTTGTTCTTGCCCCATCACATTCTTTTGTAGCAAAACTGCAGTTGCAGTATGTTCATATGAAAATGAGAAAATATAGAAGTCTTTGGTAAATCAGGACTGACTAGGACTGGTGTCTGGGTGAGTGCTTGCTTAACCAATTCGAAGGATTGTTTGGCTTCCACAGTCCACTTAACTCCTATTTCATTTTTTAGCATGTTTTTAATATTTCTCAAGAGTTCAGCAAGGTTGGGGATGAATCTCCTCAAGAAGTTGATTTTCCTGATGAAGGATTGTAATTCTTTGATGTTTCAAGAAAGACTGATTTGAAATATGCCTTCAATTCTTTTGGGGTCTATTTTGATTCCCTCTTTAGAGATGATGTGGCCTAGGAGTTTACCTTCCTGGAGACCAAATAGTGTTTTCTTGGGATTCAAAGATAGGCCATATTTCCTACACTTTTCAAAAACTTTTCTCAAGTGGATTAAGTGTTCTTCATCAGTCTTAGAGTAAAAAGTGATGTCATCAAGGTAAATAACTATGAAGTAGCCTATATCTTCTGAAAAATCTATGTCCATGGCCCTTTGGAAATTGGCCCCCGAATTCATCAACCCAAATGGCATTTTAACGTACATGAATGTATCCCAAGGTGTGGTGAAAGCAGTTTTGTGTTGATCACTCGGGAATACTAGCACTTGGTTGTAACCGGAGAAACCATCAAGCAGTGAGATTCTCTTAGAGCCTACTACCTTTTGAAGTATGTGATCCATTTTAGGCAGGGGGTAGTTATCTTTTAGAGAAGCTTTTTTCATATTTCTAAAGTCAATGCAAAGCCTAATCTCCCCGGTCTTCTTCCTAACCGACACGAGGTTAGAAACCCACTCTGAGTATCTAAGAGGGACTACGATCCCAACATCATACATCTTTTTGATCTCCTTCTCAACTAAAGGTAGTAAAACAGGGTTTATTCTCCTCTATTTTCGCTTGAAATGTTTCTGATTTTCTATAAGAGGAATCTTGTGCTGAATAATACTTGTGTCATATGACTTCAAATCTTCATATCCCCAAGCAAAAATATATTTAAACTCTTGAAAAAGTTAAATATATTTCTGTTTCATGTGGGGAGGAATAGTTCTGGAAATTTTAATCATTTTGGGTTCATTCAGGTTACCAAGGTTATACTCTTCTACATCACTCTTGGTGGACTCTATCTTTGGTTTTTTGGCTACATCGTTAAAGTTGAACAACTCTTCCAATGGTGCAAGTCCTCTTGGTAAGGTATCATCTTTACATTGTAGGAATTCAAGATCCCTTGGGTCTAGATCCTCAAACAATTCTTTCTTACAAGGATGTGCAATCAGATTTATATAAGCAATAGAGGAAAACTCTGTTTTATGAGCTTGTTCTTCAACAAAAACCATTTCATCATGCTCTAGGCTGGGTTTTGTTATTGTAAATTCATTTCTAGATTTCAAAAAATCATCAATTTTTCCATCACCCTCAAATACTTGCCAATGGTTAATGTTTTCAGGCATTTTAGGATGGTGTTTGACTTTGATAGTGTTTTGATCGTTTGCAGATGGTATTTGGCAATTTCTAGCAGCAAAAGCAAGTTCATTAGCAAGATTATTTAGGGCTCTGGGAATATAAATGAGTTCATATTTCTCAAAGGTTTTGAGGAGTTCTAGGGCTGCATTTTTGTACTCTCTTAATCTTGGATTCTTTGTTGAGTACTCACCTTTGATTTGTTTAATGACAAGTTCTGAATCTCCTTGGACAAATATTTTCTCAGCACCTAAGTTTTCAAGCAAGTGCAAACCAAGGAGGAGAGCCTCATACTCTGCAATGTTATTAGTGCATTGAAAGTCTAGCTTGTATGAATGGCCCTTACTTGTGTTATGTATCCAGGCACCAGCTCCCGAACCAGACTTTCCACAAGAACCATCAAATCTTATTTTCCAAAGTGTTTCTAGTTCATGTTTGTCATTATGTTGTTGTTCAGGTCTACTAGAGTTCTGGTCGTCATGTTCTTCATTTAAGGGTGAGTGTGAGTATTCCGGAAAGCCTTGTTCTTTCTCATTTTATTTCACTTGTTCACCGATGTTATTTTCATTATATAAGATGAAAGAGCCTAAATCTGAATGAATGGAATAATCAGGAGTGTTGTTTGGCCTATCTAGGCTACTTACCGTGTACTTCATGTGTGACTCTCGGTATAGTCTCCTTGTTTGATTAAAAATAGGGATGGTAGCATAGGACATGTCAAGTTGGAGGTTCCCATAAAGCTTGGCTCCCCAGGATCTGGATAAAAGCATCCCATACTTAGGGGGAATGTCAACAACCACTATGTCCATGACTAGACTCTTGGCAGGTACTTGTGCCAACTTGACACAAACATCCTTGATTAGGCCCAAACATTTTACTCTGATCGAATCGAATGAGTACAAGTCCTTGTAAGGATTAGTTATTTCTAGGCCTAGCCTATCCATCACAACTTTAGGCATGAGGTTGTGTGAGGCGCTGGAGTCTAGCATGGCATTGTGCAAAATTTTATCATGTATATTTAGGCTGACATAAAAAGGTGGAATGGCTCCTTCTTGATGCCTTCCGTCTACTTCGGGACCAAACAACAGTTCTGGTTTATCATCTGTCAAGTTTAAGGTATTAGTGTCATTTTCCATGTTTAATACTCTCAAAATATTGGACCTATACACTTCTTGAGTAACCAGTTCGGTGAGAGGCACAGTGATCTTGATTTTAGCAATCTCTCCCTCAAAGCTAAAAGGGTCTTGGGTTTTGGGAAAATTTATATCAGTTTTATCAGCCATGAAATTTTCTACATTTTTGATTTGTTGATTTTATTTGGGGGTCTAGACAAAATAGTTTTATCAGGGCCACTAATGGAGGTACTAGGGAAGCTTGGGTCATTATTTTGTTGGCCGATTTTTCCTTTGTTTGGATCAGTTTTCTTGACCATACTATTGACATTCTCTATTGTCTTCCTAGGAATGTTTTCAGGTATTTTCCTAACAGCAATGCCTATTTGGTTTTTCTTGGGGGGATCTTGGTTCTTTCTGCTCCTAAGGTCATATTGCCTATTGAATTCCATTATGGCATTTTTAAATCCCAAGCGATAGTCTTCACAATCCTCATAGCTAGTTTCAGTTTGATCTGGGGAAAAGAATTCTTGTTCTTCTTCTGTGAGAAAAACATTATCTTCATTATCTAAACCTATTAAGTTTACATGGATTTCTTCAGGTTCTATGTTCTCTCTTCCCTCTTCATCTAGATAATTGTCTTGGAAAGGGGTCCTAATTTGTTGGTCATTTTCCCTTTGTTTGATGTGAGGCATGTCTCTTCTGAAGTTTTGAGCTCTATTTCTATTTTGGGGATTTTTTTGGTTATCCCCAGGAGGTGCTCTTTCGTTTAAGCTTATTCTTTCTATAATTCTTTCCATTGTCTTGATTAGGCTGTCAATTTTTGCATCGGAGGAGGAGGTTGAGGTACTGGGTTTATCTTTGTAAGTAACTCTTTTTTTTTACCTCACCCTAGCTCTCTTTTCAATTAAGTTTGCTTCAGCGCTAATAACTTCCCTTTGCATTTCTTCTAAGTTTGTGGGATCTCTCTCTCTCAATTGATATGTCATGTTTAGATCAAAGCCTTCAGGAAATTTCACTAGTGCTAGGCCTTGAGGGGTTTTCATATGAGATGGGAGGGCATTGTAAACACTATTAAACTGGGTACAATAATCTTGTACACTTTCCCTTACATTCCTCTTAAGATTGTTATATTCGGAAAGGACCTGGAGGGGGTTTTTCTTGATTTCCCACTTGTTTATGAAAGTTTGGTAGAGGGAAGGGAGATTATGTATAGTGCTAGGAGTTAATGCTTTGAACCATTTTTTGGCTTCACCTCCTAAGCTTTGTGCAAAAATTCTCATTTTGATGGTTTCTTCTTCTATTTCCATGTAATCAAAGGCATCATTTATTCTATATACATGATGCTAGGCAGTGATGGATTCAACTCTGGTAAAATGAGGAATTCGGGATTGGTATTCATTTGGTAAAGGTACCAAAGGTTGTGGTAGAACCAGGGGAGCATACCAAGTTGCCATGATGGGTGCTAATAGAGGATTTACAAGAGGTGTGTTTGTGAGATGGGATGGAGTGGTTTGCACAGTGGGGGTATGGATGGGTGTAGTGGAAGTACTTGGATAGGTAAGCTGATTTTGAGAAGATTTGGTATGGAACGAGCTAAAGTGATGGAGAAGCTGAAAATTAGGTGGTGTGGAAGGAGAGGCTTTTCTACTAGAACTCTGCTGCAAATCTACAGGTTCAAAGTCGGTCTGGTCAATATCAATTTGTGACTTGGTTCTGGAAAGGTTCTTTGCATGATGCAAGTCAAATTGGGGATCTTGTAAATCTATAAGATGTTCAGGTATGGAGCTTGCTCTATGCATAGTCCTAACAAGAGTTGAGTTTCCATATCTAGAAGTTTTCCACAAAATCTTTTTTGGGTCATCAACTATAGTAGGAGGATTTGGGTCCAGATGAGATCTAGTACTGATCCTTTGTGAAGCCAGATTTCAAACTTAAAAAGGCAAAGAGACTAAAATTTTTAGGACTTTTTTTCGGAAGGCTAACCTCTCTTAGTGTTTGGTAAACTCACACAATGTAGAACTAGGCTTCTAAACTTCTGAGGGCTGATTTAATACAATCCCATGGATTCTAAATGAGAACTAGTGAAGTAATAGACCTACTGGAGGATAGTAGAGTCCCCAGGTGGATGTTTTTAGTTGTTTTGAGGATCTGTGTGTATGTTCCACCACTAACAACTAACAAAAAGCCAATCTAAGGATGTTTTAGGGTTTTCTGAGTTTCCTTTATCTAGCCCTAGGGTTTGTGAGAGTGTCTTATAGCTGAGTCATCATTTTTCTAGGATGGTGAAACAACCAGATTCTACTCTTGGCTATTAGTTGAGTTTCCTATGATCTAATAATGGTTTCTGAAGTCTCTAAGGAATACTTAGATTGTCACTAACTCAAAAGGTCCCACCGTGATCACCAGAATGTTAGTGTATGTATGAGGTAAGGTATCTGATCAATTTTCAAATCAAACAGAGGGTCAAAGAGTCTCAAGAGGTATTCAGCAATCATACACTGTGTGTCCCATCATGATCAATTTCCTGCATTAGTGTGGCAATGAGGTGGAGATAAATCAATAGATACTTTTTAACAAGGGCTTCTGAGGTTTTAAGGAATGCTTAGGGTGCTATTTTCTCAGAGTCCCACCGTGATCGCCAGAATGTTAAGTTCCCATGATTTGGCAGATTGGCTAAACCAAATGACAAGGTAACATGAAACCAATATTTGGATTCCTAGGACCTAGCCTTCCTAGACTCATAGAGGACTCTCTATATTGTGTGCAAAGGATGTGAACTTGTTCACTCTAGATGGTTGATTTTAGGCTAGTTGTGAAGTGTGGGGTTTGTTTGTTGTTTTGGTTTGGTAAGATGGTCAAGTAGGATAGGTGGAGTGAGAGTCTGTCAAATCCATTGGACTATGGAGTCAATCAAATTCATGTGTCTCAATGATGAACTCGAGTGTGTTGCAGGGCCAATCCAGCAAGGTAAATGTATCCTTAGGGTAATGTGTGAGGTGGAGTGAACATCAAATTTGGGAGAAACTAAGAGGTCTTAAATACAAATAGTTAAAAGCTATAACTCATGAGGTAGGGCAAACCATTAAGCTCAATGAACAATACTTAAACTGATAAATATCCAAGATAAACATTCCAGTGAAACATAGAAAGCATAAGAGCTCTAACTTTAGTAAATTGACCTTCAGAATTTGGGAAAACATATAAGATAGCACAATAACTTAATATATGAAGAGGGAACTCCTAAACAGCATAAATAAAGCTATAAAGAACTCTGAAATAAGTAGGTAGATAATATAAAATGTATCTTTCAAACACCTAATTATCCTACATTAATTATTAATCCGGGAGCGAATTTTTATTTCAAGAGTGTACTTTGTTTGAGGCTGCAATTAACTAAGAGTAATGTTGTGAAAATGTAGTACAAAATTCTGAATACAAGAGTAAACAGATGCTTGTTAAGAAATCTAATTACAGGAACATAAATGAAAATGCTTTGAAATCAATCTGCAAACCATCGACGTGGATACAAGATGAATCTTCCCTTAGAAATCGATGCAACTGAAATCACACTAAGGCAAGATAACCAATCTGGGAACTTGGAAGAAGTAACCAGTGTCCTCTACAGTTGGTGGTCTTGTTATTAAAGCAATGGAAATGAAATCAAACTCAAACTACTTGCTGATGAAAATCACTGAAAGGAACTTCAAAGGCTAGAAAGGAACAAAAAATCGTAATTACTATGCACACACAACAACTGTAACCAATCTATCTACTAATCTGAAGCTATGAATCAGAAATGAACAGTAAACAAAAATGGAACAACAACATGAATTGAACATCAATTGTAATCTTAACATAATCAAACAGCTAATCTCAATACTCCAATCTTGTCGACAGCCAATACTACAAAACAATCAATTATAACGGATCATGAATCAATAAAACAACAACTACAATTGATTATAGAACAACAGAGCTTTACAAAGATAGCAAGGTAAATAAACAACGAATACACTTCTTGCAAATGATAAAACAACAGTGCAGTTTGTTAATGCTTCACAATAAATCTGTATTCAACCCAACAACAATCAATCAAACTCTGTAATAATAATAAACTCAAACACGTCTTCACACAACAGTAAGCAAAGATTATAAATACAAACATCAGGGTAATTCCACCAGATTCGTGCCCTTAGCACTAGTGAAACACTGCTGGGCTACTTCAGAACTTGTGAAATGAAATAAAACATGTCTTTGATATTAAACGAGCATAAATTATTACAGAAATTTCTCTCTAACGCTGAGAGTCAATAAAACAAGATATTACAAAGGAAATGTTTTCAATACAAGAATTTCCGACCTATTCAATCACTGAAGGCGTTGCCTTATATAACATACCCTGACGGACAAGACAAGGAACAAGATGAGGCTTGAACAGCGATCCCTCAAGATCGAAGGATCCTAAGGGATTCACTTCTCTTAATTTAGTTATCATATGGTTCACTTTGACCGAAGCCGAGTTGTCCCCTGCCTTTTCTTGGCAATGCGTTCAGATTTCCTTGTCTTTGGTAGGATTTGGTCTAACGTTGGTGGAGCAGCAGTTGTATTCATCTCAGCCTTGCCTTTGGTATAGCTGTTCACTTCGTCTAATTCCTGTTTTATCAACAAAAAGAAATCTTTAGTCATATTTTTACAATAAACATAAACCTTTCCAATTCTACCATAATTCTTATAATAAATTACCTTTCTAAGGTAAAAAGGATTATGTATATAGTAAAAGAATGAGAAAATACACAGTGATTTCATACCTTTTTCACTGCCCAACATACCCCCCTGCTTAATATTTTTCATGTCCTCATGAAAACTATAGTTCACATGGAGAGAAGTTAAAGAATAAGCCAGATAAGGATTTCCATCAAAAGGCCTAAAACCATGCAGTGCATCTAATGCCTCAAAAACATGCTCTGTCTGTCCTTCGGGGAGTTCGTAAATGGCTTTGTAGTCTGAAGTAGGATACCATGCAATGGGGATTCGAAACCTACACCCTAGCTAGAATGGTCCTTCTTTTAAAATGAGATTACTATAGGATACCAAACGGTCTGCAGCTAGCCCAAAGTTTTTATAATTGAATGGTTCTCTATTTTGCACATTATGATTAGAAATTCTCCATCAGACCTTAGCTACTATGTAAGCCTGGTTTCTAATAGATAAGAAATAATCTGTGCCATTCAAGATAATCGATTTATGGACAGGCCCCAATGCTTGGATAACGCCTTCCTTTGTCATCAAACTTTTCTGCCTAGCCCAAAATTGAAATGGGTTCTGAGTTTCACTCCTAACCCACAAATCTAATTCATTTTCCTGCCTTTGAAAAGAATTATAGGCTTTAAGCCATTTCAACTGATTTACAGCAAAGGAAATAAATGCCTGGTGTTGAACGTCTCCCACAAAAGGGCTAGGGTTTGACTCACAATCATTTTCAAGTATTAAATTATGCAAATAAAACTCACACAAAAGGCGTTGTACCTTTATCCCATAGAGTTTGCAGCATGATACAAAGTCATATATAGTTTTTAGCTCTATAGATTTACCTGCCCTAACTGCCTTAATATTTAGCTGTAAATATCTTTCTAATAAAAATAAAGCATAGCTTTTGGTAGGGAATCTATAAGCTAATACATCAGTGTACAATGAGCAGAGAGTGTCCATTCATTTGTAGGCTAATTTTAATTGATTCATTAGCCACCTATAAATTTTTTATACCACAAGGTGGCTAAATGATTTTGGAGCCTTCAAAGACATATTTTATTGCAAAAAAAGTGTTACGCGAAGACTCATGAAGGCATCTCGTCATTAGTCTTAAATCTTCCACTGTTGTTTCATTTCATACTCTAAAGTCTTATTTGTTTCCATAAGTAAAAATCACTGCGCAAAGACCTTTTCCCTCCTCCCACCTGGCCCGGCCTTCACTTTTTTTACCCCTTTATTTCCATAAAATTCCTCGATTTTTCATGAGTTCCCTTCTTCCATTCATGAAAATCCATTTTGTAATATTTAAAACTCACTTTTTAGCCTTACCGAAACCCTCGAATCCCTTTGAAAACATTGAAAAACCATAAAAAATCCATTTTTTATGTTTCAGGCTTTAGCCCTCTTCAACTAAGCCCCCTAACCACTTCCCCACATGTGCCCTTGCCATAAAAACCAGGTGCTAGGCCCACAAGGTGCTTAATCGCATCGCAAACATTCACGTGGGCAAAATCTTTTTACCATTACAAAACTCTGATGTGATTAAGCCCCATGCTTATAAACCACGATCATACTATCTTTTCATATAACCCATGGGTCCGCCTTTGGCGCTTAAAACCTTGTAAAAACCCATTCCCGATCACCTTTTTCTTTTTTAAAGTCATAAAACCCATTTATCCAAAGTTTCGATCTAAAAAATCAAAGTCACTTGATTAAATGAAAATGGTTAGATTGAAAAGACCTGATGTGCAATCGCATCGAAGAAATCCAAATGGGTTGATTGAAAGACCGGGCCCGAAGTTTCGATTGCGATTTTCCCTTGTTATATAAAGCCCCAAACCCATTGTATTCCATACATCCAACGGCCCCACAATCGCGCGCCAGCCACTTCATATATAAATATTCCGCTCCGATCCATAAAAACCTTTGTTTATTAAAATTTTGGGTTTTTCATAAAGTATAAGGGTTTTCCGCCGGTTCATTCTAAAAACTAATCTCCACCATTGATCGTAAGTCGATCAAATTGCCCGCGCTCAATCGCATCGCATTGTTCAATCGCTACATTTTATTTTTCCTCCCAATCAGCCAAACCTCTGATTCATTCTCCACCATTGATATAATCCTTAGATCAATGGTCAGCGCTTCATCGCATCGCATTTTTCGATCGGTGCATTTGTTTGCTCCCCCCGATCAGCTAACCCTCTGATTCATTCTCTACCGTTGATCTGATCATTAGATTAACGGTCCGCGCTACATCGCATCGCAAATTTTCATCGAGTGCGTTTGTTTGTTCGCCCCGATCGCCGATCTCCCAATTTAATATCCACCATCGATCTAGGTGGGTCTAGTCGCATCCGACGGTCGAGATTGTTTCCAAACCCCTTTCACCTTTTTAATGCATTTTTCTCCCCCAAAGGTTTTTTAACCTCTTTTCCTTGTAATTTCTGCCATTTTTCTATAATGTGACTCCTTCACATTATTATTGCCCTGATTAATCTTGAATGTTGATCAAAACAAATCTATGGCCCGGACTTAATCCTATGCACCATTCCTCCAACCACCTTCCTTGATCCCCGCAAGAAAAACTCCACCGTTGGATGTTTTCATCCAACTGCTGCGACCTAATACATGACCTATGAAGCAGTCTTACCCAATAAACGTAGGATTTTATAATATATGTGTGTTTTTTGCAGGATCTGGTGGATTTTTGATATTTAAAAAAAGAAGAAGGAAAATTAAAGCCAAAGGGTGACGGTCCTCTGGACTTTTGTTCATCAAAAGGAAAGAGATATAAAGGGTCTGGAAACATGTTTCATCAAGGCTTCATGGGTGTTGATGCCATATCAGCCATGTGCGGCCCTACACATCGACAAGACATTGTGTTATTAAATCACCGTTAAAAGAGTATCAGTGTTAAAGACATAAACGCAGAAGAACAAGAATATTGAAGACAAATTTGGGGATTACGGCCAAGATTGATTATCAAAAGCCTTATCCTCCAAATTAAATTAGATTTAAAGGAAATCATAATGATCTGTCAGATAGAACGGCCTCCACTACCACATCTGAGGAAAATTGACTCCTCCCAGCTACCACAAAGCCACCTGTGCCTCAAAACATTCAAACAGAGGATAAATTTATTGATCAATCAGATATTTGCCTCAACGCAGCAGAAGAATTAATTCTACCAAAGGAATTTAATGTAAAATATCAGCAGAGTTATTTTATTCATGACACAGAGCCTTAGAAGTCAACAAAGCTCCCATCGAGCTCTAATCTTAATTGTAAAAACATTTATACAAAAGAACACCTGTAAACTTCTTCATCGAGCCCCTCAAAGGCCGAGAAGCCACTAAGTCTGTATTAATTGACCCTGGAGATCTTTTTTCAGATCTCACCTTCTCATTCTTCTATAAATACTTCTATAGAATATGAGAAGTTGTTGGTTGTTGGTTGATCACTAGTTGTAATATTGAAACTCTCTGAAATAATACATAGTCTATTGAAGTTGAAGAATAAATTGAAGTCTTGGAAGCCCGAATGATTTTGTTGCATGCTTGTGACTGAGAAGGCTCTATCATTGGATCCATGAGCTTGGTTGTTGGTGAAGTATTCTGAACTATTTAATTATGTTCCATAACTTCTTACTATAGTAGGTTGAAAGTTTTAGGCTAAGAAATGACTCCTGGAAGCACCTCAGACCTCTTCATCCTTCACTTTTTTATGTTTTCTTCTACTAAAGTATTTTAGAGTCTTTAATCTCTCTCTTTAGTATTCATGCTCGTTTATTTCCTTGATAGTTTGAATAGTTGGTTTCAGCATGATTTATGGTTTTCCTTGCTTGTCTGCTGCCACTTAAAAACTGTTATTGAAGTCTCCCTTTGAAGTTTCTTGTTTACAGTGAGTCAAGGAGGTCTGTTCTGATCTTGCCCTTTGTCCTTGCTTAAACAGTTTTCTTGAAGGTCTTTGTAGTTGTAATCATAGATGTGTTAGGTTTTCCCTATTCTATGACTGCAATTATCAGTGAATCTTTTATGTTTTCTAAGTCATTTGAAATAAAATCTTTGAGGAAATAGGGTGTTCCCCGAATCTTAGATTTCATTTTAAAAGTTTTTTTTGAAATCATTGTTTGCTTAAAGGTGTGACTTGTAGAATGCATGGTTAGCCCTGTCTATCAAAAAGCTCTTTATTGTTCAAATTGTGTTTTCAAATTCCCTTTGTTGAGAATTAAACTTCTCTTTCCAAATCATTGATGTCCATCTCATTCCAAAAACCAAAGGATCCTGTGGCCAAGTTAGATTTTCCCTCTGATATCCCATATCCATTGATGAGTATGTTATGACCTCTTTTTGACTCCATTTCCCAATGAACCAGATGTTTCTCCATTCTATATATCTTTCCTATACCTTTCATGTTCTGTTGTATCAATCCAACCAAACAAACAAACAAACACCTGCACTTAATAACTAGTCTAAAATCCATATTCTAAGCACACAAGATAAACCTTTGCAAACAAACATTCGAGAGATCCCTCTCTGAGAACAGGAGGACTAGATCCTGGGACTCTAAAGATTGGTTCTGATGTTGCCTTGTCTTTTGATTTGCCAAACTATCAAAACACGGGACACCAACATAATGGCGATCACGGTGGGACCACTGAGTTCATAGTTGCCTAGAAAGCTCTTATAAACTCATTAGTCTTTCAAACAACCATAGAAACTCAGAAAAACCCAAAATATTTAGTTTGGCTTCATAATAAACATGGTGGTGGAACCATAAAACATTTTACCTTTACAAAAGCTAAAAATTTTCCACCTGGTGACTCCACTGGCCTCCAAAAGGTCTATTACCCTTCCAGTCCTTGTAGACTCCCTTGGGAATGCATTGAGCAAATCCAATCATGCTGTTGGTGGACAGCAAATTTCAAAATCTTCCACCTGGTGACTCCACAATCCCAAAAGACCTAATAACTCCACTGGTAAAGGACTCTGAACTGGTTAGAAAGATACAGTGACCTCTTATTATAAACATGGATCCAAGTATGGACATAGAAGCTAAACTAAACACATTATTGGACCTAATTGGGAAAATAGTGTACATACTTGATAAAAGATTGGGAAAGCATGAGGATGATATAGATGTTGATTATCCAGAGCAACCTATGTTTTTCCTAGATCAACCACAAACTCAACCATTACAAGACCTAGACAATGAGCAATATATAGATGATGATCAAGACTTTATAGAAGAAGGTGAGCAAGACTATAGAGAAAACAATAAAGAAAAATTGCTGGTCATGATGGAAAAAATGGTGTATATGCTTGGGAAAAGAATTAAATGGAATGAGGCTAATTTTAATATTGATGATCTAGAGCAGCCCATGATCCTTTCAAATCAAAAGCAAACCCAAACATTACAAGATATATATGATGAACAAGATTACAAAGAAAGCAATGAAGAAGGTTGTTAGGAAATTCCTGATTACCTACCTATATCTTGTACAATGCTATTAAGAGAACTTCATGACCAAATTGCAAAAACTAATAGTAAGCAGTACCTTGAGGAAAACATAAGCCATTTTGAACTGACAAAATCTGAAATAGGAGAAGAGACAACACAACCAGAGTCTCTTCCTTTATGTTATGACTCATTTCAGATTATTAAACAAGGATGGCATCCTGACAATATACTTGAAACAACTCGTGAACTTTACAGTCAAAGTGACTGACATGAAAATCATGAGGTGTTGTTTGAAATTGAGATAGATCAGGAAAAGGAAGAGAATCCTCAAAATTCCCCTACAAGCCCAAGTAATCATTCCCTAGAAGAGGCTCAAGAAGACATACAGCCTCAAAACCAGTTAACACAAGAGGGAGAGGAATGTTGTTCTTCTGTCCAAAGAAAAGAGAAAATTCCTTCTCTTTTTACAGAGGATGAAATTGATCAGATATTAGATGAACAGCCAGCCCTCAATTCTTTATTAGAACAAAACACTTCTGCTCATTTACCTACTAAATCTTGTTGTCTTGAAACATAAAATAAACTTGTAGATCAGCTAAAAGAACAAACTGATAACCGAATATGCTTGATTGGTGAAATTGTTTATACTAATGATTTTTCAACTTCTAATCAATCTGATGATGATGATGAGCTCCAAACAGAAACTGATCATGCAGGGCAACCAACAGTCGATTGGTGTCATGAATTTCATTATAATCATCTTAAAAGCAGCAATCATCTAGTCCCATTCATCAGAAATAGTTTTCACATAATTGGGAATCAACAATCTACTAATTGTAATGTTGAGGTTGGGAAGAAAGAGAAATTTCTTGAGTAGGATGAAGATAAGGAGCTTCCTCCTAAAAAGGTTGAGGTAATAAGAGATACCCCTGCTCAAGAACATGATGATCTCTTCACAAAGCACAGTCCATGGAATCAGAGCATACCACAACTACAAGAGGACAACACTGTAATATATGATGAGTCCTCCATTTCAGATAATAATGAAGATGAGGAAGTTTGTCTTCCTCAAAAGAATCTTTGCCTTAATCCAACGGAGAATGAAGGGATGATCCTGGCTGAAACATGTCTTCCAAATACTCTTAACCAAGCATTATTTCAAGATCCCTATGCTCACTTCTTGAAGGCATTTGAAGAAGGGATCAAGGTCATTAGGAGCAGTGTATTACCAAAATCAAGAAGATTATTTAGCACTGCTACTAAAAAACAAAAGGAATGGGAGTGGCCCTGTTTGTCCAGCCTGCCCAAGGAGATGAAAAAGGACCAATCATGGAATCATTTACTGGATTGATTGTATAGGAAAAGAGAGTTCATCAGCTAAACATGTAAATACTCCAAGATTAGATTAGGTTAGATAGGAATGTCAATAAAAGCTCTACCTTTGAGCATATAGTTAGCTGTTGTTTTCTTCTTTGAAGAAAAATAAAAAATAAAAAATACCAAAACAATAGAAAAGAGAAAAGAGGGCAGATTGTGAAAACAAGAAAGGTATAGCCCCATGCCAAAAAGAGAAACAAATTCTGAAAGTGTGCAAGCTCAAATGCCACTCCTGAAAAAACACACTTCTAATTAGTCATACAGTCTAATCTTGACTAATTAGCTTTAAATTTTCTGCTGATAGGATAGTGAATTCGATTTTCCAAACTGTTTAATCTTGGCTTATCAGTATGTAGATTAGGCTAGAAATTAAAGGTTCAAACATGCTCAAAATTTGAACCTAAGTTCCCAAAAAAAGAATGACTCACATCTGTTTTAAATTTCTGAGTCAAAACAGGGGAAAATTGGTTCTAATCATCTCAAAACCTGAACCAGATAACAAAGGAAAAACAGCTCAAACAAGCTTAAAAACAGAGTTGAAGAAAAGAGAAGGATGTTCTTAAAACTTTCAGGTCTTAAAAGCCTTCTTCATTTTGATTTAATTTTCTGCAAATAATAATCTATGTGCAGCCTGCTTTTATGCCATAGATCAGCATCAAGTTAGACCGTTCAATCCTGACTTGTATGCTTTTTAATTTTCTTCTTTAGAAATTAGAAGAATGAAAATATGTTAGACTGTTTAATCCTAACAGATTGGTAGATTAGGTAGAGAAGCATATGGGCTCAACTGTTTAATCTGAGTCCATGGAGAAATAAGAAGTAGAACTAGATTAGACTTTTTGTTTTCAAAAAAGAATAAATTGTTGAAAGAGAGTTTGCCAATCCAAGTGCACTCTAAGGGAGACAAAATGTTAGATCAATAGGATTGGGTAGGTAGAAAGCTTGTTGATAAAATATCCATTGTTTTCCATGGATGTTAGCATTTCCAGAGCGAAAGAAGATCATTCAATCAAAGAAAGGCAGCCCAATGGATTAGGCACTAATCAGCCTCCCAGAGAAAGCAAGTCTGAAGTTCTTGATGCCTTCAAGAAGGCACCATCCCCAAGTGGAGCCACTGTTAGCCACCTATAAATTTGTTATACCACAAGATGGCTAAATGATTTTTCAGCCTTCAAGGAACAGATTTTATTGCAAAAAAGTGTTACCGCTTGAAGACTCATGAAGGCATCTGGTCATTAGTCTTAAATCTTCCCTGTTGTTTCCATTTCATACTCTGAAATTCTGATGTTTCCATAAGTAAAAATACTGCTGCAAAGACCTTTTTCCCTCCTCCCACCACAAAACTAACCTTCACCTTTTTACCCCTTTCTTTCCATAAAATTCCTCTATTTTTCATGAGTTCCCTTCTTCCATTCATGAAAATCCATTTTGTAAGGTTTAAAACTCACTTTTTAGCCTTACCGAAACCCCCGAATCCCTTTGAAAACATTGAAAAACCATAAAAAATCCATGTTTTATGTTTCAGGCTTTAGCCCCCTTTGACTAAGCCCCCTAACCACTTCCCCACATGTGCCCTTACCATAAAAACTAGGCACTAGGCCCACAAGGCACTTAATCGCATCGCAAACATTCAAGTGCGCAAAATCTTTTTACCATTACAAAACTCCGATGTGATTAAGCCCCGTGCTTATAAACCCTGATCATATTATATTTTCATATAACCCATGGGCCCACCTTTGGTGCTTAAAACCTTGTAAAAATCCATTCCCGGTCACCTTTTTCTTTTGTAAAGTCATAAAACCCATTTATCCAAAGTTTTGATCTAAAAAACCAAGGTCACGTGATTAAATGAAAATGGTTAGATTAAAAAGACCCAATGCGCAATCGCATCGGAGAAATCCAAATCGGTTGATTGAAAGACCGGGCTCGAAGTTCCCATTGCGATTGGCCCTTGTTATATAAAGCCCCAGGCCCATTGTATTCCATACATCCAACGGTCCCGCAATCGTGCGCCAGCCACTTCATATATAAATATGCTGCTCCGATCCATCAAAACCTTTGTTTATTAAAAATTTGGGTTTTTCATAAAGTATAAGGGTTTTTCGCCGGTTCGTTCTAAAAACTAATCTCCACCGTTGATCGTAAGCCGATCAAACGGCCCACGCTCAATCGCATCGCATTGTTCAATCGTTGCGTTTGCTTTTTCCTCCCGATCGGCCAAACCTCCGATTCATTCTCCACTGTTGATCTAATCCTTAGATCAACGGTCAGTGCTTCATCGCATCACATTTTTCGATCGGTGCATTTTTTTGGTCCCCTCGATTGGCTAACCCTCCGATTCATTCTCCACAGTTGATCTAATCCTTAGATCAATGGCCCGCGCAAACTCGCAAGTTTTCATCAGACGCATTTATTTGCCGCCCCCAATTGTCGATCCTTGATTTATTTTCCACCGTTGATCTCCTCTTCGCCTTCCGAGATCCAACGGTCCTCATTCCCTCCGATCACAAGTCTTACCTCCGCTTTGAACCCCTTCGATTCACTCTCCGTCGTCGATCTGATCTGCAGATCAACGGCCAGCACTTAATCGCATCGGAGTTTTTCATCGTTGCATTATATTTCTTCCCCCGATTCTTTCTCCATTGTTGATATAATCTTTAGATCGACGGTCTGCGCTGACTCGCATCGCAACTTTCAATCGGTGCATTTGCTTGCCACCCCCGATTGCGATCCCCTGATTATGATCCTCCAATTGGATCTGGATCGTTCATGTGTCCAAATCGGACGGTCCAAAATCACTCAGACTTGTTCATTTCCTCTCTCTTCTTTAACCTCCTCTAAATAAATCTCCACCGTCAGATGATTGCCATCCAACGGCCACACTCCTCGCCGAAGCCTCCAAAGCAGTTAAACCTAAAAACGTAGGATTTTCTAATATTTTTTGTATTTTGCAGGGATTAATGGTTTTTCCATTTGTTCGAAAGAAATGCCGAAGGCCGGGAAAGACGTTTCCCGTGCCTTTGATTTATCAATGGAGACCATTCGTAAGGGTCAGATTCAACGTTTTATCAATGCTTCATGGGCATTGATGCCTTTAAAGCCCAGCGTGGCCCTGCACATCGAAAAGACATTGTTTTATTAAAAACACAGTTAAAAGAGTATCAGTGTTGAGGAACAGAGCGCAGTAGAACATAAGATTGAAGAAAAATTTGGGGATTACGGTTAAAATTGATTATCAAAAGCCTTATCCTCCAAATTAAATCAGAGTTAAAGGAAATCATAATGATCTATCGGACAGAAAGGCCTCCACCGCCACATCTGAGGAAAATTGACTCCTCCCAGCTACCACAATGCCACTTGTGCCTCAAAACATTCAAACAGAGGCCAAATTTATTGATCAATCAGATATTTGCCTCAACACAGCCGAAGAATTAATTCTGCCAAAGGAATTTAATATAAAATATCAGCAGAGTTATTTCATTCATGACTCAGGGCCTTAAAAGTCAAAAAAGCTCCCACCGAGCTTTAATCTTAATTGTAAAAACATTAATACAGACGAACACCTGTAAATTTCTTCATCGAGCCCCTCAAAGGCTGAGAAGCTACTAAGCCTGTATTAATTGACCCTGGAGATCTTTTTTCAGATCTCACCTTCTCATTCTTCTATAAATACTTCTGTAGAAGATGAGAATTTGTTGGTTGTTGGTTGATCACTAGTTGTAATATTGGAACTCTTTGAAATAATGCATAGTCTATTGAAGTTGAAGAAGAAATTGAAGTCTTGGAAGCCCTAATGAGGTTGTTGCATGCTTGTGACTGAAAAGGCTCTATCATTGGATCCATGAGCTTGGCTATTGGTGAACTATTTTGAATTTTTTAATGTTTTTCCCCTGTTTTCATTATGTTCCATAACTTCTTACTACAGTAGGTTGAAAGTTTTAGGCTAAGAAATGACTCCTAGAAGCACCTTAGACCTGTTCATCCTTCATTGTTTTATGTTTTCTTCTGCTGAAGTATTTTAGAGTCTTTAATCTCTGTCTTTAGTCTTCATGCTCGTTTATTTCCTTAATAATTCGAATAGTTGGTTTTAACATGATTTATGGTTTTCCCTGCTTGTCTGCTGCCACTTAAAAATTGTTATTGAAGTCTCCCTTTGAAGTTTCTTGTTTACACTGAATCAAGGAGGTCTGTTCCGATCTTGCCCTTTGTCCTTGCTTAAATAGTTGCCTTGAAGGTCTTTATAGTGGTAATCATAGATGTGTCAGGTGTTCCCTCTTCTATGACCGCAATTATCAGTGAATATTTTATGTTTTCTAAGTCATTTGAAATAAAATATTTGAGGAAATAGGGTGTTCCCCGAATCTTAGATTTCATTTTAAAAGTTGTTTTGGAATCATTGTTTGCTTAAAGGTGTGATTTGTAGAATTCATGGTTAGCCCTGTCTATCAGAAAGCTCTTTATTTTTCAAATTGTGTTTCCCAATTCCCTTTGTTGAGAATTAAACTTCTCTTTCCAAATCATTGATGTCCATCTCATTCCAAAAACCAAAGGATCTTGTGGCCAAGTTAGATTTGCCCTCTGATATCCCATATCCATTGATGAGTATGTTATGACCTCTTTTTGACTCCATTGCCCAATGAACCAGATGTTCCTTCATTCTATATATCTTTCCTAGGCCTTTCATGTTCTGTTGTATCAATCCAACCAAACAAACAAACAAACACCTGCACTTAATAACTAGTCTAAAATCCATATTCTAAGCACACAAGATAAACCTTTGCAAACAAACATTCGAGAGATCCCTCTCTGAGAACAGGAGGACTAGATCCTAGGACTCTAAAGATTGGTTCTGATGTTGCCTTGTCTTTGGATTTACCAAACTATCAAAATGCAACACAGGGTCCATTACCTTTCCCGGCCCTTTTCCTCTGCTTTTCGACACTTTTCATGGGCTTCAGCTTCTGCTTCATGGATAGTATTCATCTACTGCTGCAACTCCTGATATCTCTTCCTAGGGACAGTATATTCTTCCAACCTTTGCCTTTCCAGTCGGGCCTGTGCCAACTCCTCTTGAAGTCTGGCTAATGTAGGGTCACTAAAAGTATGCTGACTACTAGCTTGCAGATTTTCACTTGAAGCGGGTCCCTCTGGAACAACTTGTGTTGGAATAGTTGTTTTCTATTCTGTATCTCCATAATTAGGCTTAGGCATGGCTTTTTCAACTTGGGGGTTCCTCTTAGCGGCCACTTTTCTCTTTTTCGAAGCTCGCTTGGTGGCTATGCTTCTTCTCTTTGGGGCTCACTTGGGCATTTGTTTTATTCTAAGAACCCTAATGGTTTGCCTGAGTTGTTCCACAAGTCTATGAAGCTTCATTCGTTCCCTCCGAAGCTTTTCAATCTCAATTACTTTCTTCTTCTTTCTTAATGGAACGATTGTTCCTTTTTCTGAACCTGTTCGCTCAATAGGGTTTTGGCCCACTTCAGCCGTGCCTTCAGTTAGGTTCTCTTCTTGGTTTTCTTCTTGGGGTTCTTATTCAATATTCATATGCCATTGGCTAGATTCTTTAGGAATTACACCATCAGTTGACTCTGCAATCCCCTGAGAACTTTCAAGTTGGGATATTGCTTTGATGTTCTCCTTTTCTTGTTCATGCCTTTCAGGGGAAGCAACCCTAGATGACTCTCTCACTTTGTTAGGGTTTGCTATTTCATTCAACATTTCTTCAGCTGTTTCTTTGTCGACAGCAGAGTGCTCTGGCAACTTATTAATATCAATGCTAAGGTCCAAAGGGCTATGAGGCTGCACATATTCACTCATACTGGCCAGAATTTGGGCCAATTGGTCTTCCCTTAAAGGGCTTCGTGGTGAACTTACAGTAGTATTTTCGGGAGGCTCTGTTCCTTCTCTTTCACTACTATGATTATCTTCTTCCTCCTCACAGGTATGATAGCTTCCTTCTTCCTCATCCGAATATTGAATTTCTCCCTCAATTTCCTCTTCTTCATTATCTTCTTCTTCTGCACTGGTTTGTTTCTCACTACTAGTGTGGTGACGCATTTCTTCTTCATCTGAATAGCGAATTTCTCCCTCCGTTTCTTCATTAGTACGAGGACTTCCTTCTTCCAATTGTGGAGGCTATTCATCCTCCGAGTTGGGCAATTCCTAGGGCTGGTTACTACTACCTGAAAGTCCTTCTATCATTCCCCTACTTCATTTTGAATGGAGGGACTGTCTGTGAATTGATGGCTCAGCTATTGAGCTAGCCATTCTCTTTCGTTTTGGGGCAGGTAAGTCTAACCCTCCATCAATGGATAATATTAACTCTTCCGAGCTAGTCTGTTGTTGGACGAGACTACGACTCACTATTAATCTCAATGGTGACCGAACACCATGTCTGCGTGCTGAGGTTTTCTTATACTATGGGTGATATCATGCAGCAAGGAATTTAAAAATGTAGGAAAATTTACAATGCATTTCTGTTTTAATATAGCCAGTAACTTAAGGTGGAGAGGTCTTACCACGTCTTTCCCTTCGTCACATGTTATATAGGCCTGCACTATCTTGGCCAATTCCATCCATGGTTCTCCCAATGATGCTGGTTGAACTCCTTTGCCTTTAACGACCAATGTTTGTTCGTCATCCTGACAAATCTTCATGGCTTCTTGAAGCCTGACCTTTTTCTGAGTCCATATAGTTCCTTGTGCTGGTATGCCAGACACCTTTTGCAATTATTTCATCATATACAGATATCTGTCTTCCTCTAACCATGGAGTATCCTTCCTGCAAGTTTTGTAAAAATTCGGTGGCCATTGCTTCATGGGGTTGTTGCATCCTCGTGAAATATGTAATCCATCCTAATCTTTCCAAAATCTCTTGTGCAGCATCAGAAATAACTATCACCTGCGGCTCACTGTGAATTGGTCATCCTCCCATCGTCTCTGCACACTATTAGTTCTTTCCAAACACACAGTGATTGCAATGGAACAGCACAGCACGGTGAATTGGAATAATATCATTAAATTTTTGTTATTCCCTAGAATGCAGGGATTTGGTTCGCATACAGGTAAAGAATTATCGGGATTTGATTTGCATGCAGACATTTGCGCCGCCCTAAAGGATAATAGGTTGTCCTCGACCGTCAATTGAGAGAGGCAAGTGTGGCACAACAGTTGTACAGTAGGAAAAAGAAGGCATAATTATGATACATTCAATCAAATTATAGTAATTACTAAAATCAATGTGTGTGATAAATCGTAAATAGATATAAAATCATTTGTAATGATTCAAATATAAGGAGAAGGGACAGCTTAAGATAAACATAAGTACAGATGCATTTATTACCCACTCAAACTAATGTGATCGATTTATGATGATTTTCATGTATAACAGGTTCAAAATCAAAGGTTAAGGATTCATACTTTCATTTGATATTTAAATAGAGATATAGGGAAAAGGGTTTAATATGACTATTGATGTGTATAAATGTGACTCCAATACCATCAGTAGAGCTCTATTTCCCACAGGTGTCCATAACCTTGACAGAGTTGCTTTCTCACCCTTGGAACCATTGTCCTTTACTTATACTGAGGAAGTGCTTGTTGAGTGTCATAACAGAGGCCATTGTACTAGTCTGGTGACTAGATAAATCACAATGCCATTCACTGGAAAGAAGTGAAAAGTGGGCAGGCTGGCTCGTGATGAGACCTCCTGTTCCAAGGACTTCTTAATTTTTTTTTGTAATTGTCCATTGGACCATATCCCTGGTTTGGTGGCCATGATGGGAATGCCACTTCACTTGCTTCCTTATGATCATGGTAGGTTGGCTCTTGATGAGACCCCCTATCCTCCATCTACCAAATCATAAAATTATTAGTGAAATATGTAAATATTTTTTTCATATAGCACTTTCCTACTTATATATAAAGGATGGCTCAGCACTCCTTAAGAGTAGGGGTGGTGGAAGAAGTCTGAACATCTCAATAGAAAAGAATATGCCCTTATTCCTACTCCATAAATAAAAATCAAAGAAAGTTATAACATATGGGAAGAACCAACATGATAAGGATAATCGATCAGATTAATTCAGTGGTAGTAAGACAACAAAATAATGTTATTGATTATGTCCCTTTTTCCTTTTTCTTAACATTACTAAACAACTTTCTTAAAAATGACGATTTCTTTTGATTTGCTGATTACAGTAAACTTTAATTTGTATGATTGTATATGAATAATATGTTTGCCTTTAGAAGAGTCATAAAAAATCCTCAAAATGCTAATCTAAAACAAAAAAAACAATCCACTCAAAAGGTGATGTTCCTTTAAAAAGAACAACAGAAACAATCTGCAAAACTGTTGTTCCTTCCGAAAGGAACAACAAAAATCTGTGAAACTGTTGTTCCTTCCGAAAGGAATAGCAAGAATCTGTGAAAATGTTGTTCCTTTCGAAAGGAACTGCAAAAGTGTTGTTCCTTTAGAAAGGAACAACAAAAACTCAAAAAAAACGAAATAAACAGAATTTTGAAAAAAACAGAATTCCATGAAACAAACAACAGAAACTCAAAATAAATGAAATAAACAGATATTTGAAAAAAATGAATTCCATAAAACAAACAATCCAAATAAATGAACAGACTTTATGTACAAAATTTAAAAAAAGAAATGATTTAATAAACTGGTGCTGAGGAGGAGTTATCCCCTTCAGCCAGAATTTTCATTGTAGAATCTTCCTGTAATTGTTGGTAAAAGGATTCTCGGGTAAGCGGTTTATGATACAATCGTACTCGATGACCATTTACCTTAAAGGAATGTCTAGATCCATCAATGGTGGCTAATGTAATAGTGCCATTATCATGGACTTTTTGTATTTCATAGGGTCCGAGCCATCGTTTCTGGAGTTTCCCTGGAAAATCCTGAAACCAAGAATCATATAGGAGTGCCCAGTCTCCTTCGTGGAAGATCTTTTCTTTGATAAGGGCGTCATGCCATTTTGCTCTCTGTTGTTGAATTAACGTTGCATTTTAAGAGCAGAGAGCGTAATTTCATATAAATCATTAATTTTCTGCAGTCTTTTGGCTTGGGCTTCATTTAAATCTAGACTCACCTTTTGAGCTGTTCTTAATGTCTGAATTTCAAATTGTATTGGAAAGATGGGTTCTTTTCCAAATACCAATTGATATGGTGAATATCCCATAGTGGGTATCCACGTTGTTCGGTATGCCCACAATGCTTCTGGAAATTTGTAGGCCTAATCATGTCTGCGTGAGGCAACAGTTTTTGTTAATATAGATTCAATCACTTTGTTCGTGCTCTCTACTTGGCCATTGGCCTGTGGGTGGTATGGGGTTGTAATCTTGTGCTGAATGTGATAGTTTTGTAGTATTTCAGCTAGTTTATTACCTACAAATTTTGGTCCTCCATCTGTGATTATATCCCTTGGGAGGCCATATCGCACAAAGATTTGGAAAATAAATTGTATTACAGAGTCCTATGTAGCTTTTGAAAGTGCCTTTGCTTCAACCCATTTAGTGACATACTCGGTTGCAACTAGAATGTATGTTTTTTGGTTTGATGGAGGGCTAATAGGGCCAAGAAAATCAAGGGCCTAACGTTCAAATGGTTCAATTACTAGTTGAGGGTTCAAAGGCATTTCATCAAACTACCTAGGGCGACCTGCCCTTTGGCAACTATCACAGGCCTGCACAAATTTTTTGGCATCTTTAAAAATGGTAGGCCAATAATAACCTATTCGTAAAACCTTATGGGCAGTTCTACGATCGGAAAAATGCCCACCACACTGCCCATCATGGCATGCTTTCAAAATATCAAATATCTCATCCTCCCGGATGCATCTTCTGATTTGCATATCTGCCCCTGTGTGAAATAGGTAGCCCCCAATCCAAGAGAATCGGGTACTACGCTGTATTATCTATTTTCGTTCATTAAGGGATAGATGTTTAGGTAATTTACCTATTGCCAAATAATTTTCTATATCAGCATACCAAGGGGTTCTGACAGTAACAATGAACAAATGTTCATCTCGGAAGTGGTCTTCAACTGCTTCTGTATCTATTGGATTTGGCATTCTTGACAGAAAATCAGCTGCAGGGTTCTCTTTCCCAGGTCGATCTTTGATTGTAATGTTGAATTCCTGCAATAAAATCAACCATCTTGTCACTCTTCCATTTGTAACAGGTTTATTTGCTAAGAATTTAATGGTAGAGTGATCAGTATATAGTACTACAGGATACCCTGTTATATAATGTCTAAACTTATTTACAGCATGTACTACAGCTAAAAATTCCTTCTCAGTCACAGTATAATTTAATTTAGCAGGGGATAGATTTTTGCTAATATAATAGATTGCATATGGTTTCTTTTCTTCCTCCTACCCAAGCACTGCTCCAATTGCTGTGTCTGAGGCATCAGATGAAATTTGGAATGGAAAATTCCAATTTGGGCCCCTTAGCATTGGGGCTGTTGAAACAAGCTTTTTTAGATCGTTGAAGGCATTGTCACATTTATCTGTCCAAATAAAATCAACATTTCCAGTTAGTGCATATAAAGATGTAGCTATTCAAGAATAATGTTCTATAAATCTCCTATAATAACTAGAAAATCCAAGAAATATATGTACCTCTGTTTGTGTGGTAGGTGTGGGTATTAACAAGATTATTTGAATTTTAGCTGGGTCCACCTGAATTCTAGCTGCTAAAATATAGTGCCCTAAAGTAACTCCTTCGGTCATCATCAAATGACACTTTTCATGGCTTAAACAAAGCCTAGTGTCAATACATATTTTCAACACCTTTTCTAAATTTTCTAATGCTGGCTCAAAATCATCTCCATAAGGTGTGAAGTCATCCATATATACTTCAAGCCCTTCATTTATTAAGTCTGCAAAGATGTTGAGAATGGCCCTTTGGAATGTAGTAGGGGCATTGCATAGGCCAAAGGGTAAGACTCGGTAGGCAAATGTCCCCCATGGATAGGTAAAAGTAGTTTTGTCTTGGTCTTCAGGGGCAATCTGGATTTGATTGTACCCACTGAAGCCATCGAGGAAGGAAAATAATTTCTTTCCTGCCAATGTGTCTAATACCTGGTCAATGAAGGAAGGGGAAAGTAGTCTTTCTGGGTTGCCTTGTTAAGGTCATGGTAATCTACACATATTCTCCACTTTCCGTTCTTTTTTGGTACCACTACTAATGGAGAGACCCACTTGCTATCAGATATTGGGTAGATGAAATTAACATCCAATAGTTTTTGTAATTCAGCTTTCACAATATCTTTGAGGTGAGGGTTTAGTCTTCTTTAGGGTTTGCAAATGGGTCTCGCATCTTTTTCAATATATATGTGGTGTGTACAAAATTGGGGGTTAATTCCCTTCATGTCTGGATAATCCCATGCAAAGGCTGCTTGTATTTTCGTAATAATTGGACCAACTTCTCTTCTTGTTTAGCAGTTAGATTTTTGTTAATGTTTAGAGTTTTTCCCGGCACAATTTCTACAATCTTACTATTGTACACAGAAGTAGTGGGTATTACTTGATCAGGAATGTCTTTCAAAGGATTTTCTTCTTCCTTATTATCAAATGCTGACTTGATCATGTGACATTGTAGATGGGATCTGATTTGTGGTTTATTAATAAAACTATTGATGATATTATCCTCTGTTTGATCTTTAAAATCAAGAGCATTTTCTATAGTTAGAGGTGATCTCATATTTTCCATAAGATATGATATAGGTTGTTTTCTTGTTTTGATTATTGATAGACTTGGCTAGGCTGGGGGATATAAAGCTAAATTCTTGACATAGTTCCCCCTTGTTATTGTCATGTTGCCTTGTCGGCATCCAATCTAAGCATCGACAGTTGCCAACCAAGGTCTACCTAAGATTAACGGGTGTCCATCTATCCGGTTCTTTGGATTGATAACAAGTAAATCAGCAGGGTATTCCCAGGAATCTATAGATACCATTACATCTTGCAGTGTACCTTCTGGTTTGACTATCGATCGGTCGGCCAATTCCAATAAGGTTGTTGTTGGTTATAGTGATGTAATGCCAAGTTTTTGACAGGTGGTGGTTGTTAGGATATTGATTTCTGCTCCTAAATCAACTAAGGCATTTGGAAACAATTGCTCATGGATTTGCACTATCACTATGGGATTTCCTGGGTCTTCATATTTTATGGGTGTTTCCATTCCTGATAATAATTCAGATAAAGTACCGATTATTTGGATAGTTGGATTGGTGGTTGTTCTCCTCTTTGGCTTCTTTATGCATAATTCCTTAATGGTTTTTGCATATATAGGAATGTCTTGGATAGCTTGGAGGAGAGGGGTTTTTATACACAAATTTTTTAATTCTCCCAGAAGATCAAAATTAGGATGTTCTAATGGGAGCGGTATGATTAATCATTTTGGGAATGGTGGAGAGGAAGTTGTTACTTGTTGTTGATTTTGTTGTTGAACTTCCTATCTCTTTTTGTAATGTTTGTTCTACAGGGAACGGATATTCAATATGAACATTATTGTTTCTCTTTGTTTCTACTATGCGCCCAGACCTTAATTGAAGGTCATTACACTCCCTTAGTTCAGTTTTTAATTCTGGGGGTTTCATTATTTGGATAGATTGAACTGGCCTATTTTTTGGGTTTGGGTTGGGCTGGGCTGGGAGTTGTGGTCTTAAGTTGGCTTGGGGGTTTGTATAGGGAGCTGGCAGTGTAGGTTGAGAGAGAGGGATTGTTCCAGCTGGCTGATTTGTAGGTCTTTTCCAGTTTGACTGCCAGGCCTAGAGTCTATGAAGTAGAGGGGGACCATTGTGTTGGATAGTTATTATTTTTCCAAAACGGTGGGCAGAAAGGAAAACTAGGCCAATTAGTTTGATTTGTTTGATTTGGCCAAGATGTTGTAGGGAATGGCTGTTGTGACCAATTGGGGAAAGGTGTTTCATTTTTCCACATTCCATTATATTGCTGAGCATTGTATTGAGGAGGATGAAAAGAAGAAAATGGATCAGTTGGCATACCTGATTGTCGTTGCTTCCATTGTCGGCACTGATTAAGCAGACATACCACTTTTGATTCTTCTTCTGCATCCTTATAAACTACTTTTAGGCTAGGAAGTGAGGGACATCCTTCTGTAGGGTGATCTTTCATGCAAATGGCACAAAATTTGATTACATCCAACGGGCATTCTTTGTGGCTGTGCTTCTTCCTGCATCTAGGACATAATATCGCCAAATTTTGCTCTGCTTATGCTTGCATAATATCAAACTACGTTGTTAGAGTCCCAAGTATATCTGTCTTAAAATCTTCCAGCAGGTTTCCAATCGCTGCATGAGTCACACCTTCATTAGAGGTCTTGTTGTCTCTTGTAATCATATCATGTTCTGCTGATTTTAACCTTGTGTTGCCCCTCGAACTCCTGATACACAAATCAAGAATGTTAGCATAGCTTTCCTGATATATATCACCTTTTCCCATAATATTCAATGTTTCAACCCATTGATCTTTCATTCCCCTAACTAATGTAGTTTTCAGCACATTATCAGGTAAGGGTAAGGATGCATAAGGGGATCTCTGAAGATTGTATTGAAACCGTTCTACATATTCTTCCAAGGTTTCATTTGGTTTTGTTGTCATTTGGAATATTTCATCTTTTAGTTCCCGAGACCTGCAATAATCTTGATACTTATTTAAAAACGTAGCTTTCATCTGATCCCAATCAGTTATGACACTCCCACCTAACCCAATAAACCATCGTAATCCTGCTCCTTTTAATGTAGAAGTTAATAGTTTTAGTTTTTGGGGATCGGTGGTATAATCATATCCCCTGCATAACACATCGAATTCAAACAAAAATGCATCTATATCTTCTAATGTTAAGCCATGAAATGTGGGAATATGTTGAAGGGGAATGGCCTTCATAGGTGCATTGACTGCAGTATCTACTATAGGATATTGTAGCGTAGAGGTTTGCTGGGGTGTTTGCTGGTTCTGTTTTTGGTTCTGGGCCATTTGGTCGAAGATGTGCCAATATCCTTCTAGGATCTCAAGGGAATTCCTAGGCTGACTAGAAGGAGCAGGAATGGCCTTGACAGCACTTCCCTGATCTGGAACAATAAGTATTCCTTATTGACCTACTGTTTGAGGTGTTTCAGGACCTTGGTTTTGAATGAGTTTAGCAGCACTTCCCTTATCTGGACTGCTTACTGTTTGGACTATTTCAATAGGAGATTTTGGTTCTTCAGTTTCTCTTGTTTCCCCTTCTCCTTCACGGATATTACTAGAGTTCCCTTCTTGAGCGGAAATTATGCAGGAATTCTCAATTTCTTAGGAATCTTGCTCAATTCCCACTGTCTGACTATGTATCTCAGCAAAGACTTCAGATGGTGACTCTGTGGCCTGAAGGAAACTAGTAGGCTGTCTAGAGATAACTCTCCTAGGTCCTATTGATGGCTGAGATTTAGTCCTTTTAAGGATTTCGTCAATAAAAGTTGTCCGCCCAAGGGTCACCGATCCCTTAGGTTATTCAATTTTAGGAGGAATTTTGTTTTTCTTAGTTGGTATATTCATTCAAGAAAACAAGTCTTCATTCCTACCTAAAGAAAAAAGCTTACCTACTTCTGCTATGAAGCGGGCTGTGAGCAAGTGTATTTCTTGCCCGGTGCGCAGGTTCTTACCTTCCGTCTTTAATACCCAATTCTTCGCAAGTAGAAGAAAATCAATTGTGCATCACTCCTTTGAAATGGCATACACTCTCCCCGGAAACAACACCAAAATGTTGGGGCATAAAAAGGTATCTTTTAAACACGTAATTAGCCTACATTAATCATCAATCCGGGAGCGACTTTTTATTTCAAGAGTGAGGCTGCAATTAACTAAGAGTAATGCTATGAAGATGTAGTACATAATTCTAAATACAAGAGTAAACAAATTCTTGTAAAGAAATCTAATTACAACAACATAAATGGAAATGCTCTGAAATCTTAACTACATCAATCTGCAAACCATCGATCAGGGATACAGTAGCAGTAACTCCTTCCCTTAGAAATCGATGCAACTGAAATCACACTAAGGCAAGATAACCAATCTGGGAACTTGGAAGTAGTAACCAGTGTCCTCTACAGTTGGTGGTCTTGTTCTTAAAGCAATCAAGATGAAATCAAACTCAAACTACTTGCTGATGAAAATAACTAAAAGTAACTTCAAAGGCTAGAAAGGAACAACAACTCGTAATTCCTATGCATACACAACAACTGTGATCAATCTATCTGCTAATATGAAGCTATGAATAAAAAATGAACAATAAACAGAAATGGAACATCAACATGAATTGAACAACAATTATAAACTTAACACAATCAACCAACTAATCTCAATAATCCAACCCTGTCGATAGCCAATACTACAAAACAGTCAATGATACGAATCATAAACCAATAGAACAACAACTATAATTGATTATAGAATAGCAAAGCTTTATAAAGATAGCAAGGTAAATAAACAACGAATACACTTCTTGCAGGTGATAAAATAGCAGTGCAGTTCGTTAACGCTTCACAATGAATCTGTATTCAATCCAATAGAAATCAATCAAACTCTGTAATCATAATAAACTTAAATGCGACTTCACACAACAGTAAGCAAAAATTAGAAATACAAACAGCAGGGTAATTCCACCAGAGCTAGGCCCTAAGCACCAGTGAAACACTGCTGGGCTACTTCAGAACTTGAGAAATGAAATGAAACGTGTCTTTTATATTAAATGAGCATAAAGTATTACAAAGACCGCTCTCTAAAGCCAAGAGTCAATGAAAACACAATATTACAAAGGAAATGTTTTTAATACAAGAATTTCCGACCCCTTTAATCACCAAAGCCGTTACCTTATATATCAAACCCTGACGGACAAGACGAGGAATAAGATGAGGCTTGAACAGTGATCCCTCAGGATCAAAGGATCCTGAGGGATTCGCTTCCCTTCATTTAGTTATCATATGGTTTACTTTGACTGAAGCCGAGTTGTCCCATGCCTTTTCTTAGCGATGCATTCAAATTTCCTTGTCTTTGGCAGGATTTGGTCTAACGTTGGTGGAACAGCAGTTTCATTCATCTCAGCCTCACCTTTGGTACAACTGTTCACTTCGTCTAATTCCTGTTTTATCAACAAAAAGAAATCTTTAGTCATATTTTTACAATAAACATAAACCTTGCTAATTCTACCATAATTATTATAATAAATTACCTTTCTAAGGTAAAAAGGATTATGTCTATAGTAAAAGAATGAGAAAATACAAAGTGATTTCATACCTTTTCCACTGCCCAACACTAGCAAACCCACTTCTAAACTCTGAAAGCACTCCTTGATTACTTCATTTTACCTCCATTTACTAAAAGTTTGCCCTAACATCACTCATTTGTCCTCCCTAGACCTAAAAGCTCTCATCACGCAACAAACCACTTTATTCAAGTATATAATCAGCCACCATGTGTGAGGAAGAGATCATTACCAATAGTGATGAAGGCCAAAGGCATATCAAGCCAAAACACAAGGGAGGAAGGGTTAAAAATTTTGAGCCATTCAAATCACCTCTTCTCCCATGATCCTTGCATATTTTCAAGATGTTGGATGCTATCAGTTTTGTGAGAGGGTTAAAAAGGTCCAAAGCCACTCATATTCGACTAAGTTGTTCGTTCTCAGCTTACAAAACCACTAGGTTAGCCTAGCAGGAGTAAAATTTGAATTATCATCCAAATCCATTTCTGAAGCCACAAGAATGCCAGATATTGGTGAGAGATGGTTCAAACAGAAGAAATTGGACTTAAGCTACTATGAGCCCTTCCTCAAACCTAGTTGTCAACAAGGCAACAAGGTTGTTTTCCCCTTCTCCCACCTGTTAGAGAGATATGCCCGACTGATGAGGAAGATCATCAAGTACTTCACTTGTGAGGGGAGGTGCTCCAGGATTTATTCATATCACATAAGGCTGTTGATGCACTTCACCAGGGTTAAGTTTCTAAACCTACCATACTATCTCTACCGGAGCATTGACAAGATGGCTTCAGTAGTCAAGAAAAGGAGTTATGCCCACCAAATGAAAAGCCTTTTTCACCACTCCTTGATTAATATTATTTTCTTACACCAGCTGGAGCAGCAGGGAATTCCTTGGGAAGTTTTCATCTCACATGATGTATTTTCAAATCCCCAAGCCTTCATTCAAAAAAAATTTCCTTCCACTTCACACCCACTTACCTCCACTCCTCCATCATCTCCACCTATGCCTTTTCCACAAGGAAAATTACCTCCTACTTCTTCTTCTAATGCATCAAATGAAGATGATAACAATGGCACTGATGAACAAGCACATCACAGTGAAAGGGTAGAACACAGTGAGGCAGAAATAGAGTTAAATGAAGAACAAGGAGATGACAGCAGCAATGAAGAAAAAGAAGATGATGAAGGAAATAATGAAGATAGTGGGGCAGAGACATATTTTAATGAGGAAGAGCAAGAGGATGATGATGACCATGAGGAGGAATATGAACATGGCAGTCTTGAAAACAAAGACAATGATGAATTGGAGCAAGACAGTGATAGTGATGACACAAATGAGTCACTCCCAAGTGCAGAAAAAGGTGTTGATGATGAACAAGATGAAGACACAGAGGACAATGAAGAAATAATGAAGATCACAGTCAACAAGAAGATGCACAGGATAGCCAAGAGACAAATGTAGATGAGCATGACAGTGAGCATAGTATTAGTGCAAATAGTGATGAAATGAATGAAGATGATGAAAATGAAGACACAGAAGGTAATGATGAGGAAAAAAAAGACCAAGAACAAGAAAATAATGAGGCTAAAACAGAGTTTGAAGAGGAAGGCAGTGACTAAGGCAATAACACAGATAAGACAGTCAATGATGAGCAAGGTAGCCAAGGAAATAGTCATGACAGTCATGACAGCTGTCATGACTATCGTGACACTAATCAGCCTCTAAATTACAAAGAGAATCAAAGTGACAGTGCAGGGAATGATAAAGAAGAATAATTAATGAAAAACAGATCCAAAGTGAGGCATGTGAAGAAGGTAATGATCCATTTGAAGGCCAAAGTGACAGTGTAGAAAACACTGAAGAGGACAATGATGATGCGGATGCTAAAGATCAAGAAAACAGTGACCCAATGGGGCATGAGGGGACTCATGGAAGCCATGGAAAAGATTAAAATTCTTGTGACAACACCAAATGTCATAGAAATGATGAAGACACTATCAAAACTACCATGATCACTCCCCTCACATGCACATACCACAGAGGAAAAAGAGATGTGTTTGTTGCCTCAAAAAGGCAAAGAGCCATCTCTTCTCCAGCTATCAAGCCAAAGGACAAAGGAAAGGAAAATATGGAAAGGGGTGAGCAGCAGTTAAGGTGAGGAGGATTAAGAGAATCAAGAAAACCAATCAAGAGCCTCAATTCATTGATCTAGACAGTGACAATGAGGACAAAGAGATGGCCACCAGATTGCTACTCTTGACCAAGGATGCACAGCTTCGAGAGTAGGAAAGATATTTTTACATGGCACAACGTGTCATTCACTATTACAAATATGAGCATAAGCATTTCAATAAGGTAAAGAGAGGCTTTTCTCTCAAAAAGAAAATGACCAAGCACTATGCAAGGAAAAACATGCTTGGTCATGCCAAACTGAAGGAGGCCCTCATAGAGCTAGAAAACCTAAAAAGGGAAAGGGAGCATGATAGCCTTGAAATTTTGACTAAGGCTTCTCAAAAGGTGTCCAAGACCTCTTGAGGGACCTCTCTACCAATTTTGGGGAAAATTAAACAAAATTTTGTCTTTTTGAAATTTTGAGGTCTTTGTGCGCAGCACCCTAGGCACTACACACCAAATTGGTGCATTTTTAGCTTGCCAAATTTATATTTTTGGATTCCTCACATCACCATCAGTCTATTCACAAAATTTCAGATCATTTGGAGCAGTTTTGACCCCCCAAAAGGTCAAAAAACATTAAAATTTGGACCTTTCTGCCTCATTTTCAGACTAGGTGCTGCGCACAGAGCAGTGTTGGGAAAATTGGTTTTTGAATAGGTAAATGGCACTCAATTAGCACAACTCAAGAATTTATGGAAATTATACTCATCAGCCTTTCCAACGAGCCATCACATAGCCAAATCCGGTGTTGCAAATGGGTCCAAAACTCAGCCACAAAGGACCCTATTTTCTGCTGAAGTGGTATTACGCAAAGACGCTGTCTAGTGTGTTTTGGACCAAAAGTCAACAAAACACACTCATTTATTGAAAATAGATATTTTTAAGTTTTTTAAGGAAAATTACTCTAGAATTAGGTGCAAATAGTTATTTTGGCATTTATTTCTTAGGATATTATGTGCCTTGGGCCTTGCATGGTCTCTTGGCCATAAATGACATTTATGGTTAAATTGACATTTACCTACCATATTTAGGGTTTTAGTCCTCCTTTGCTTCATAGATAGAGAATGAGGCCCCTATGTATTTTGTTGGCATTTGATGAGTTTGAAGAGCAATATACATGGTTTTATGAGCTTGGAGAAGAAATTAGTTTTGTGAAGTGGATGAATGGCTTGTTTGGCTTGATGATGGAGAAGCTTGTTTGCAGGATTCCTTAGCTTGGTGAATGGTGATGTCTTCTTAACTTGTTAGTGTTTTATTGTTTTTATTATGTTTCATTCTTCTTGTTTGTTATAAATCAGAAAAGTATAGGTTGAGACATGCTCTTTGAGGCACCTCAGTCCTCCTGTTTGTTATAACTTTGATGTTTTCCTCTTTTGGCCATCTTAAGGAATTCTTGATTGCTCCTTTGGTCCACCAAAACTTGTTTTTGTTTCATGTATGGTTTTTATGCTAGTTTACAAGTATGATTCATGGTATGCCCTGCTTATTTGAAGCTTTCAAAAGCCTATCTTGAAGCCTTTCTGTGGAATATTGATTACTAGGTTAAGTCAAAGAGGTCTTGTTTGATCTTGCCCTTTGTCCATGCTTACCAACTTGTTTCATAGTTCCCAATAGCTTGATATATGATTTTTAGGAGTTCTCTCTTCATAGATTGATTTATTTGTTTTATCTTATATGTTTTCCCATGTTCTGAAGGTGAATTTCTAAATTTAGAAGCTCTTATGCTTTCTATGTTTCACTGGAATGTTTATCTTGGATATTTATCAGTTTAAGTGTTGTTCATTGAGATTAATGGTTTGCCCTACCTTATTAGTTGTGTTTAACTATATGTATTTAAGACCTCTTAGATTTTTTTTCCCAAAATTGGTGTTCGCTACACCTCATACATCACCTTAAGGATCCATTAACCTTGCTAAATTGGTCCTGCAACACACTCTGTTTCATCATTTAGACACCCTTGACTTTCATTTGACTCCATAGCCCAATGGCTTTAGCAAACTCTCACTCCACCTGTTCCACTTGACCATCTTACCCAACCAAAACAATCAACAAACCCTACACTTAACAACTAGCCTAAAATCAAAACCCTAGAGCAAAAAGAACACATCCTTTGAACCCAATAGAGAGATCCCTCTTTGAGTCCAGGAAGGCTAGGTCCTTGGATTCTAAATACTGGTTCCATGTTACCCTGTCATTTGGTCTACCAGTCTTCCAAATCATGGGACACTAACATTCTAGCGATCACGGTGGGACCTTCTGAGTGTATAGTAGTCTAGCAAACTCCTATAAACTCCATTTTAAACCTTCGATTAAGCTTAGAAAATTGATTGATAGTATCTGGTGGTTTATTTTCTACCTCATTACTACACTAACACAATGGTGATCATGATGGAAACTACGAATCAATGACAAACTAGGTAACCCTTAGGACTTCGAGATACCCTTATCAAATTATTAAGAACTCACATTATCGGCCAAAGAGTAGATTCTATTTTTTTCATCATCCTAGCAAGATGATGACTCGATCCTATAGGACACTCTCAAAAACTTTAAGAAAACTCGAGAAAACCCCAAAACACCCTTAGATTGGTTTATTGTCGGATTATTGGTGGTGGACCATAAACATACATTCTTAAAAACAACAACATATATCCACTGCGACTCCACTAGCCTCAGGTAGGATTATTACTTAATTAACACTCATTTTACTTCCTAGATTTGTTTCACACCAACCCTAAGAAGCTTATGAACCCAATTATATATATGTAAGAATTTACCAAGCATTAAGAGAGGACCGGTCTGTAAGAAAAAAGCAGGTCTAAAAACTTTAAACCTCTCACGAATTTTGAAATTTGAAATGCTAGTCTTCACTTAGGATTAGTACCGAGATCTCATCCGAGACAAAAAACCCTCCCAACATACTTGATGACCCGAGAGAATATTTTGTGGCAAACTTCTAGATCTAGAAACTTAACCACTATTAGAACCATCCATAGAGCAAGCTCACGTGCACGAACATCTTATAGCTTTGCAAGATTCCCGATTTGACTTACACCATACCAAGAACCTATTCGAAACATGTCTCAAACTGATATTTACCAAACTAACCTTGAACCCTTAGATTTGCGACGAGTTGTAGTGAGAAGCCTCTCCTTCCACACCACCTAAATTTCAGCTTATCCATCACTTCAACTCTTTCCATACCAAGTCTATTCAAAAATCGGTTTGTTGGTCCAAGTACTTCCACCACACCCATCCATACCACCCCTATACAAAACCACTCCACTTCATCATACACCCCCTTTCACAAACCCAACTCTTGTAAATCCTCCATTAGCTCGCATCATGGCGAGCTTTGTATGCACCTTTGGCCTTACCTCAACCCCTAGTACCTTTGCCAAATGACTATCATTCTAAGATCCCTCATTTCACGGGGGTTGAATCCATCACTACCCAACAACATGTAGATAAAATCAATGATGCTTTTGATTACATGGAGATAGAAGAAGAGACCATTAAGATGAGGATCTTTGCACAAAGCTTAGGAGGAGAGGCCAAAAAAATGGTTCAACGCATTAACTCCTAATTCAATACATGATCTCCCTTCCCTCTACCAAACGTTTATAAACAAGTGGGAAATCAAGAAAAAATCCCCTCCAAATCCTATCGAATATAAAAATCTTGAAAGGAATGTAGGGGAAAGCATGCAAGACTATTGCACCGAGGTTTACTTGATATCTACAATTCCCTCCCACCTCACATGAAACCCTAGACAAGGCCTAGCACTAGTAAAATTACCTAAAGGTTTTTGACCACGACATGACTTTCCAACTAAGGGAAAGAGACTGCGAAACCTTAGAAGAAATGAAAAGGGCAACAATTAGTGCGGAATTTAACTTGATTGAAAAAGAGCTAGGTTGAAATAAGAAAAGAGAGTAACCTACAAGGATGAAACCATGCCCTCAACCTCTTCTTCTGATACCAAAATGGACGGCTTAATGAGAACTATGGAGAGAATGATAGAAAGAATAAATTTGAATGAAAGGACACCTCCTAGAGAAAACCAAGATAATACCCAAAACAAAAATAGAGCTCAAAACTTCGGAAAGAGACACCCCTCAAATCAAACCAAGGAAAAATGATCAACAAATCGAGACCTCCCTTTCAAAAAAAAGCGTAGCAGATGAAGAAGAAGGAGAAATTATAGAACACGAAAGAAAACCATATAAATTTAATAGGTTACGATAATGGTTAAGATGTTTTTTCTCACCGAAGAAGAAGAAGGTTTCTTTTCCTCGGACCAAGGCGACACAAACTATGAGGATTACGAAGACTACCACTTGGGGCTTGAAAATGCCATCATGGAAATCCATAAGCGAGTATGATCTTAGGAGTAAAAAAATACCTAGATTGACCAAGAAAGACCAAATGAGATCATTTGTTGTTTGGAAAGTACACGAAAAACACCCCTAAGAAAACAACGAGAGAATGTCAAAACTATGGTTAAGAAAGTCTGAAGAAAACAAAGGAAAAACTAGCCCTGACCAAACAATGACCTTAGCTTTGTCCCTAGTACCTCCACCATTGACCCTAAGAAAACCATTTTGACTAAAAATCCAAATCGGGATCAACAGATTAAAAATGTGGAAAAATTCATGAGCGATAAAGTTGATGTACATATTTCCGGACCACTATTACCTTTCAGATTTGAGGGAGATATTGCCAAAATCAAGATAAATATGTCCCTCACTAGGCTCAGTTACTCAACCAATGTATAGGTCTCGGATGTTGAAGATACTAAACATAGGAAATGATGCTTGACACTTTGCACTTGGCTAATGACACACACGAGTTGTTGTTTGGATCCAAAATAGAAGGAAAGTATCGAGGGAAGGAGCCATTCCCCCTTTCTATATCGGCTTAAACATACATGAAAAAATCTTACATAATGCCATGCTTTGGATTCCGGTGCCTCTCACAATCTCATGCCCCAAAGTTGTGATGGAGAGGTTAGGCCTAGAAATAACTAAACCTTACAAAGACACCGTACTCCTTTGATTCGAGTAGGGTCAAATGTTTGGGCACGATCAAGGACCTTTGTGTTAACCTAGCACAAGTTCTGCTAAGAATCTAGTCATGGACATAGTAGTGGTAGATATTCCTCCCAAGTATGGCATGCTCTTATCCCGGATCTTGGGGAGCCAAGCTTCAAGGGAACCTTTAACTAGATATGTCCTATGCAACCATCCTTGTTTTCAATCGAACGAGGATATTATCTTGAGAGTCACATATGAAGTATATGGTTAGCGATTAGGACAGAGCCAAACAACACTCCTCTTTATTCTATTCACTAAGATCTTGATTCTTTCATATTATATAACGAGGAAGATAATGATGAGAAAGTATATTAAGTTGAAACACATCAAGACACACTACAACATCCAAACCCGGTCTTTGCATGAAGAACTCGAGTATTCGAACTATAGCAACCTTGAACAAACACATTATGACAAAATCAAACTTAATTCTCTACAAACCAACAATGAAACCTCTCAAAACAAATGGTCGGTTTGACATATGAATCGGAGTTGCTCAAAGGGAGGAAAAAACCTCAGAAACACAACCCTTCCCTTTTACCTATCCCAAAATGCTAAAATTCCCTCACAGAGAACAAAAATCTTGGGTGGTCTAAATCAAAAGGAGTATTATGTTCTTACCTTATCTAGACAACTCATTATCGAGAGTCTTTTACCCTAGAAAAGCTATTGACTCTCACTAATGTTGCCATCAATCCTAAAGGGATTTGCTGAAATTGATATAGAGGGATACAATATAGGCGACTTAAGAAGACCCAAGGTGATTAAATTATCCAAAGCACGGCCATTACACACAAAACTCAAATACTTGAGGTTATGAAAGAAATTTCGGTATGCTTTTGTATATAGAAGTAAAAGCTCAAAGCCCTGATGACATAGACATTGTTCAAAAGAGGCCTTTTTCCAAGGAGAAATATGAAACCTTTGGGTAAATTCTATCACTAACTAAGAAAACCAAAGGATGCAGACTATGTATGGACTTTAGACACTTAGGCAAACCCTCCATGGAGTCCAAACACCCTTTTCCCAAGATAAATCATCCTATGCCAAAAATAGGAATTTCTAACAAGGTGACTTTGATTGGTAGTGTTTCAAGTTTTCATGAGATGATACCACTTGAAATCAATCAACACAAAGACATTTTCAAAGTTCCTTGGGATGACTATACGCTTGACCAAATTTTTCCTAGAATAAGGAATGCTAAAGACACCTTCCAAGAGGCCATGGAACACTATTTACCCAAATTTTCCACTATGATTTACATTGATGACATTGTCATTTGTTTAGGAGGCGATGAAGAATGCCTTCTTCTACCTAGACAATTTCTTTCACAAGAACAAGGTTTGGAAACAAAACTCAAAGAAGAAATATAAAAGAGAACTTGGCATGTTTAATTTTTTTTTGCGAAATCACGTACCATGCCCTCAAAAATAGATAGCCATATTCCTTATCTACAAGAGTTGAATGAAAAAGAATTAGTGGATGATCTGTGGAAGACGGGGTAATCAAATACCATGGCCATTTAGAGTCTTAGTTGGAATTTCTCATTCATTGTACATATCATTTTTTGATGAAAAGATATTGAGAGAGATCATAAAAAAAATACAAAATAGAAAAAATGGAAAAAGAGGGAAGATTTGAAAGAGGTAAAACCCCATACCCAAAAAATAGAACTGCGAAAGTATGTAAGCCTAAATACCACTACTAGTGCATAAAGAAGTCTTGTTTCGAGTCATCTAGCCTAATCATGGCTGAAACATGTTTTAAATTTATTGTTGATTAGTTAGTGACGGATAGTTGGTCAAATTATTAAAGCTTGACTTGTGAAAAGATATATTAGGTAGAAAGGTATTGGTTCCACATGCTTAAAACAAAACCAAAGAGAAAAATACGGATGAGTAGCAAAGAATGTATCTTAGCCCACGATTTTTCTAGTCTTATTTTGCTCAAAAAATAACATTTGTGTGCAGATTTGTTTTTATGCCACAAACCCATGGTAAGATCGGATTGTCTAATCTTGATTTAATCATGTTTTCAATTTCATGTTTATAGCATAGTGAATGAATCTTCGTCAAGCGAGTTTAACCTTGATAGTTGAATAGTCTAGGTAGAGAATCAAAAGAGTTCATTAGCATAATCTGAACTCGGGATGAAATAAGATATAAGTAGATAGTTTGTTTTGATTTCAAAAGAAAAAATGTCAAGGGTTGGCTAGTCCAAATGCACCCAAAGAAGAAAAAAATGTTAGGCAAGTAGGTTGGGTAGGTAGAAATGAAGTTGAGCTAATCATGCCTTTTATATTTTTTTGAGATCATATCTTCAAACACATATGAGAAAATGAAAAGGGGTAAAAAATGCTGCCTAATAGATGAGGTCTCGATCTCCATAAAGCCAAATATCGAAATTTTTGCACACCTCCCTAGAAACTGGGAGATGCCCTCCCCAAGTGGAGCCACTATTCATCATCGGTAATTTTTTTCCTTCATATATGACTAAATTATTTCCCTAGATTTCTAGAAAAACAAAGTTCATGAACATTGTGAGTTCTAGAAATCTCACGCCTTCATTATCCTTAAGATAAATTTTCACTATTTCATCATTCCATCATGTCAAGCTCATGCCTACCAGGTCCCCGGAAAACCCATTAGGGGCTCATGCCACTCATTTTTTTTCTATATCTTGTCATCTTTGACCCAAATCCTCTGTTTTTGTTTTTCCTAAACCCCCCACTATTACCTAAGGCCACAAATCAAACGGCTATCTTGTGCCTTCCCAAAATACCCCAAGCATTGATGATTTCATACTATCTCTGTAGGCTCTTTAGATAAATAAAGTACATTGGATTTGGATCGTCAATACATCGGTTTATCACAAAATCTATCTTACACTTGATGATCCCAAATTCTAGGTTTCAGTCAAAAAGCTAAGTCCAAGGAACCTTCCCGACTAGGTCACCTAGGGTTTCAAAAAGTCATAGGGTGGATTTGGTATCCTACAAACTCTATTTTTTCTCTTTTTGTATGAAGAAATTGCAGTCAAATAAAAAAAAGACGAGGTGATCTTGTCCCAAAAGCGATCAAAAAGGTCATTCAAGGAAGCCTTTTTTGTGATAAAGAACAAATCTTGTAGGGGGAGTGACTGCCCTTTGCTCAAATTTTTGCAAAAGGATCAAATGGCCATCAACCTAAAAAAATTGGTAAGGTAACGGGAAAATCATCACAAGAAGACCATAAACAACAAAGAAGAAGGCAACAAGGCCTATGTTTGAAGAAAATCGGGGGTTTGTGACTTGTTTTGGCAAAAGCAAGGAATCAATACTAGGTCTCTGAGGGAAAAGGTCACCTCAACTCCATCAAGTGCACATTGAAGATTCTTTAGAAATAATTAATGATTTTTGAGAAATTTCGGAGAACTTAGAAGACAACACTATTTAATTTTTCTAAGCAACCCTAAAACCTAGGAGTTTGGGAAAATTGACAAAACGAAGTCAAATGATGATAAGGAGCCTCCTTCATAACAATAGATGGCATGTCGAGGGTTTCAAGCTACCCTCTAGGGTTTGGAAATGAAGCATTGATTCAACCTCACCAAAGGTACAAAAAGACAAAAGAGTATCAACACAAAGGCATGAGTTTTCAAAAGGTAAAATCATAGGTCTTAAAAAGATCAATGGAGGCATATAAGAAGCATCGTATCACGTCACCACGGGGACAAAAAGGGCCGGGAATATCGGTACAAGGGTTTGAATTCTGAAAAAAGAACAGATCGGAGGCATTAATAAAGGATCAAAAATAAGACAAAGCATGAGGTAAAAATGCCTAAAGATCTAATTATGATAAGCATGGGTTCACTAATGAAGAAGAAAGGTGTTAAGCTCCAAAAGGATAGTGATCAAAAGCAAAATTTGTGTAGGCTTTTGCAAAAAACAGAAGTGGCCAAGGAGAAAACATAAAATGGTTTAAAATTCTTACTTTTTCCAACAAGATATGTATCAGTGTCGAGCATGGTCAAAGAGACAAACATGTAGCTGGTCTAAAAAGCAATGAAGCCTCCAAAAATGTTTTCCTTATCAAAATTATATTCTACAAGAGATAGATTACCCATGAATGACACTACACGTAGGGGGCTTGTCTAGGATGGCTACTTGAGGGAAATTGATAAGGTCAAACAAGCCTAAGTATATCTCACAATGGTGGCACAAATGAAAACTAAAGAAGTTACTAGCGCCAGCGATAGGGGTTTTTACACCAAAAGGTCTCCACTTCTTCATAGTGAAGAACATGACGGAGATGGAAGTTAGAGGAAGAGGCAAAATTCTTCTTTCAATATCTCCACCAAGAAAACAAGGGCATAAAGGATGCGGGATGATGAAAAAATCCAAGGAAAAAGTGCCAAAAATGATCACGGACTTACTCGTTTACAAGTGTTGAAGTTCATGAAAAGGATAAAGTGAAGAAAAACCTTCACAAAGGGCACTAATGTCACTATCTGTACGCTTTCATCAAAAACTTTGTCAAAATAACCTTTTTTTACTTTCAAGAAAGGGTTCATGTTTACAAATATGGGTCAAGGGAATAGTTTGAGCTTGTTTGAAAAGCTTGTCGGTTTAAGGAGAGCATCAAGATGCCCAACAAGGACCATATTTTAGAACTCTGCCACCTACGGGGCAACCAAACAAAAAGAACAGAGTGAAAAAGTGAAGAGAAATAAACATTAGGAAAGTTGGTTTTGGCATGAAATTATTATTTTCAAAAAGGGTATAAAAAAGCCTCCTTTCCCTCTTCCCCTCAACTCATTTGTGTCTTTGCAAAAGAAAGGAGAGTTGTTGAAGAAGTTTTTAAAGGTTTTCGCAAGTTTTGTTGAAAAAATTTCGAGTGCTATGCAGGATGCGTCGGTGTTGTGCACGGAGAGGAGGTAGGCTGCGGTGTTAAAATACATTGCGCTACGCACCGGAAGGGTAGGTGCTATGCATCGGTGAAAGCATTGTGCATAGGCGGTCAGACATCCCGTTTTCCCGCAAGCGACCCGGCTTTACGCATAGGAAGGCCCGACGAGGAATGGCACTCGTCGGGTGGCGGCGCACATGAGACGAGATTTTGGTCCGGTTTGTTCAAAAATTTTGAAAAAATCATTTTTTTTACGCTTTCGAGCCTCTCCACAAAGTGAAACAAGGTTGGTGGTCTTTTTGTCCTTGCCCTCCAAGTGCTATTTTTCATAATCAAAGAGATTATAGAGAAAAAAAAACCTAAATTGGGTTAAAACCCTAACCTTCATGCCAATCAATCCTTTGACCCTCTAGGGCAAGCGAAATACCAAGTGAAAAGTTGTCGTAGGTATAAAGACACTCGGTGCCAGCAAACCCGCTCCTAAACTGCGAAAGCACTCCTTTATTACTTCATTTTTACCTCCATTTTCTACAAGTATACCCTCACATCACTCATCAAGCAACAAACCACTTTGTTCAAGGATATAATCATCCACCATGTACGAGGAAGAGATCAGGTACCGGTAGTGATGAAGGCGAAGGCCCATCGAAGCCAAAAACACTGAGGGAGGAAGGGTTAACGGGTTTGAGCCTTTGGACACCATTCAAATCACCTCTTCTCCCATGATCCTTGCATATTTTCAAGATGTTGGATGCTATAAGTTCCGTGAGAGGGTTAAACGGGTCCAAAGCCACTCGCAGTTTTGACTAGGTTGTTCGTTCTCAACCTACGAAAACCACCAGAGTCGGCCTTTAATGAGAGTACAATTTGAATTATCATCCAAATCCATTTCTGAAGCCATAGGAATGTTAGATATTTGTGAGAGATGGTTCAAAGCGAAGAAAATTGGACTTAAGCTACTATGAGCCCTTCCTCAAACCTAGTTGTCAACAAGGTAGCTAAAGTTTGTTTTTCCCCTTCTCCCACAGCAGAGAGATATGTCTTCGCGATGATGCGGATCATCAAAGTACTTCACTTGTGATGGGAGGTACTCCATGATTTGTTCATATCACATAAAGTTTTGTTGATTCACTTCACCAGGGTTAAGTTGCTAAACCTACCATACTATCTCTCACCGGAGCATTGACAAGATGGATTTAGTAGTCAAGAAAAGGAGTTATGCCCACTAAATGAAAATCCCTTTTCACCACTCCTTGATTAAGATGATTGTTTTACACTAGGCTGGAACGACAGGGGAATCCCTTGGGAAGTTTTCATCTCACATGATGTATTTGCAAATCCCCAAGCCTTCATTCGGCAAAGTTGCCTTCCACTTCACACCCCACTTACCTCCACTCCTCCATCATCTCCACCTATGCCTTCTCCACAAGGAAACTTAACTCCTACTTCTTCTCACGATGCTTGAAATGAAGATGATAATAGTGGCAACGATGAACAAGAAGATGACGGGTGAAAAGGGAAGAAAATAGTGAGGCAAAAATAGAGTTAAATGAAGAATAAGGAGATGACAACGATAATGAATAAAAATAAGATGATGAGGGAAATAATGAAGACAATGAGGGCGAGACACATATTTTAATGAGGAAAGAAACGGAGGATAATGATGACCATGAGGAGGAAGATGAACATGGAAGTCTTGAAAACAAAGATAGTGATGAATTGGAGCAAGATAGTGATAGTGATGACACAAATGAGTCACTACCAAGTGCGGATAAAGGTGTTGATGATGAAAAAGATGAAGAAATAGAGGACAATGAAGAAAATAATGAAGATCATAGTTAACGAAGATGCACGGGACAACCAAGAGAAAAAATGTACATGAGGATGACAATGAGCATAGTATTAGTGAAAACATTGATGAAATGAATGAAGATGATGAAAATGAAGACACATAAGGTAATAAAGAGGAAACAAAAGGCCAAGAACGCGGATAATGAGGCTGAAATAGAGTTTGAAGAGGAAGGCGATGACAAGGCGATAACAAAGATAAGAAAGTCAATGACGAGCAAGGCAACCAAGGAAATAGTCATGACGGTCATGACACTAATCAGCCTCTAAATGACAAAGAGAATCAAAGTGACGAGTAGTAGGGAATGATAAAGAAGAAGACCTTAATGAAAAAATAGAGCCAAAGTGAGGCAAGTGAAGAAGGCAATGATCCATTTGAAGTCCAAAGTGATAGTATAGAAAACGGTGAGGAGGACAATGATGATGAGGATGCTAAAGATCAAGAAAATAGTGACCCAATGGGGGCATGAGGGGGACTCATGGAAGCCATGGAAAAGATGAAAAGGCTTGTGACAACACCAAACGTCATAGCAATGATGAATACACTGTCAAAACTACCATGATAACTCCCCTCACATGCACATACCACGGAGGAAAAAGGAGATGTGTTTGCTACCTCAAAAAGGCAAAGGGCCATCTCTTCTCTAGCTATCAAGCTAGAGGACAAAGGTAAAAAAAATATGGAAAGGGGTGAGTAGCGAGGGTAAAGGTGAGGAGGGAGTAAGAGAATCAAGAAAACCAATCAAGAGCCTCAATTCATTGATCTAGATAGTGACAATGAGGACAAAGAGATGGCCACAGTTGCTACTCTTGAACAAGGATGCACGAGCTTTGGGAGTGGGGAAAGAGATTTTGACATGGAACAACATGTCATTCACTATTACAAAGAGGAGCATAATAATTTCAAGAAGGTAAAGAGAGAGACTTGCTCTCCAAAATAAAATGACCGAAGCACTATGCAGAGAAAAACATGCTTGCTCATGACAAACTAAAGGAGGCCCTCATAGCGCTAGAAAACCTAAAAATGTCAAGGGAGCATGATAGCCTTGTAATTTTGGTTGAGGCTTCTCAAAAGGTGTCCAAGACCTCTTGAGGGACCTTTCTACCAATTTTAGGGAACATTAAACAAAATTTTATCTTTTTGAAATTTTGAGGTCTCTATGCACGGAACCCTAGGCACTACGCACAAAATTGATGCATCCTTAGCTTGCCAAATTTATATTTTTCGATTCCTCACATCACCATCGATCTGCTCACAAATTTTCGGATCATTTTCGAGCGTTTTTGACCCCCAAAAAGGTCAAAAAAACATCAAAACTTTGACCCTTTCATGCCTCATTTTCAAACCGGGGGTTGTGCACGGGAGAAGTGTTGGAAAAATTGGGTTTTTTTAGCAAGTAAATGGCACTCACTAAGCACAACTAAAAAAATTTCTAGAAAGTAGACTCATCCGCCTTTCCAATGAGCCATCACGAAGCCAAATCCGGTGTCGGGAAGGGGTCCAAAACTCGCCACAAAGGACCCTATTATCTCAGCTAAAGTGGCACTACGCATAGAGTCTGTCTCAGTGTGTTTTGGACCAAAAAAGTAAAAAAAACACACTCATTTATTGCAAATAGATATTTTTGAGTTTTTAAAGGCAAATTACTCTAGAATTAGGTGCAAATAGTTATTTTGGAATTTATTTCTTAGGATATTATGTGTCGTGGGCCTTGCATGGTCTCTTGGCCACAAATGACATTTATGGTTAAATTTGACATTTACCTACCATATTTAGGGTTTTAGTCCTCTTTTGCTCCATAAATAGAGCATGAGGCCCCTATGTATTTTTTTGTCATTTGATGAGCTTGAAGAGCAATATTCATGGTTTTATGAGCTTGGAGAAGGAATTGGTTTGTGAAGTGGATGAATGGCTTGTTTGGCTTGGTGATGGAGAAGCTTGTTGCAAGATTCCTTAGCTTGGTGAATGGTGTTGTCTTCTTAACTTGTTAATGTTTTATTTTTTTCATTATGTTGCATTCTTCTTGGTTGCTATAAATCGAGAAAAGTATAGGTTGAGACATGCTCTTTGAGGCACCTCGGTCCTCTTGTTTGTTATAGCTTTGATGTTTTCCTCTTTTGGCCATCTTAAGGAATTATTGATTACTCCTTAGGTCCACCAAAACTTTTTTTTGTTTCATGTATGGTTAGTATTATAGTTTACAAGTATGATTCATGGTATGTCCTGCTTCTTTGAAGCTTTCAAAACCCTATCTTGAAGCCTTTTGTGGAATGCGATTGCTAGGTTAAGTCAAAGAGGTCTCATTCGATCTTGCCCTTTGTCCATGCTTAACAACTTGTTTCAGAGTTCCCAATAGCTTGATATATGATGTTTAGGAGTTCCCTCTTCATATATTGTGTTATTTGTTTTATCTTATATGTTTTCCCAAATTACGAAGGTGAATTTCGAAGTTAGAAGTTTCTTATGCTTTCTATGTTTCATCTGGAATGTTTATCTTGGATATTTATCAATTTAAGTATTGTTCATTGAGCTTAATGGTTTGCCCTACCTCATGAGTTGTAGCTTTTTAACTATATGTATTTAAGACCTCTTAGTTTTTTTTTCCCAAACTTGATGTTCACTACACCTCATACATCACCTTAAGGATCCATTAACCTTGCTAAATTAGCCACGCAACACACTCTGTTTGATCATTTAGACACCCTTGAATTTAATTTGACTCCATAGCCCAATGGCTTTGACGAATCTCACTCCCACCTATTCCACTTGACCATCTTACCCAACCAAAAAAAATCAACAAACCCTACATTTAACAACTAGCCTAAAAATCCAAAACCCTAGAGAAAAAAGAACACATCCCTTGCACCCAACAGAGATCCCTCTACGAGTCCGAAGGCTAAGTCCTTGGACTCTAAAGACTAGTTCCATGTTACCCTGTCATTTGGTCTACCAATATTCCAAATCATGAGACACTAACAATCAGAGCCTTGGTTAAGGATGGGCATTCAATTGTGTAAATTTAGGCATTGTAAATAGAAGTACACATTTGTAGCGATCATGACAAGAAAAAATGCCATTGTTCGATGGTAAAAATTTTAAACAATAGTAGGTGAATTATTTATGCGAAGTAATAAAAGTTAATTCTTGGTTTTAAACATGTATTTTAACAATTTAACATAACAATTAAAAAAAAATTACAATTTAACAATTTAACAAAAATTGGAAATCATGTCTTGCCATAAAGATCATACAATAATTCTAGAGTTTTCTATGTTATATGACATGTTATTTAGATACCATGGACCTATTAAAAAGACAAACCTATGGATCTAAGCTAAAGGTTGTGTTTTATTTCCTATCTTCCTTTGTTATATCCTCTTTATCTCCCATTTCTTTCTAAGGGTTACATGGATCATTTAAATTCTCTTTACATTGAAAATATTTTTTTTACTTACACCAAGTCCAATGCATTGGATGTGTGCGATTGTGGGATTCTCATGTTGTTTTTATTTTCCTATTAGTGTTGATTGCCTTGTTTCTACTTCCCATTATTACCATTTTCCATCTATGTGAAATTTAGATTCACTCTATTTAGACTCTTTAGCATACACTAAGCCTTCTTAAACTAGCTCTTTTGTCACTAACTTACAACTATTTCTATAATATATTATATATATTATATACGGGGTATATATCATTATACGTTATAGTATATATTACCTATAGTTAGTCCTATATTATACTTTATATAATATAATATATAATATAGTATATTATAAAGTGCAATGTAAGGATCATGAATACTATATGAGATTGCGAGATCTATATTGAGATAGTAAGTAAGATCTCATATACGTTTTATTCAATTAATATCATGGGTTCATACATGTTCTCAATACTATGATAACCATTGATTTAATCTACATATAACTAGTAGTGTTCTAGCTCATTACACTTTATGAGTCTCTTGTATTTCAATCATAATGGTCTCATAGCTTATAAAGCTTACACGTGTTATGGGGTACTATTGATTTGATTACACTTATGTAACGTTGCTATGATTTGAACATGAGCTAGATGATCATTTATTATGCATATGTGATTAGTAAAAATAGGAGATTTATGATTAGAATAACTGCCTTATATGATTAAGCAATATGTGTAGTATAACAAGCATCATGGTTTAAGCTTTATTACGGTCGTATTGATCTACTACTTATGACTATGATTAACGTATATACAACAAGTTGTTATGATCAAAAAGAGTGTAATTTAATAACTATGATATACCCGTATTATACATTCTATATTTTTGAAAAAAGAGCTATAGAAATAGTATGATTCCCATAGCGAGTTACATATTGGTATAACATGTAGATACTCTACCTTGTGATTCAACCTCATTTGGTTCTATGATTTCCATATACGTTAGAATTACAAGCTCTATACGGATCCATAACTCCAACTATGAACGTTATAACTACTATACCCATGTTAATCTATGTAAAATAACTCTTAGCTTCACCATATACCCATGTTAATCTATGTATAATGACTCTTAGCTTCACCATATACCCATGTTAATCTATGTACAATGACTCTTAACTTCACCATATGATAGTACGTAAATAACATCATAAAATGATATAATCAAACCAAGCTCTTACATTGAATGCATGTATTGAGTCGATGGAATAAATCACAATAATGTGGCTATGTTTCCTTAATATACACATAGAAGCCGATAAGCACCTTAAGCATCATATTTAGTATGCGGGTTTCAACACGTGTGCCCTGATCACTCTTATCTTCTCAATGGTGTTAAGACTAGTGTATATTGATCATATAAGCATAATAAGGTGATATCAATATTTACGGTATTATATTTAACCTATTAAATATGGTAGTATATTCACGAGACCTTTCTCTCATATCAAGAAAGGAACTTCGAGAACTATATAGTAGTTTTTTAATACGTATGTAATATAACTACAAATATTTATTCCTTTAACATAAAGCTATCCGGAAGCAAACTCCTATGATAACAGAGTTGGACCCCGAAGCTACAGCGATAGAGTGTACCCATGATAAGCACCCCCGCCCATGATATAATTAGCAAGCATACCCAATAAGCTAATGATTCATTTTAATTCAAGACAACAACCTTTCGTTAACTAAACTTAATTGAATCACTTAAACAACCTAAAAAAATGGATTAAGAGTTAAATCAACATACCAACAAGAACATAGAAAAATTCATTAGATGGTATGGGGACGAATCAAATTGATTCAATCACCCAACATGTTATCCTATTATTCGCTCGAGTAGTGGTTAAGATTAAGTGTTATCCTGCACTATTTAGTTGTTGTATTATATAAGTTGTTATTAAAATTTATCTATTTATGTGTCTCTCTTCTCGTGTAGTAGTTGTATGTGTAGTTGTAGTAGTCACACCCCCCTATTATTAGGCGGTGTGAATGGAATGTAAGGCGTACTGAAAGCGTATGGAACTAAATGTGGGCATGGGTGGAAGCATGCAGTACTGTAACATAAAAATCTTCTACGGGTGAATAGAGAGCCAAATAGGGGTTTCTTGTCACTGCAACTAAATAACCCCAGGGGCGTGTGCATATCCTAGGAAGTGAAATGACAAGCTTTTAAATGCTCTAAAAACGTATCTCGAAGACAAGTCCCTTCACATATAAAACGAGAAGGTAGGGTTGGCAATGAAAAATGCATGAAAGATCACCGCGGAAATATGACTTGACCCATTACAATGAAGAGTGACATTCCAATAATATCAATAGCCTTTTATGAACCATTACACTGTAATTATTTGCGGGGAAGAATAATGATTTTTAAAAAATATTTAAAAATGGTAGAATACACAGAAGCGAGAGACAACAAGACAAAGAACGGCGAGGAGGAAGAGCGAGAAGATGAGGTGGCGAAACAAGCACGCGGGGACGTAGAGAAGACCCCAAGAATCCTACGTGAAATCATGCAAACACAACAAAAAATGAAATTAGCATTAAAAACCGAGAAAAAAAAGCATAAATAAGACAAGAAAAACCTCACCTTTACCTTCTCTTGATCCCTTGTTGCTCCTACTTTGGTTCAAGATTAGCCTACAAAGTGAAAAAGCACACCTAAACAACCCCTCTACAATGGTCACTACCAACGAAACTAAAAACTTGCGAGTGCTTTCCAATTGTAATGCAACAAAAAAATTATAAAAACTTCTTCCATTACTGTGGGCCACTTTATTTATAAGAAAATAGTTTGGCTGAACTTTTTTTAAACGTTCGGTTGAACTTTTAAGGTCAATTTTACTGCCTCTAGCCAAAAATCTGGTTACCATTGTGGTCAACGTAAACAACGGAGTAAGTTCGATTAATGATAGAAAAGCCTCGAACGAATTAATTTCAAAAAATCGGTCGAACTTGGGAGAGATTGAAATTTTCGAGTATGTTTCTCACGAAAGTGTAACCCATCTTCATGGGTTCACCCATATATATTCTCTCTATTGATATCATGATGATGATAACTTTGATGGATAGGTATGTTTTCTATTGATGTTACGATGCTGATATCTTTGATGGATATGTATGTTTCCCATTTATTTTATGATTATGATAACCATAATGGATGTGTACCCTATGTTAGCTACTTACATTAGTTCGAGTTCACAATGAACAACAATGTGAATGAATAGGTCATGTTGATGATGCTATTATAATAATGACTAACACTAAGAAACTTTGTTACTTGATTATTATTGAGTATGATAGGAAACCATGAGAGGAAATCACAAAGGATGAGTTGACGACATTTGGTTTGATGGAAATTAAGATTTTTTTAAAATTATATGTCCGGTTTGAAACTTGCTATATATTTAATCTATTGATATGTCGGTGGCTACGGGAACATGTTAGTTTCTTGGTGAATGGCTCACATATGGGTGATGGGGGTTGTACAATTGGATGGAATGGTAGAGGGGACCGAGTGGTAAAATGTCCTTGATATCACCCGCATAGCACTCACACTATGACTTAGGCTAGAAAGGTTGAAACATATTCACCTTAAATATCACGATGTCGTGGGTGCGGAGTCCCAAATTTGGGTCACTCACGAGGATTTTACGGGGGGTCGCATCAAGACGCATTCTTGATCCCCAACAATATTAGTCTCACTATAGCATGCGACATACGAGATGATAGTGGTATTTGTATTTTCACATATACTTTCCCCTCGTTTCCACTAAATGCTTGAACGACAAGTGGTGTGGCACAATTGGAACTTCAAGGGAAGTTCTTGAAGGGCATGACCAACTTGGCACCCTTGGAATCACAAATAAATTCTTAGGGTGTGGCACCCTTGGAACTTCAAGGGAAGTTCTTGAAGGGCACAACCAACTTGGCACCCTTGGAATTACTAAAAAATAATTAATAAATATAATCAAGATATGAAAACCCTACAAATTCACATAAAGTGGTAAATGACATTAGAACCAAGACAATTAAATCAATAATAAAACTTGGGGTAAGGAGAGAATAGGAAGAGATAAAATATTTTACCTTGAGAACTCTACCCTTATCATTGTTGAGATTGCAACAAGATGATGAGCTTAGTGGAAAGAAGTCGCCTTCACTAAGTGGGCCCGAGGTTATTTTTGGTGCAAAGTCTATTTTTAGACATATGGATCATGTTCTATGAGTTGTAGGATGCTATTTGTGGATGGTTGGTCAAGTTGGAAAAAATAGATGGACTTCTATTTTTAGACATATTGGGCGGAATCTATTTTTAGATTGCCAGTCTAAAAATAGATATGTCGAATATTATTAGCTCTTAATAATATTTGGACTCTAAACATTATCTTATTCTCTAGGAGAGCTTCAATTAAGTGCACAGATGTGGCACAAGAACTGACAGAAGGAATTATGCTATTCCTGAGGGTTATGTGGAGCTATTGCATGGATACTTCAGTTAGAACTCATGTGACAGAGTTTGGTGGAGTTGATTGAGGAGTTAATGGAGTTGTGTTTAGTTTAACTAATCTAAACATAGTTGAGCTAGTTGTATTTAGTCTAAGTGATTAATACACTAGTGACGAGTGGTGTGAATTAATTATTAATTAATTCACTAATTATAAACACATTAATCAACTAAATAATACATCAGTTAACTTTAGTGCATGGACAATTTCAGTGGAGACTAGTGCAGAGATGGGTGAAAGAGCAGGTTAACTATCAGTTGTGACTATACATTTGCATATTTGAAACAACCAGTGATTGGAGAAGCCAATGAGGATTGCGCAATACAAGCCAGGTGGTTCGAATTTATTTATGAGCCATCCTAAAACATTGATTATGCAATAGAGGCTGGCTATCAGGTGGCAGAGATTGGAGCATGTGTTTTGCTAGATCTATCTTGATTAGTGTGTAGCAATTGGAGGTTGTGCTGAGAGCTTGTGAGGAGCTTTGTACAATGATTTTTACATGATCTCTATGAAATATAATATACAGATAGTTGGGGTTTTCAGCTTTAAGCTTTCCCATGAAATACTGTGTTGATATGTGTGATTGTTTATGGTTTTAATGTGTGCATGCGATTGTTTTTATTTCCGCAATTAATGATCAATGGTAGAAGAGATTTTGTATTGTGCATGAAGATAAAATAGTGTGTGATCAGGAGAATCTCGGTGAATAATATATCAGTTATTCAAATTACTACATGGTATCAGAGCGATATTGATCATTGGAGCAATTGCAAAACATTGAAGCGGTTGAGTTTTGTGCTGGTGGAATTCGAATTTGCAGCAGTGTTTTCTTCGTGTTGAATTTGAGATGTCTTTCAACGGATTGCGATTAGAGTATGCTCTTGAGGGAAGCTCAAATTATATTGCATGGAAGGATAGGATGGAGGTGGTACTGGATGACAATGGGTTGAAGGAGTTCATAGATGCAGAAATTCCTAAACCTGCTTCTAGCGATGCTGCCATGCTTGATGCATGGCAAAAGAAGACATCAAAGTGTCGAAGGATTCTGTTGGAAGGTGTGAAGGATCACATAGTATCCAGCCTTCATGGTAAGGCTTCTCCATTCTTGATGTGGAAAGCTTTGACAGATTTATTTCAAAGCAAGAGCGACCAGAGGAAGTTGGCGCTCAAGGATAAACTCAAGAACATAAAAATGGAGAAAGGCGACAATATGCCTAAGTACCTCATGAAGTTCTTCCAATGCAGGGATGAGCTGGGAAGTGTGGGGGTTAATTTTGATGACGAGGACTTGGTGAGCTTGGCTCTCCTTAGGCTTCCGAAGAGTTGGTATTCCTATCAGGACTCTGTCAATGGTCGGGAGAAATTGCCAGGATGGGAGCGACTTTGGTTGGATCTTGTGCAAGAGGAGATAAGGCGAAGTACCAGGGATGGATCTTCATCAAAGAACTCTGATGAAGAAAATTGCACTTTGGCTGCCAAAGCAAAGAAGGGGAAGAGCAAGAATAATGCTTCTCAATCCGGTGTGAAAGGCAAGAAGCAGGACATGTCTAAGGTGAAGTGCTTTCACTGTCACCAACACGGACATTACGCCACTAATTGTCTGCAGAAGAAGAAAAATAAGCAGGCTGCTGGATCTGCAGCTAGAGAGGCCTTAGCCTCGCAGTTTGAGCTATATTTTTCACTGATCACATGCTTAGTCTCAAGTGTGATGGGTTCAGTGTGGTTTCTTGACAGTGGTGCATCCTTTCACATGACAGGAGATCGAGATTTGTTTACTGATCTGGATGAGAAAGATCTTGGAGTGCACATCGAGATTGGAGATGATGGTAGATACAGTGCGACCGGTATTGGTACCATTTCCTTTGAGAGGGAGTCTGGTAAACCCTTCGTATTGAAGGAAGTGATGCATGTTCCAGGATTGAAGAATAACCTTATCTTTGTGGTGATGTTAGAAGATAAGGGATATGATGTTGTCTTTAGCGAAGGAAAGGATTTCCTGCATAGTAAGGCAACTGGTGAGACTTGGAGGATAGGGGTTCGAGTTAAGAACCTTTATCAATTGCAGGTAGATGACTGCGCAACAATGGCAGGAAAGGCAGAAGGAGTGGTGAGCTGGGATGATGGCGATTTGTGGCACTAGAGATTGGGCCACCTTCACCATGGAGCTTTGAAGATATTGCAGCAGATTTCTACTGGGCTTCCCAAATTTACACTTGCGCAGTCAGATTAGTGCAAGGAATGTAATTTGGGAAAATTTGTGAAAGCCACCTTTCACGAGAAGGATAGTCGCGCCACGACGATCCTTGAGAGAATTCACACAGACGTGTGTGGACCTTTCTCAGTAGCTTCGACAGCAAAGCATAGGTACTTTGTGATATTTTTTGATGATTTTTCTTGTAAGTGCTGGATCTTCTTCATGCAGAAGAAGAGCAAGATATACTCAAAGTTCTGTGAGTTCAAGGCACTGGTTGAGAAAGAATCAGGGAAGTAGGTGAAGGCTCTTATGAGCGACAATGGTGGTGAATTCATCTCTGGTGAATTCAAGGACTTTTGCAGCGCAGAAGGAATTCGAAGAGAGCTCATAGCACCTCATAACCCACAACAGAATGGGGTTGCTGAGCGAAAGAATAGAATGATCATGGGTGCTGCACGGGCGATGTTGCATGATCAGGGCCTTCCCATACACTTATGGGCTGAGGCATGCAATACTGCAGTATATGTGCAGAACCATTTTCCTCACAGGATACTTGGCATGAGTACACCCGAGGAGGCGTTTTCTGGTAAGAAGCCTGATATTTCCCATTTGAGGATTTTTGGTTCACATGTTTCCATTCATGTGAATAAGGATGCCAGGAAGAAGCTGGAGTCGACTGTAGAGGTTGGGATATTTGTGGAGTACACTGATACACCCCACAACTATCATGTGTATTTTCTAGACAGTTGCAAGAATGTTGTGCGGCGGGATATCAAATTTCATGAGGAGAAAGCCATGAAGTGTTCGCTTGAGAGGGAGCCACACTTGCATGTAGATGAGGAGCTATTAGTTCCTAAGGATGAGCCTCAAGATGTGGATCAGCCTCAAGAGGAGGTTCATGGAGTGGAAGAGACCACTCATGCAGCGCCAACCATCAGAGGGCGGAAGCGCACTATAGAAGCTGAGAAATTGGCTCAAGATGCAGAGAAGGTTGTAGGAGCACCTACATCACAGCGCAGACAGAGACAGTCACCTGACCGGTATAATGGATACATGGCTCTTATGAGCAAGTGTATCTTGACGGATCCATCCTCTTTCGAGGAAGTCGTGGAGGATCTCGCATGGGTAGATGCCATGGTGGAAGAGTATGATTCGATTGTCAAAAATAGTGCATGGGAGATTGTCCCAAGGCCGGAGGGGAAATCAGTGGTGGGTTCGAGATGGATCTACAAAGTGAAGCAGGTAGCTTACGGGAGTGTGGAGAAGTACAAGGATAGATTTTTTTCCCGAGGCTTTTCACAGATTGAGGGGATCAATTATGAGGAGACCTTTGCACCTGTCACAAGGTATTCTTCCATACAGATGATTCTTTCTCTCTCAGCGGAGATGGGGTGGCACATTCATCAGATGGATGTGAAGACTGCATTCCTCAATGGAGTCATTGAGGAGGAGGTGTACATAGAGCAACCCGAAGGTTTCAAGATCTTCAGCAGAAAGTCGCATGTGTGCAGGCTCAAGAGAGTGTTGTATGGGTTGAAACAAGCACCTCGTGCTTGGTACACATGGATAGACAGTTATTTCATCGAAATTGGATTCTCCAAAAGTGAGGCGGATCCGAACCTATACCAGATTGTGGTGGAGGGTAAGTTGCTGATCATTGCACTTTATGTAGATGATTTGATTTTGATAAGTGATGAGCTGTTGATACTCTCATGCAAGGATGATCTTGCAAAAGAGTTTGAGATGAAGGACTTGGGCCTCCTTCATTATTTCCTGGGATTGGAAATTTGACAGCGCAGTGATGGACTGTTTGTTTTTCAAGGCAAGTATGCCCGGGAGATACTGGAGAAGTTCAACATGCATGGCTGCAAGCGTGTTGATACTCCTCTTCCTGGTGGATGGAGGAAGGAGGATGCTACTTCGGCAGAGGTAGTAGATGCCACTGTTTATCGATAGTTGGTGGGGTCGCTTATGTATCTGGTCAATACACGACCCGACATATGATATGCTGTTAACCAACTTTCACAAGCTATGGTTAAGCCTACCAAGCTCTTCTAGAAGGCAGGCAAGCATTTATTGATATATCTCAGAGGAAAATCAGGATATGGATTATGGTACAGACAGTCGGATGAGGTGAAGCTGTGTGGCTTCACGGATGCAGATTGGGCAGGGAGCCCAATGGACATAAAGAGCACATTTGGTGGGATTTTTAGTATCGAGTTGATAGCAGTTTCTTGGTACAGCAGGAAGTAGAGATTCGTGGCACTTAGTTCAGTAGAGGCCGAGTATATGGCAGCAAGTTTGGCTGCATGCGAGGCTATATGGATGAGGAAGATCCTAGTCGGGTTGTTCGGTTCACACTTAGAGCCTGCTGTGATTTATTGTGATAATTAGAGTTGCATCAAACTCTTGGTTAATCCAATATTTCATGATAGATCTAAACACATTGAAATCCGGTATCATCATATCAGAGATTGTGTGCAGCAGAAGATCATGTTACTTTCATACATTCCTACGGAGGATCAGGATGCTGATATCTTGATGAATGCGCTCACCAGGAGTAAATTAGAATACCACAGGGGTAGGATAGGGGTTGCAGATAATCCTTATCTTGTTGAGAGGGAGTTTTGAGATTGCAACAAGATGATGAGCTTAGTGGAAAGAAGTCGCCTTCACTAAGTGGGCCTGTAGGCTATTTTTGGCGCAAAGTCTATTTTTAGACTATGTCTATTTTTAGACATATGGATCATGTTCTATGAGTTGCAGGATGCTATTTGTGGATGGTTGGTCGAGTCAGAAAAAATAGATGGACTTCTATTTTTAGACATATTGGGCGGAATCTATTTTTAGATTTCCAGTCTAAAAATAGATATGTCGAATATTATTAGCTCTTAATAATATTTGAACTATAAACATTATCTTATTCTCTTGGAGCACTTCAGTTAAGTGCACAGATGTGGCACTGGAGCTGACAGAAGGAATTACGCTATTCCTGAGGGTTAAGTGGAGCTATTGCATGGATACTTCAGTTAGAACTCATGTGACAGAGTTTGGTGGAGTTGATTGAGGAGTTAATGGAGTTGTGTTAAGTTTAACTAATCTAAACATAGTTGAACTAGTTGTATTTAGTCTAACTGATTAATACACTAGTGAAGAGTGGTGTGAATTAATTATTAATTAATTCACTAATTATAAACTCATTAATCAACTAAAGAATACATCAGTTAACTTCAGTGCATGGACAGTTTCAGTGGAGACTAGTGCAGAGATAGGTGAAAGAGAAAGTTAAGTATCAGTTGTGACTATACAACTGCATATTTGCAACAACTAGTGATTGGAGAAGCCAATGAGGATTGCGCAGTACAAGCTAGTGGTTCGAAGTTATTTATGAGCCATCCTACAACATTGATTACGCAATAGAGGCTGGCTATCAGGTGGCAGAGATTGGAGTATGTGTTTTGCTAGATCTAGCTTGATTAGTGTGTAGCAATTGGAGGTTGTGCTGAGAGCCTGTGAGGAGCTTTGTACAATGATTGTTACATGATCTCTATGACATATAATATACAGATAGTTGGGGTTTTCAGCTTTAAGCTTTCCCATGAAATACTGTGTTCATATGTGTGATTGTTTATGGTTTTAATGTGTGCATGCGATTGTTTTTATTTCTGTAATTAATGATCAATGGTAGAAGAGATTTTGTATTGTGCATGAAGATAAAATAGTGTGTGATCAGGAGAATCTCAATGAATAATATATTAGTTATTCAAATTCTACAATCATATTGGACAATTTTAGGTAGATAATTTACATAAGTAACCTAATTAGGTAAAGGGGGAAAGAGGGGCATAGAGTTAAGTATAAATATTAATCCTAAAATAGTTAAACTTCCTTAAGGGAATATGATGGTGAATTAAAATAATATTAATAAATTAAATTTTAGAGAAATTTAGAGAACCTCCATGTGTGAGCTCCAACATAGGAATATTCTTCTAAGAGCGAAATTAGGTTAAATTAGGAAGTAGTTAGAGGAGCAAATATGAGACTTACTAATTATTGGCTTGATAATAAACACAAATTAAGGAGTAGAAAAGGGGGATCAAGAGACAAGTAAGAATAAATAGGAAGTCTTGTTGCGGTGAAAAAATATTATTTTAAAATTAAAAATTTAAATAAATAATTTTGGAATCCTTGTGAGAGGGTGACACATGGGTGGATGAACAATAAAAATTTTGGATTAATAAAAATAATTAATTATGCATGAAATTCCAAGTGTCACTTATGAAGCCTCCTATAAAATAAGGGGCAAGCCATGGGAGAAGGAACAATTTTACCCTATTTTTGGATGGATGAGACTATGTCACGGTTATTGGCTACGCTCTATAGTTGAGTTTGTCGAGGTAAAAGAATTTAGAGAGGGGACTCTTGAGCCAAGGAGTGCTTACCTCTATCGAGATAACACATTACCTCCATTGTATAACCCCATTTACCCAACTCAGGGGGTCCGCGGGGAAGGAAGTACCCAAGGAGTAGGTTGGGAGGTCAACCCAAATTGAGTCCCACTTTTGCATTCATATTAAGCACATCAACATTCACACTTTGAGGTAGATGACAAAAATGGAGTGCTAGTAGCGGCAAACCAATATTGAATCTCATCTCCTGGTGGCGATACCAATGTTATTTATAATGTTCTTTTATATGAATTCATTGTCCTCTATAATTAACATGTAAAATATATGTATACGTAATGAAGTTAAATTCATGGATTTTTGATATAAGTGATTAATATTTACGAGTTCCCAATGTTGCATGTTTATGGTTGTATTCCTAGTTTACTATATTATTCTTAAAAGAAATTATGAAATAAAGCATAGGGTTGTCCCTACACTTGGTATAATAAAGCATAGGGTTGACCACTACAACATCAACAACAACATAATCACTTCAACTCCTCAGTTGACTCCTTATATAGACAACCTATGTTAACATCCTAAGTTGAATTCCATTAAAAATTGACTCCAAAATAACTCCTTATCCAAACATCGTAGGTTGAAATAATAGGTTAATATCAATGCTAAAATCATGAAACAACATTCCAAACATGCTCTCCCTTTGGTGTTGATTTCAACCAACATCAAGAAGCTAAGCATTATCCATGAAATCCTCAAGCAGATTGATCTCATTCTCCTCTTATGGTTTCACTCTCCCCCTTTGACATCATTGGAAAACGATCAATAAATATGCTTGAAAAATGATGATATTAGTGATATATGGATGGAAATTGATCAGCTTCTCATGACAACACCATGTAGAAAAATCAACATGCTTCCATGGCAACACTAGTCAAACATGCATCTAAGCCAACAACATTCGCTTCTACTACTAGGTTAGGAACATACTTCCCCCAGACATGTAATGGGGCTACAAAAAATCTCTCCATCTCCATGTTGTTGTACATGATATATGTAGTTTCTAACTTCTCCTTGTCACATACAAGAGGCTACTCCCACATAGACCAAAATATATATAATGAAGGTACAAGGCTTTATAGGCCTAATACATGGCCATATGAATGATCTAACATGGTTCTACAACTCTTCCAAATATCTTATGTATGTTTGAAACACTGACTCCTCTCTCAAAAATGAAAATCACTCATATCAATCAACCAATGACCCATAAGAAAGACATTATAGTACATGGGTACATAATGACTCCGAGCTCACTCTTGGCTGAAACACATGACATACATAAACACAAACATGGTTGTAACATCTCTCATGAATAAACATGACTCACTCCAACACATTCTTGACATGACTCATGACTCTCTCTCTTGACTCTAAGAACAATCCGAAAATAACAAAATGATGAAATGACATATTACATAGTTTTATATGAGAGTAGATGGTTGTAAATGATGATATATAATGTGAAACATATGGCTGTTACATCATGCTCAAACTCTCTTTTTCCATGACCAAGACTCATGACTCCATCGAAAAGAGATGAAACACTCAACCATTTGATAAAAATAATCGTGATTACAAGGTTTATTTTTGCCCACATGAGTGCAAACATGGGTAGGAAGAAATAAACACATTACAATGCATGCCAACACATAATATCTTTATGCATATTTTTTACACCAATGCACTCCAAAGGTGCTTTACATAGCCAAAATAATGTCTCCTCTTGAAGTATGCCAACATCAAATGTTGCTAAACTAATGGAAAAATAAAATGTGTGTACATGGGAAATTTTAGCCATAATATCAAGAGAACATGTAGAAACATATGGTTGAACATATCACATTCCTCTACTCATGTTATACATGAACGCGTTTAAACCAACTATAAATGTGAACCAATAACATATATATATATGAAAAATGTAATATTTCACTCATGGAAGCATATATGAATTTGTTGCAAATGAATGAGTGAAATAAATAGAGGAGAAATGACAAGTAAACAAAAGGAAACCTCAAACCATGCATAGCTTCCCCCTCAGCTCATCATACCTCAAAAAGGTAGCGATACATGAGACTTGATTACGAAATGAGGCTCATGAAATAATTATATGCTGATACTACAAATCATGCAAATTTATTCTTTATGCTAACATATTGTTCCCATGTGCTCCCCCTGGCACTATGTTTTCATGTCAAAAACCTCGCAGGTCTTTCTAAATATGCAACTAGTATCCAATGGACTACGAGAGGGGATAATATCTCCAATTCACAGGATGCTTATCTTTCTTCCTCCACATGGCCCTAGATTCCCTCTATTCATTCTTCTTTAGATTTTGGCTAGGTCTCCTCTAGATACTCTGCCTTTTCCCGAGATCTACTTTAAGGCGAGAGCAACATTCAATCTCTTGCCATGTGGCCAAAATTATGACATGTATAAAACTCACCATGATCGAAATACAAGGCAAGAGGAACAAACATCCTACTTCTCATGCTAGATATATGCCTTGTATAAAAATATCTTTCCTCCAAGTGCTATATCTATAATCAATTACCTTGTGGCCAAACATGCTACCAAAAACAATGACCATAAAATGAACTATTATACATGTTAGTTGATCTCCTTGGTTTCCCATCTTTATTTGATTAGATATAAAATTTGTTCGTTTATAGTTGGATGCAACATGTCCAAACTTGTGGTAGTTATACAAATCTACCTAACCCATCAAAGGAATGAAGGGGACTTTATTCCTTTGAAATTTGACAAATACATTGTTAGATATTGTAGCAAAGAAAGGCTCAATTTTACTTTAGCCTTGGTCAAATTGAGTAAAAAAAAATTTCTTCATCGAGTAGGATAACATGGAGGCAGTTAAATAATTTCTCCTTGCTTGGCTCTTTTCACTTATTTAGGTCAACGAATTAGAGTTAGTGGGCTTGGAGTTCGATCATGCATGTGTTGATTGCTAAATTCTAGCAATCTAGTTTAGTTATTTTTAGTTTTAACTCGATTAAATGACCTCTAAAAATTAATAGAGCCGGTTGAATGTCGGTTGTGTAGTGGGACAATAGTCACTCGGATATTTATGCTTTATTGATCAATCAACCCAAAATATCTCATGCATGCATGGAATTCAAATTTGTTAGCTCAAGTGGAGGAAACAAGGCTAGTGTAATAGTAGTTGTATACTGGATTTGAGTGTCACAGTTGTTGCACATAGTCGAAGATAAATCCTTAGTAATTTTACAATAAAATAGGAGGAAATTCTATATATTATAGGAACTAATTTTCTTAAGCTTGTGCGCGAGAAATAGGAGGCCAAAGAGGAGAAAATTGGATAAGTGTTGGTCAAGGCTCTCATTCAACGGTGAGAACAATTTTACTTTTGTAGGTTGTGCTCAAAGCTCGAAGAAGTAAATGTAATATTTTTCTCTATTCAATTGATTAATGAAAATATTATTTAGGGATTTTTCAGTTGGATTTAGAAATCATTATGTACTTGTGGTTTTTCTTGTTTCATGTCTATGCATGTTGTTCTAAATTGTGATTTCCATTACGCAAATTTATAGGTAGAATTTTTGTCTCTTGATTTTAGTTCAATTTCTTGAGTAATTTCCGTGATATTAAATTTATACATACGCTACAATATCTCATGCTAGGAAAAATATCTTCTAGTGCTAGATGATCCTTGAGTTTTTCTTCTTTGAATTGCTATATTTCTTCTTTTTCTTCATGGCTACCACTCTTGTTGTTGCTATTGTTTGCTAAAATTCCTTTTCATTCTCCATTGTTGTTATTTCCCACAAGCTGTTGAACTTTCCTTTTGAAAACCAATATCGGATCTACTAAATGGAAACATTTGGTTCTCGAAAACTATCCAAGGGCTTCACACTCTTCTCTTTCTTCAACTACTTTTCTTTCTCTTAGTTGCGTCCTCGAAAATTGGTAACTTCACCTTCAAGTTGTTGAAATTGTCCCTCTTTATATTTTTTTTGGTTGCTCACTGCTTTGTTCAACTCTTTTTGATTAAATTTACCAAACTAGGTCATCAAGTCAATAATATCCTCCTTAATCTCCTTCTCCTATTAATCAAAAAGATCTGTTATAAATTTTCCTAGTCTCTACATGTGGTGTCGGTGTACTAACCTCGATGGATAATTTCTCTACGCTTCCATGGATGACTCAAAGCTGGGCTATGAGAATATTAATGTTATCATCATCTTCACTAGAAAACTCAAAAAATACTAGAATTAGAATAATCCAAAGCATAACTCAAAACCAACTCATTAATATTTATATCTTTTTATTTGTATTGTTGCAATACTTTTGTTTCTTGATTTTACGGTTATTCACATGATCGGCTAAACCATTTACAAGGATGTTGAGACTCTTACGGATGAGTTCTAACTTCTAAGGTCTTTTTATTCTTTTCATTCTTCTTAACCTTCTTTTCGACCTCTCCATTGTTGCTACTACCACCTCCAAACGGGTTCTCTACTTTGTTGCACATCTCTTTATCATATTTCAAATGTTTGTTATCTTATTCATATTTGTATTGTGGAGATTTTCATAAATTATACATCTTGCTTGAGCATATTTTTTCATTTTTGCAAGTGGATCCTCAAAATATCCTTCACATACCAGCTTCTAAATGCTAGATCTAGAAGCTAATAATGGATGTTACATTTTGATCCCATACCTTGAAATTTGTGTCAATCGGTTATACAATCTTGAAGGATTCATTCGATTTTTTTTATTTTTAAATTCACCAATTCTCCCCATATATACTCTGCGGCCAGTTCCTACTAGAGGCCCTCCCTAATACCACTTATTGGAAACCTTTAACAATAATCTTTGTGATGGGGGGGGTGAATTAGTAGTTTACTTATGATAAATTTTACCAACGTTTTCCTTTTATTACAAATCCTAATTCATTGACGTATTAGCGAGTACATTATAATGTAATCTATTAGTACCACATTATTATCAGATAAACATATAAACATGTAAAAAATTAATCATGGGAAAGAACACATCAACATGCACACATAGAGACAATAGATGTAAGGTGGAAACTCAATGTAATATTCCCAAATGGGAAAAGCGAGGATATAGTGCAAAATGTTGGAACAATAATGAGATCATCATTTATAAAGCAAGAGGAAAATATGGAGACCTTTCATATGTTATTATAGTAAGAAAAATATGTGTAAAATATGGCCCATAAGATGCATGAGAAATACAAGCCTCTAATAAATAAAATGACTCAATATGAGGTGTTGCAACCATACATAAAGGCTGAAACCCCTTACAACGTTATTTTATTGGATCTGCTAAAAAAAATGATTATACATCGGATCTAGAGCTGATATGTGCTTGAAAACGTTAGATCTATATCAGATCCATGCACTATACAAGATCCTACAAAGAACCCCTCAAGGTTTTCAACAAAACACCAAGTGCAAATTGTAGATCCAAGTTTTGAAGCTGCAAATCTCTTGAAAAATATAGATTTGGAAAGTGTGGGCGATCGATATGATCGATAAAATAACCTCCTCCAATAGATCCTCAAAGTGAAAGGAAGATCCCAATCACTTGAAAATTAGCTCTCCAAATGGTGTGCACTACAGCCACCACACGCTCCTCCTACGAAATAATGTAGATATAGAAGTAAACTATCTTTGTAGGGATCAAAATAAGGTTGGCTTGATGCCAAGATCTGAAAAATGAGCTCAAATCCCTCCAATAATTTCCCTCCCAATGAAGTAGAAACCTCCTCCTTGAAAAGGAGGAGTGAAATGGCCTAGATCTAGAGATCTAGTCTCCTTGTTGCAACTTGCAAAAACAACCAAACCCTCAACGAGTTTGTGCTATAGTAAAAAGAAGAAGCTTGACGCCAAGCCGGATAGTGGACAATGTAATGGAAGACTCCTCCAATATCTCCTCAATGGAAAAGGTGGGATTCACGATCGGGAACACCTTGTGCTAAGAGCACTCTATCTCGGCTAAACATCGAAAGATATATATGTCTAAACATGCATATATTCAGAAATATAGTATACATCAACCACCTCCATATGGCTTCCATCCTCTTATTTAAATAGAATATGAGCTTGCAAACCTAAGCCCCATCCAAAAATATCACTACATTCACACAATGCATCTCCATCTAAGCAGAATTGTTGTCCCTCATTGATGGCCACTCCTCCATGACAACGTTGTTGATTTGGTCGAGTTGACCCAGTAAAAATGATCAACCCTTTCCACCAGGGTGATTTAATTAATTTGCCAAGATTTGTCTCTTTCACATTTGGCAGGCTGATTTATTCATTATTAAGGGGAATTTGGACCTCCTTTGCCCTCTTATTCTTTAAGCAAGCAATAAAACAAAATTTAATATCCCAATTAGATCATGACTAGTGGGAATATTCTGATCCTCCCTTCCCAAATGTTGCTTGTCCCCAAGAAAATTAAAAGGTGAGAGTCACGAAAACCTCCATCGTGAGTGACACCGGCATGTGATAGAATTCCTTCATAAGCTAAGTGTTCACCAATCCAACCCTCCATGAATTTCTCCCCCAAAATTCATAAAAATTCAAATAATCCATCCTGGGGAGACCATAGTTCAAATGAAACAAACATGGTTTGCCCAATGTTCTCCCTAAAACATGTAGCATAATGAACATGGAGAATCTCCATCCCATAGGGCACATACATACCCTCCCATCCTCCCTCCATACATTCCCATAAGAAGTACAAGTACATCATCAATGTATGGGATCAAAACTATATACATACAACAAACATAAATTTGTGCATATGGAGGTGCGTCTTGGTCCCAAATGTGGAAACAACACGGTGCATCTCTGAGTGCATCGATCATGATGTGGTAAGTGGTTTTCCCCATCACTTACTTCTTTGCAGAAGTCATCTCACTATGGTGAAAGTGTGAGATACGTTTGGTGCTTTGTGAGTGCACCCATGTAGTACACAAAATCATCTCCCTTTGTCCTCGAGGGAGTGACCATGTTCAGAAATTTTTGTGGCCAAAAGTTGGTAATGAAGTTTATATGGTATAGTGCTCCTCCTTGAGAGCTATGGCCTACATAGACACTTAAAGTAAAAGAATGCATATTTTGATCAAATAAAACGATGGGTACACAAGCATATCTTTCACCAAAATTCCTCGAACAAATGGAATGGTGCCTAGATCTATCTCCCCTCTCAAAAGAAGAAAGAGATGGCTGAATTAACTCTTTCATAGAGTTATGTTGTTGTCCCAACTCCACATGGTTCATGCATCTTTGAAAATTTTGACCTGGTTCCTCCTTCAAGCCCTTCCAAGTGTAGCTTCTCAAGTGATGTTGCTTGGAATCTCATGGAATATGTGTGGCTGAGAACTATTCATAGGCTCTTTGCGAGTAACTTCTCCTTGATCTTGGAGGCTCTAGATAAGAATATCCTAGCATGATACTAGAGGATCCTTCTTGGACTTAATATCCCTCCTCATATAGCTGGTCATCCAAGTATCATGCATGTGTGAAGATGCTTGGAATAATCCACCAATAGTTGGGATTTCCAAATATGGATCCAATCTCCCATAGTGACAGCAACGATGATATATCAAAATGAATGTCTGTCATATGGTTTCTCTCCTCCTTGACATCTCACATGCCAAAGGTACATGTTGGAAGGTCATTCCTTCCATGTTATTCTCCTCCCATATGAGAGAATGCGAAATGAGAGTAGATGCGATGATGTTGGGAGAATGTCTCCCTCCTCCTTGAGCCCACCCAAGACTCGGTATTTGTATCATTTTCCTTTAATGCTCCCATCCCTCCTGGATCTATTATTAGAGCATCATTTTGTGAGATATCTCTCATAAATCCCCAGACAAGGTGGCCTCCGGGTGGTTGCTGCTAGATAATAGTGTCCCATCATGACAATCTCATGAGCATAATAGATGGGGCTGTAAGGTCACCCTTTCCATTACGCAAATCCATCTTTGGTTTCTATGTGGAAGTTTTATGTAGAGATATGTATGCATACTTTGATCATTTGAGTCTTACCCTCTTTTTGTCCACCCATTCCATTTTCAAATCCTCCCAACCAATGGTAGCTTTCCCAAAGTAATCAGCCATTGAACACCCAATATCACATTGGTGTCAGTCATATCAACCACAAAGAAGTGATGAATCTGTGCTGCCATGTTCCCATGGTGATTGATAATGAAAGGACATAATGCTGCCATTTCATAGTTCTATCTCCTGGGACCAAAACGAGAGAAAATCCCTCAAAAGCATCGTTAAGGTATTGCCCTCCTTTGCACTATTTTGGGCATCGATAAAATTGTGGGTAGCCCCACTATCAACGAAAACAAAATCCTTTGATTCAAGATGGAAATTTGAACTCTTAAATTCAAGTACTTAGGTACTCCTCTCAAATATGCAAGAGCCCCTCCAGCCAGGAGCAAATGCTCCATTCCCATTTTACGATGGTGTTGGTTCTCCTCCTACGGTGTGAGCATTGTGACCTCTTCTTAGTTTCATCTTCTTATTCCTCCTCATCATCTGAGAGAATCTCATGTAATGTGCTTTTCCAAGCTTGCACATCTACATGTCCAGTGCCAAAAATTCTTGGCAAGTGAAGCAAAACTTCCTTCTTATAATATCTCTTTAACTTGGACATCATCCTTGAAGGTTTTGTGTTGACTCCTTTGAAGGAGAATCCTTTTCTTCTTTTCCCTTTGATGGAAAAGGGCTTATCTTAAAATGTTTCCTTTGCTTTTGGCAAGGAATCTTGAAGGTCTCTAGCCCTTTCAATGGCATCATGTAGGGTAGTGGGCTTGGTATATTTAACCAACCCATGAAGAGGTTCATCTAACCCATTAATGAACATGTACACCCTTCTTCATGAACAAATCGGGAACCATAACGATGTGAAAATCCGGAAGATATAGTTTTACGCATTACGTTGTTTCAACTTTGCAAGGCTCATGAATGGTGCTTTAGAATCTCTTCTATCAAATCACACCACCACCCTTCTAGTGAACTCTAAGCCCAGTGATCACATTGGCATGACCAATGTAGACAAGCCATGGAACACGGTCACGTGCTTCAGCTTCCAAGGTGCGGCATTGCGGTATTAATAGCCTCCATTTACGGAACCTTGTTCGGCTAAAAATTAGTCATCAGGATTTTTCTACCCAAGATTTGGCGGTACACTTGGATGACCCGGCAAAATTGGGTAAAAGAATCTGCCCATGGTGTCCAATCATGATTACGAATGAATCCACCACTTCTATGATGATGCCTTGAGTGTTATTGTCCTTTATTTGAAAAAACTCCACAGCTTCAAACTGATCTTTAGTGACCTACGGTTGAGATTCATACTCCATAAAATAGTCTTCCAAGGGATTCTTTCTCCTAAAACCCTTCATTTCCCACCCCAGAGCCAAAAATGTGGGCATAAAAATAGGTGTTTGAGGCTTTTGTAGTTCGATGCATTGGTTGATCATTCAGTGGGACATGCCGAGCCTTCTCCATGGTAGAAATCCTTTAGGGTATTCCTTGAATCTATCCATTCTCATCTCTTTTATCTCTCTAGAAATGTCTTGCATGGCTTTTAGAAGGATCTTAGGGAACTCCTTCTCTTCATATTCACCTCCAGATAAGGGTTTTACCATTGTCTTCTTTGTCATTTGTATAATAAAATATTATGTGGATATAATTATCTATTTTTCTCTATACGCAAGAGGCTCTCCTTCTTCGGATGACATATTGTACCAATGCATGTTGCAAGATTATGCTCCGATACTGCTTTGTAATATTCCCAATCGGCAGAAGTTTATTTTCAAAAATTTGGAAAAATAACGGTCATAATTTATAAATAAATGAGGCCAATATGGATACCTTTCATATGTTATTACAACGAGAAATATGTGTAAAGATATTGTCATATACATAACGGGGAAATATAAGCCTCCAATGAATAAATGCCTCAATATGAGGTGTTGCAACCATACATAAAAGCTAAACCCTTACAACGTTATTGTGTTAGCTCTACTACGGCCAAATGTTTATACAGACAGATCTAGAGTTGACTGAGCTCCAAAAGTTAGATCTATATCAGATCCATACTTCCTCTGAGCTCTTAAGGAACCCTCGAGGGTTTTCGACCAAAACACCAGTACAAATTGTAGATCTGAGTTTTAGGGCAGATCTATTGAAAAATATGAATGCGGAAAGTGTGGCTGTCTGATACTTGAGTACGATAAAATAGCCTCCTCCAATAGATCTATCAAAGTGAAAGGTAGATCCCAATCACTTGAAATAATGTCGATCTAGAAGATAGCCATTTGTAGGGATTAAAATAAGGTTGGCTTCATCACAAAGATCTGAAAATGAGCTCAAAGCCCTCCAATAATGTCCTCCCAATGAAGTAGAAACCTCCTCCACCGAAAAGAACCTTTGAAATGGCCTAGATCTAGAGATCTAGTCTCCACTTTCTAACAACTTCAAAGCAAACAAACCCTCAACGGGATGCGTATTTGTAGTTGAAAGAAAGAAGCTTGGCCTTAAGCTAGATAGTGGACAATGTAGTGGAAAGGAACTCCTCAGTCCTCAATGGAAGAGGTGGGATTCCCAATCAAGAACACCTACAATAACTACAAAGCAACACTTTATCTCGGCTAAACAACAAGAGAAAGATATATACTTAAATAGACCATGTATTCAAAAAATATATTACCATCTGACCACCTCCATATGGTTGCCATCCTCTTCCTTAAATAGAATATGATCTTGCAAATGTTAAGCCCCATCCAAAAATATCACTACATTCTGTCTGATGCATCTCCATCTAAAGCGTATTTGTCCCTCATTGATGGCCACTCCTCCATGACAACATTGTTGATTTGGTCAAGGTTGACCAGTAAAAGTGATCCGGCCCCTTTCACACCAGGTGCCTTAATTAAGTTGCCAAGATTTGTCTCTTTCACATTGGCATTGATTTATTCATTATTAAGGATATTTTGGACCTCCTTTGCCCTCTTATTCTTTATAAAAGAAATAAAACTAAATTGAATATTCCAATTAGCTCATGAATAATTGGGAATATTACACCCAAAGGAAAACCACCATCAAATGTTTTTTAAGTCTAGTTTGTAATATTCCAAAATTAATTGGAATATTAAATTGTTGTTTGTCACTTAGGTCAGGTGAATAAAAGCGGAGTAGGGAATAGCTAATCTCTTTATAGAATAAAACCACTTCTCATGTGAATGTGGATCATCATTTCAACTTAATAAAGCACCTAATGTGTGAATAGGGTTTAGAGCATGTGGAATAGGTCAATTTTGACCAAATCAACAATATTGTTATGGAGATCATCGGAATTAATGAAGGATAGCTCGATCATTTAGGCGGAGTGTATGCATGAGAGTAGATCATTTAATGGATGGGGCCCTGAGGTGAGGAAGCTCATCAAGAATAAAAGGAAGAGGATGGCAGCATTTGAGGACATTGATTTGTATTATTGAATTTGATCTTTTAGATACGGATTTGTCATGTGAAATTTCTATGCATGCTTTTACTTTGTTTAGCGAGTGCACGGTGTTGTTTATCACAGGGTGTTTCCGAGCGAAATACCACCCTCATCCTCGGGGGTACTTCGTTGCCTACTTATAAAAGGTTACATATTGGGGTGCATACACTATCTATCATTTGGCCAAGCTTCGATCATATACAACTTGATTTCTATTTAGAGTTATCTGTTTGTGTTTGCGGGGTTATGTGATGGAGGGTTGTAAACTCCATTTACGAGCTCGTTTTCCATTGGAGGGATCATCTTTCCATCCGAAAAGTTTGTGAGGAAGTTCTTGAGCTTCATTTCATTATTTAGCATCCGGAGCCAAATGGTATCATCATCTATAGTGCATTTCCCCTCAGGGGCCAGGTATTCTTTTAGAGAGTAGATGCGGCGGTGGGTTTATTGCCCTATTTGGAGTGTTTGGATTTCTGCATGTGGATCAACCCTTCATTTAGGAGATCTATTATAGAAGGGTTAGCCATTGAATATTTCATATCATGCCTCTATCGATTCGGTTGCATATATTATTCAGCCCTAGAGCCAAATGCCTTTATTTTGTATAGTGTGTATTTTCAAAAACCTTTTATGGGTTGTCCTGGAAATCTATTTTGGATATAGATATCTAGTGTTGTAAATTTTGGAGCATTGTATCAGCATATGCCTGTTTATATCTTTCAATTGTTACTCTCTCATACAGTAGTTACCGCATTAGGCATTTCATGTAGTAGCGGCATTTCAGATTTAGGTGTATTCTTTCAAGGGAGGGCTTGTTTGCCCAGAATTTGGAGTGATCTTTTCCTCAAGAATTTTGCCTATTTTTTCTGTTATAATCATAATGGAGTGGCTTTATGGTTGTCTCATGTGTTGATCCATTGATATTTACGCATATTTCTAGTTTTATGTCTTTTATTCTTTTAACTCTCCCAATTTTTGGATGTTACGGTGGTATCAGAACATAATCTTGGCCCAACACATGCTTGACCATTATGTCATATAAAACTGTAGAGAAAGGAAGATCTGTAAGAGAGATGGAGGCAAGACTCCACTATCGGTAGAAATGAAAGGAAGGAGTTCTCAAGACTTCTTCTTCAAACTATGCAGGGCATTAACAAAGGCATCAAAGAGACGAGGATGGAGAGATATAGATATTCTCCAAGAGGGCTTGTACATAAATAAAGCTCCAGTTTTTCACATTATGGGTGTGAGAATTTAGCTACACCATCATATCTAAAACGTGGTACCATGCCTGCATTCTTAGCAAGAGAAGAAGAGGAAGGAGACACACCAAAGGAGGAGACTCTTGGTGACTATCTCCAAGAATATGAATCTGAGTCTAGAAGGTTCAAGGAGCATATAAAATTCCAAGGGTTTTGTCAAATCAAAGAAAATAGAAGACCTAGTAACCATGATAAAGAAGGGTGCATGCGGCACACTTTGAGTGGGTGTTCTACTTTTGATGGGTCAAGTGCACAACTAAGGCTTGGGTAAAGAAACTAGACACATATTTTCGGCTACATCGAAGTTTCGAAGAGGAGGCCATTAGAGTAGCATTATATTTAGGTAGGCTTATGCTTGGTGGTTTATGAATCTTCTTCAGTGAATAATGCAAATATATCTACTTATGCAAATTTCACTAGGAGGTTAGTGAAAATATTTCATCAAAGACATTATTTGAAACTTCTTTGGGTGACATAGCCAAACCAATCGGAGACAGCATGAGTTGGAAGGATCCATGAAACCAACTCCATTTCGAACACTATTGAGGGGTTAAAGATTTGTAGGATGATTTTCGAGGAAAAAGCCCCACTTTAGCAAGAACTTTCTTCTCAAGAAGAAGACATTGAGGATTCATCCTTGAGAGGAGATCAAGCCAAAGTATCTCTTAATGATGAGGTATTCTCCAATGATGAGGATGAGGGAAGAGAAAGAGATGGAAAGAGCCTCTAGTGTTGTAATAGCAGAGGAGATCCACCAATTTCTTCAACTAGAGGAGCTCTTGTATCTTTGCAAAGAAGTTCCAAAGGATCTCACATATGAAGATTAGAAGCATCAGCCAATACATGTTGATAAGCAATGAGACAAAACAATGGAGGAAGTGTGTTCCAACATTGACCATAGTTTTGGGGACATACACTAGTATAAATCACTTCTTTGTGATTAAGACTCTTGACACCAATTGGCCTTGGGTATTGCATGGGTTGATTACATTGGAGAAGGACACCTTAAAGCTGTGAGATCTTGTAGAAGGTAGCGAGAAGATGAGAAGGATGGCCAACATAGAAGTGATCGGGGAACATACATACCCATCCTTTTCGGGAGGTTTATGCCGAGAAGCGGGAAAGGTGATTTGTGTAGTGAAGGCGAGGACAAATCATTCCACTCACATATACAACATGCTCTAGGCCTTGATGTTTCATTACATGGAGGCATTCCACTAGGGGAGACCCCACGATTGGAAGATTATCGAAGAGTTTTCTCAACATGGTGCATCATTGATATAATTGGCTAAAGGAAGGAGCCTTGGGAGGAGCTAGAAAAGCGGAAAGGGGGAACCTTTGATGGGTTCAAAGGGATAGGGGTACACACATTATGGACATTTTCATCTCCCTCTCATCTATTTGCCTTTGAAAAAATGATCCAGAATACGTGATGACAAAAGCATGGGGTCAAAGGGCTACTCCAAAGCCTTGGAAGTAGGAAAATGATACTTCCACACATGAGGAATATTTTTGAATATGACAAGGCTAATTGAAACTCTTGGCCATTGGCCAAACTATGGATGTTTTGGATGGGAAATACCATCGAAGGGAGGTTGATTTCCATGTACTTAAATCTTGTCTTGAGGAAAGATCGGCTTCTGAGGAGAAACAAAAGTGGGGTAGCCATACTCCAACATATGGCTTTGGAATTGAGCATGTCAAAGAGGAGAGATATGATGTGACGGGTGCTTCATTTCAAATATCCATGGCATTGTCACTATTGAGAAGATGGATCCATATTGGGAATCCCAATTATTGGTGGAGTATTCCAAGAACCTCTTCACATGTAAGGTTCTTGATGGGAAATTGATAGATGGGAGGCATACGTGGTTGATAGAGTCATTTATTTCCATGATCAGATCTATTTGAATAGAGACTCCAAGCTCGAGGGAGATTCTACATGCAACATATGAGGCACTCTTTTCGGTACATGTAGACTTCTCGTGAGTCTTATCACACCATCATGGAGGGATTCCTGTTGGGAGGATATCAAAGGATATGTGCACCAACATATCGAGGAGATATGTAGCTTGTTTGATTTCACAGTGGAGAGATGGGAAAACTCATCTATGGACCTTTTCACAAATTGCCTACAATATATGAGTAAATATTATGTTTTGATGCTTATTGATCAATTAACAATGTATGTACATTCCTTTTACCATACATTTGCAACAAATTTATCCACAAGAGAGCAAACCTCTCTTTTGGATTTCCATGGTCCTTTTGGGACTACATTCGGTGATGGATTGACCACTTTCTAGAGGACTTTGGGCAAGACTTGTTTTCTTGGCTCATATTCGAGCGAACACCTAATGTCCTATACTATTTTCAAGCTTTAGAACATGGAAAGCAAGTGGTTGGATAGCCACTTATCATATCATGTTGGAGAGAGCAGAAATAGAACACCGATGGTCTCATGAGAGACTATTATCATCATCAATATGTCATGTGACACTTAGTCCATTTTTCTTTTGGAGCCCTTATGGTGATGGAAATTTATTCACTATATGTGGGAAAGTTGGGCAAGAAATATTCCCTGGGAGCAGTGGGATCATGAGATTCCAAGTACGTTTTGGCTTCATGAGGACTATATTATTGCGACCTAATTTGTAGCTCCAAATTTATCATAAATGGAGAGAGAGATATATCGTAATTTGAACAATTTTATCTTTCATTTTCAGCCATGTAGCCACTACACATTGCGAAGCGAGGGGATTGGTGATTGTTTCACCAAAGGGCTAACAAGGATGGCTCAGCTTGTGTTTGGATGATAGCATGGAGATTGGAGTTTCTCATTGGGATTGAGGCACCAACATTTTTACCATCTCTCATGCCTTGTGGAGGCCAATGGATAACATATAAATTTTTCCATATATATCCCACTTCTTCGTGATGAGAGCTATTTGGTTTTATCTACCAAAGGCTAATTTGTATTCTTTGGAGGAACATATCCATTGGATTTTCTGCAGTATCCTTGGTTGTTTGAGGAAAAGCAACATTTTGGAGGAGGACTATAATATTCCAACATTAATTGGAATATTAAGTTTTTTTTGTCACTTATATGGGCCAATAAGTGGGTAGGGAGACCCATAAATCTCTTTATAAGGAATAAATCCACTTCTCATGTGAATGTGGATCATAATTTCGAGCTTAATAAAGCACCTAAGGTGTGAACGGGGGCTAGAGCATGTGGACTATATCAATGTTAACAAATCAACGGTGTTGTTATGGAGATCATGGAGGATTAATGGAGGACAATGCAATCATTTAGGAGGAGTGTATGCCATGAGTAGCTCCTTTAATGAATGGGGACGGGGTGAGAAATATCACCAAGCATAAAAGGAAGAGGATGGTGGCATTAAAAGACATGGATTTGTATTATTGAATTTGATATTTTTAGATATGGATGTTGAGAATGCAACAAGATGATGGATCTTAGTGAAAGAAGTCGCCTTCACTAAGTGGGCCACTAGAGCTATTTTTGGCGCAAAGTCTGTTTTAGACTATGTCTATTTTTAGACATATGGATCATGGTCTATAGTTGCGGGATGCTATTTATGGATGATTGGTCAAGTTGGTAAAAATAGATGGACCTCTATTTTTAGACATTGGGCGAAGTACATTTTTTTAGAGCGCGATTAAAAATAGATCGATCAGATTATTAGCTCTTAATAATATTTGGACTATAAACATTATCTTATCCTCTTGGAGCACTTCAATTTGATGCTTGGATGTGGCACATGCGGTCGACGAGAAGAAATACACTTTTCCTAGGGTTTAGTTGAGCTATTGCATGGTTGAATTCAATTAGAACTCATGTAGCGAGTTTGGTGGAGTTGATGAGACGAGTTGGTGGAGTTGTGTTCGGTTTAACTTAGTTGAACTAGTTGTATTTATTCTAGCTTGATAAATACACTAGTGCTGAGTGGTGTGAATTAATTATTAATTAATTCACTAATTATTAACTCATAAATCAACCTAAAGAATACATTAGTTAAGCTATGATACCATGGACGATTCGGTGGAGACCGGTGTTAGAGGTGGGTGAAAGGAGTGAGTCTACTATCGGTTGTGACTATAGGCCCAGCGCAGTCTTGCACATTTGATTGAGATTGCCAATGAGGATTGCGCGAGTACAAGCCGGTGGGATTCGAACTTGGATCTCATCATTATTCATCTTGGATTGCGCGATGAGGCGAGCGGAGGCAATTGGGGGAAAGTTTGGACAGCGACTTGTTCATATGCGAGCTAGTTTGTGTGTAGCATGTGAGATAATGCTTGAGCTGACAGGGGTGTGCTATGTATTGTTACATTTTCTCTATCATTATAATATCGAGATAGTTGGGGGTTTTGTTGTAATATTTCCCCATTACACTCTTGTGTTATATGTGTGCTTGACTATGTTTTAATGTGCGCGTGCGGCTAGCTTCTATTTCCGCCAAATTGATGATCAATTGTAGAAGAGGTTATGTATTATGCATGAAGCTTAAATAGTGTGTAATCGGGATAATCTCGGTGAATAATTCAGCTATTATTCAAATTTCTACATGGTATCGGAGCGAAATTGATCATCGGATCTATTACGGTGATTATAATTTATTTCGGTAGGCAGTACGTAGCGAGCCGGACGCCTCGTTCCATCCTTTCTTTGAAAGGTGATATATCCGATAAATTCCCCTATAGTCGATCTCTGTGCTAGAAATACCTTGTTCTCCTGGTCCCGGAGAGCGGTTGAGTTTTGAGCTGGTGGAATTCGAATTTGCGACGGAGTGTTTTCTTGGTGTCGAAGTCAAAATGTCTTTCAACGGATTGCGATTGGAGTATGCCCTTGAGCTGACTCGAATTATGTTGCATGGAAGGACGGGATGGAGGGCTGTGTTAGATGACAATGGGCTGAAGGAGTTCATAGATGCTGAAGTCCCAGAAACCCTCTTGATGCTATTCAAGTTGAGGAAGCAGCAAAAGAAGGCAACAAAATGTCGAAGGATTACGGTTGGAGGCGTAGAAGGATCATATTGTATCCGGCTTGCATGAAATCAAAACTTCTCCATACTTGATGTGGAAAGCGTTGAAAGGTTATTCCAAACAAGAGCGACCAAAGGAAGTTGGCGCTCAGGGGATAAACTTCAGAAACATAAAGATGGAGAAAGGCGACGAGTATGCCCAAGTACCTCCGAAGTTCATCGATGCGGGGATGTGGTGAGGTAATGAGGTAGAAATTTGTAGATGATGAGGAATTGGTGAGCTTGGCTCTCCTTACGAGTGATACCGAAGAGTTGGCATTCCTATCAAGACTACGTTGTCAATGGTCGGGAGAAATTTCCAGGATGGGAGCGACTTTGGTCGGATCTTGTCTGAAGGAGATAAATGGAGACTACCAGGGAAGGATCTTCATCAAAGGCATCTGATGAAGAAAATTGCGCTTTGGCTACCAAAGAAAAGAAAGGGAAGAGCAATAAATCTTCTCATTCAGGTGCTAAAGGCAAGAAGTAGTACATGTCCAAGGTGAAGTGCTTTCACTGTCACCAACACAAACATTATGCCACAAATTGTCCGCAGAAGAAGAAAAAATTAGCGAGGGTTCTTTTGGATACGCGGCGGGAGAGGCCTTAGCCTCGCGGTTGAAATTTGGATTTTTCGCTGATCGCATGTGAGTATCAAAGTGTGATGGGTTCAATTTTGTTCTTGGACAATGGTGCGTATTTTCACATGAAAGGAGATCAAGATTTGTTTCGATGCGGATGAGAAAGATCTTGGAGTGCACATCGAGATGGGTGATGATGGTAGATACGATCGTAGGTATTGGTACCATTTCCCTTTGAGAGAGAGTACGGTAAACCCTTAGCATTGAAGGAAGTGATGCATGTTCCGGGGATTGAAGAAGAATATTATCTCTGTGGCGATGTTAGAAGACAAGGGATATGATGTTGTCTTCAGCAAGGGAAAGGCTTTCTGCTTGTGATAAGACAAGCTGGAGAAACCCGGAAGATAGGGGTTCGAGTCAAGAACCTTTATCAATTGCAAGTATATGCCTACAGCTGATATGTGCAAGGCGAAGGAGTGGTGAGCCGGGATGATGGCGGAGACGTAGCCGCACGGTGAGCCACCTTCACCATGGATCTTTGAAGATACTGCGAGCGATTTCTCTTTGGGCTTCCTAAGGGCACTCTTGCGCGGTCGGATCGGTCTGAGGATGTACCTTGGGAAAAGGGTGAGAAGCCACCTTTCACGAGAAGGATAGTCAACGCCATGACGATCCTTGGGAAGAGAATTCACACGGACGTATGTGGACCTTTCTCGGTAAGCTTCGACGGGGAAAAGCACGGGTACTATGTGATCTTTGTTGATTATTCTCGAAAGTGTTGGATCTTCTTCATTCGGAAGAAAGAGCGAGACATACTCAAAGTTACGTGAGAGTTCGAGGCGAGGTTGAGAAGGAATCGGGGAAGCATGTGAATGCTCTTATGAGCGACAATGGTGGTGAATTCATCTCTGGAGAATTAAAGGACTTTTGCAGCGCAGAAGGGATTCGAAGAGAGCTCATAGCACCCCATAACCCACATCAGAACGGGTTGCTGAGCGGAAGAACAGAATGATCGTGGGTGCTGCACGAGCGATGTTGCATGATCAGGGCCTACCCATTCACTTATGGGCGGAGGCATGAAATCCTTGCGGTATATGTGTAGAACCATTGTCCTCATAAGATACTTGGCATGAGTACACGAGGAGGCGTTTTCTAGTAAGAAACGATATTTCCCATTTGAGGATTTTTTGGTTCACTGTTTACATTCATGTGACGAAGGATTCGGGGGAAGAAGGCGGAGCCGACCGCGAGGTTGGGATATTTGTGGGGTACAACGTACGCCCCACAACTATCGTGTGTATTTTCGAGAACCGGTCGCAAGGCTTGTTGTGCGGCGGATATCAAGGCTCGGAGAAAGCCATGAAGTGTGGCTTGAGAGGGAGCCACACTTGCATGCGGATGAGGAGCTATTAGTTCCTAGAGGATGAGCTTCGGGATGTGGATCAGCCACAAGATGAGGTTCATGGAGTGGAAGAGACCACTCATGCGGTGCCAACCATCGGAAGGGCGGAGACGCACTACATGGGCGGCGGCGGCTCAGATGTAGAGAAGGTTGTAGGACCACCTACGACTGTCTGAAACCCGAGCCGATCCATGGGACACATGCACTGGTCGCGGCGTGGCAGGAAAGTAGTGTCGTGACGAGCCATCCTCTTTCGAGGAAGATGTGGAGGACCCCGCATGGGTAGATGCCATGGTGGAAGAGTATGATTCGATTGTCGAAGCAATGCATGGGAGATTGTCCGAGACCGGAGGGGAAATCGATTAGTGGGTTCAAGATGGATCTATAAGTAGACGAGGTAGCTGACGGGAGTGTGGAGAAGTAAAGGCAATATTTGTTGCCCGAGGCTTCTCACGGATAGAGGATCGATTATGAGGAGACCTTTACTGTCGCAAGGTATTCTTGCATACGGACGATTCTTGCTCTCTCGGCGGATGAGACAGCACCGCTCATCGGATGGATGTGAGAGCTGCGTTCTTCAACGGAGTCATTGAGGAGGAGGAGGAATGTACATAGAGAGTAGCCCTAAAGGTTTCGAAGATCTTCGGCTGACAAGTCACATGTGTGCGGACTCAGAGAGCGTTGTATGGGTTGAAACAAGCACCTCGTGGTTGGTACACACGGATAGACGGTTATTTCACCGGACTTGGATTCTCGAGAGTGAGGTGGATCCTAACCTATACCCAGTTGTGGTGGAGGGCAAGTTGGCGATCATTGTACTTTATGTAGATGATTTGATTCGGCAGGGTGATGAGTTTGTTGATACTTTCATGCAAGGAGGATACTTTCAGAGAGTTTGAGATGAAGGACTTGGGCCTCCTTCATTATTTCTGGGATTGGAAATTTGGCGAGCGCGGTGATGGAATATTTGTTTCTCGGGTAAGTATGCGGGAAATACTAGAGAAGTTCAACATGCATGGTACGCAAGCCCTGTTTGATGCTCCTCTTCTGGAGGTTGGAGGAAGGAGGATGCTACTTTAGCGAGGTAGTGAGGATGCCATTGTTTATCGGCCGGTTGGTAGGTCCGGCTTATGTATACGGTCAATACACGACCCGATATATGCTATGATATTAACCGTTTGTCTGACTGTGGTTAAGCCTGAAGCTCTTACGGGAAGCTGAGGAAAGCATGTATTGCGTTATCTTAGAGGCACATCGGGATATGGATTGTGGTACAGACGGGAGGATGAGGGTGAAGCTATGTGGCTTCACGGATGCGGTGGGAAGGGAGCCCAACGGACGGAAAGAGCACATACGGAGGGATCTTGATATTGGGTCGATACTTGATTTCTTGGTACAGCGGGAAGCGAGAGATCAGGTAGCACATTTCAGTTCGATGAAATTTGAGTATATGGCAATAGTTTGGGCGCATGCGAGGCTATATGGATGAGGAAGATCCTGGTCGGGTTGTTCGGGTCACACTTGGAGCCTCTTGTGATTTATTGTGATAAAAAACGAGTTGCATTAAACTCTCGACTAATCCAATATTTCATGATAGATCCAAACACATCAACACTCCGGTACCATCATATCGGAAGATTGTGTGCGGCGGAGAATCGTGTTACTTTCATACATTCCCGCGGAGGATCGGGGATGCGATATCTTGACGAAAGGCGCTCACCGGGGAGAAAATTCGAATACCACGGGCGGGGATAGGGGTTGAAGATAATCCATATCTTGTTGAGGAGAGGGAGTGTTGAGGAGATACGACAAGATGATGGAGCTTAGTGAAAGAAATCGCCTTCACTAAGTGGGCCTACGAGGAGCTATTTTTGGCGCAAGTCTATTTTTTAGACTATGTCTATTTTTTAGACATATGAATCCGCGGTCTATGAGTTGGGATGCTATTTATGGATGATTGGTCAAGTTGGTAAAAATATATGGACCTCTATTTTTAGACATTGGGCGAAGTCTATTTTATCTTTTACCCGATCTAAAAATAGTCATTCGAATATTAACAGCTCTTAATAATATTTGGACTATAAACATTATCTTATCCTCTTGGAGCACTTCCCAGTTTGATGCTTGGATGTGGCACATGCGGTGACGAGGAAGGAAATACCACTTTTCCTAGGGGTTGATTGGGGCTATTGCATGGTTGAATTTAGTTAGAACTCATGTGGCGAGTTTGGTGGAGTTGATGAGACGATTGGTGGAGTTATTGTTCGGTTTAACTTAGTTGAACTAGTTGTATTTAGTATAAATGATAAATACACTAGTGATGAGTGGTGTGAATTAATTATTAATTAATTCAATAATTATTAACTCATAAATCAACTAAATAATACATCAGTTAAAACACATGATACATGGACGATTCGATGGAGACCCGGTGTTAGAGGTGGGTGAAAGGGTGAGTCTACTATCGGTTAGCGACTATAGACGTATTGTGAGATTTGCCGTGATTGAGATTGCCAATGAGGATTTAACGGTCACAATCCGATTGGGATTCAAACTTGGATCTCATCATTATTCATCTTGGATTGCGCGATGGCGGCGGGTAGGTGGAAGAGATTTGAACTTGTGACTTGTTCATATATGAGCTAGTTTGTGTGTAGCATGTGAGATAGTCTTTGAGCTAATAGAATTTGTGCTATGTATTGTTACATTTTCTCTATCATTATAATATACATATGGTTAGGGGTTTTCGGTGTCAGCTTTCCCCATTACATCTTGTGTTATATGTGTGCTTGATTATGTTTTAATGTGCGCATGTATTTGCTTCTATTTCCGCAAATTGATGATCAATTGTAGAAGAGGTTATGTATTATGCATGAAGCTTAAATAGTGTGTAATCAGGATAATCTTGGTGAATAATTCAGCTATTATTCAAATTTCTACAATGTATTTTTCATGTGACATTTCTATGCATGCTTTTGCTGTTTAGCAAGGTCTACAGTGATGTTTAGCACAAGGGTGTTTGGTAAATCCCCCTCATCCTCGAGGGAACAAATTGCCTACTTAGGAGAGAGGTTATCTTGAGCTAAATTTACCACTATTTGGCACCCAAGCTTCGATCTCATATACAACACATTTTCTGTTTAGAGTTATGTTATGTTGCAAGGTTGTGGCAGTGGAGGGTTGTAAAACCCCATTTGCGAGCTAGTTTTCCATTGGAGGGATCATCCTTTCATCCGGGGAATCTTGTGAGGAATTTCTTAGAAACTTCATTTCATTATTTTTCATCGAGTCAAGTATTTGTCATTAGGCTGAGTGTAGTTTCCCTTAAGGACCGCGTTATTTTAGAGAGGAGTTGCAACGTGGGTTTATTTCCCTATTTGGAGTGTTTGGATTTCTTGTGTAGGGATCAACCTTCATTTTAGGAGAGATATATTGGAGGAGTATCAACCATTGCATATTTCAGATCAGTCACCTCCTATCAATGATTCAATTGCGAGAGATTATTGACTAGGGCCAAATCTTCTATTTTGTATAGTGTGTATTTGCGGAAGCCTTTTTGGGTTGTCCTAGAAATCTATTTTGGAGCATAGATCTCTAGTCTAAGCACTTTTGGAGCATTGTATCAAGAGAAATATATATTTCCATCTTTGGATGTTACTCTATCATATGCAACGTAATTCTGACATTCCGAAATTTCATGTATTAGCAACATTTCATATTTAGGTGTATTCTTTCATGGGAAGCTTGTTTCCCCAACTTGAGTGATATTTTCCTCAAGACTTTGTACCAGGCCACTGCAATTATAATCATAATGGAATGGATCTATAGTTTTTCTACTCATGTATTGATCGTGATATTTTTGCATATTTCAGTTTTATGTCTTGTATTGTTGCTCTCCCAATTTTGGGTATTACATTATTATATTATTATAAAATTATTCTTTACATGGTCGGTAGCCACCACCCCGATGTACGAGCCACAACTTTAAAACCATGCAAGTCACTACGCTCCCAGGACACAACTTCTATGAACCTTATAGGCCACTACCTACGGTAATCCACCACTCATGACTATGTAGGCCACCACTTCTTGGAAGCCACCCAATCCCACGATAAGTCTCACCCAACCACCACTAGATGAAATCCACCACTCCCAGTTCTTAGGCCACGACACGAACGATGTACGTACACCATTTCATAGGATGCCACTACTTTCATACTAAAGCCCAACCTTTAAGATCCTTTGTGGACCATGTTTCATAATGTCTCATGTGGATCCACAATCTCGAAGTGAAACAATTGTGAACCTCGTTTTTTTCATTTTTACATTAGACTCATAATAAAAATATACTCATACATGTGGAAACAATGAATATATGCCATCCAAAAAAATCTTCTTCCAACCATACAAAACACATCCAAAGATGAAACAACCATAAGCTCTCTAATGGAATCCCTACAACACAATAATATCTCTCACTCTCCGCACGGTAGCATAATATTGAGAATAATACAATACGCAACATAAACATGTTAACCACATAGAAAAAAACTAACTCCTCATCCTCTAAAGTATGCTCAAAATATGAGCTTGATTTTCCACACTATCTACGCAATATTGCTTAGTCTCATTCTCTCTCGATCCAAACCTTTTATGTCACACTCTGATTTTTATCAATGATGGAAGATGCAATAAATACGAAACACTAAGCCTGATTATTTTTTACTTGATCATTTTCTATAATGAATATTATCTTAATTCAACTCTATCCACCAAATACCATGTGAAAATACCCCAGATAATCCCTTTGGAATTCACTATAGTGCACTTAGAATGTGGAAGATTATACTCGAAAGAAGTAACAGGGGTTCTCCATTCGAGAAGTGCATTATAATGTAGGTTGAGCCATTGTAGGGTGATTAATAATGCAATTTATCCTACTATGACCTGAGTTACCCTATATTCTCAATTAAAGCCACTTGTAACTGCTCCACCACTTCCTAAACCTGAGCATATTCTTTTGTAAACATATTTGAATCCTATATATCCTTAGTAAACATTAGAAGCAACTTAGTGGCATGAAATAAACCCTATGATCATAATGGAAAATCCTCAAACCTTGGGTACATCAATACCAACATAATCACTTCGACTCCTCATCTAGCTCTTTAGATAGGCATCCTAGGTAGACATCCTAAGTTGAATTCCATCATCAATTGACTCCATAGGTGACTCCTATGTCAAACATCCTAGGTTGACATACTATGTTAAGATAAATGCCAACACCATGAGAAAACATGCCTGACATCCATTGATACAATTAAGGTTGAGCTGATATTGACGTTGATGAAAAAATGTTGTTGTTGTCTTGAACTCAAAAGAAATAAATCTTGATCTATAAACAAGCTTGAAGGAAATAATAATGAAACAATTAAAACCAAAGAACAGTAAGTTGATATTGGATATTAGATCCTATTTCTTGTTGGAAAACTATTGAAATATTTGATAAAATAATGAACCATAACCCATACCTAGCATAAATATTTCTATATGAATGAATTTTTTCGAAGTCAAATGTAGAAAGAAGTCCTTGGATTAATGGCCATTGATGGATGTCATCAACCAGTGTGATCCAACTCACCATTAATTACAATTAGTGCCAAGGTGAAAGAGCACATTCCAACATGTATGAATGGATGTCCTGGAGTCAAGTCACCTATAGGATATAGCATCAAGAGTTTGATGTATCCCCTTGTTTTTAGCGAGGAAATATTCAATTAAGGTATGCACATTCCAAGGAACTCTGTAAGATATTTGATATTTGTCCAAAATGAGGTGTTGAAATTGATAGGACAAGATCTATTGGAAGGTGGGCCTTAAGGAATCCCACATGAGCCAGCCTGAGCATAAAAACTGAATGTTTTTGAAGAAAAAATGAAACAAATGTGAACTTAAGCTTATTGTGGATTTTTGCTACCAAGAGTCCTAATTTTCAAGAAAGATCCATGTCTAGTTGCGCCAGTTTCCTGGGTTTTACAACTAGACTTATTTTTAACTTTAATATCCTATTTATTTTATTTACTATATGATACTACCCTATTATGAAGAAAATAATTCTCCTTCAAGTGTATGTGTATCTAAAATGAAGCCATATGCATAACAAAATAGTAAACATGCTCATAATTGGATTTGAAAGATAAGATTCAATGTATACCAAAGTATGAAAAACCAACTACTTGGGATGTTGTTGTGTCAATAATTGTTGGATAAGAGAGTGATACTTTAATCTGATGGTCATCTAGAACTAGTCTCCAATGTATCCATAATACCTTTGGCTCCCTTGCTCATCCATGTCCTCCTCTATCGTGCCATGAATATCTATTACTCCCATGTGGTTGTTCTCTTGAGTGAATGGGAGATATTATGGTAGACATTTTGAGAACTCTTTCATATCAAGTTCTAACAGTTTCTCTACATAAAAATCAATCCATGGCACCTTAGTATCCTTAGAATATCGATAAATATGATAAGTGAATGCCTCTAGAACCTCTTGTTTGGATGGTGTAATATTCCTAAATTAGCATGCAGCTAATTGGAATATTAATTTTTCTCTTATCATTTAGCTAGATAAATAAATGTGCAGCGAGGCCCATAAATCTCTTTAGTAGGCATAAAATCCCTCTTAAAATGAAAATGGATCATCTTTATAGTTGGATAAAGCACCCTCATGTGTGAACAGGGGCTAATGCAAGTGGACAAGGTCAAGTTTGACCAAGTCAACAACACTGGTATGGATGGAGCGGTTCATCAATAGAGATGGCGTAGTGTTAGTGGGAGGAAGATTCCATTATGGTGGAAACCCTAATGAGTGGGACCCAAGGTAAGAAGACTCACATTTTTTTATAAGGAGGGGAAGGCAGCCATAGTGAGGCATGTTATTGATTATTGATTTTATGGTCTACATGACTATTTTTCATTCTTCAGCTGTTTGGTTGAGATTGCTGTGTTGTTTAGCACTAGGTGTTCTTGAGTGAGAATCCCATATCCTTTCTTGAGAGGCCTCTTGGGGGAGCATTGCACTTAATTTACCACACTCAAGCTTAAATCCAAGCTTCAGTCTTCAACTACAGTGCAATTTCTACAGAATATTGTGTTGTGTTGCAGGGTGTTGCAGTGGAGGGCTGAGAAACCCACTTCCGGAGTTAGTTTTTCATAGGAGGAAGGACACCTTCTCTTGGGAGATCAGCCAGGAGGATTATTGAGCATATTTAACATCTTGGCATTAGGCCAGCATAGTACCCATCATCTACAAAACAATTTGCCTCTTTGACTTCATTATTTTAGTGAGCTTCTGCAGTGGGTGTTTTAGTGTTTTATTTGGAGGGTGAGATCTTCAGTGTTGGGATCAGCCTTTCACTAGAAATATCTATTGGAGGAGATCTATTCATTAGGACAACATCTTCAGCCATATCCATCCAGTTATTGAGTTGCAGCTGCTATTCAGCCCTAGGGCTGCATTCCGACATTTTAGTATTTTTGTATATTTCAGAAAATCCTCTCCAGATTGTCTTGAAAATGAGTTTGGGAGCATGTATCTCTATTCCCAGCATTATTTGAGCCATAAATTAGTAGATCTATATCATTGTACATTTCCAGCAGCATTGCACCATCTAAATTTGTGCTGTACTTGTTCTAGGGTATTCTACTATGTAGCAGCATTTCATATTTGACATATGTTTTCATGGGAGGCTTTCTTGCCTTGATTATCTGAGTTGTGCCCACTTCTATTGTACTTATTTGCTTCTGATTTACATAATAAAATGGCTCCATGGTTTTCATACATTTTTGTCTAATGTTATTCACTGCTATTTCCATTTTTATGTTCATATATTGCTGCTTTCCTATTTGGGAATATTATAGTGGTATCAGAGTAGAATCCTGGCTCAGCCTGTGGATCTTAGCAATTATGCTATCAAGAGAATAAGAAAAAGAAGAAAGAGATAAGAATGATGGAAATAATGATTTTTATCTCATATCTTTTCAGATCTAAGAAGGACCTCACCAAGGAGGTCAAGCAAATAAGAGTGAAGAGAAGCAATGAAACCATACTAGGGTTTCAAGATGAGGAAGGTCCATGTACTTCCAATTAGTAGAAGAAAGAATTGGTGTTGCATAGAACTCTAAATAAATACACTATGCCCTTTTCTTTTGAAGAAGAAGACAAAATGCATGGAGATGGAGGATACTTGGATTATGAGATTCTAAGTCAATACCTTGCAGAATATAAATCTCAACCTAGAGCTTTCAAGGAGAGACTAAATCTCCCACAGTTCATTGAGCTTGAGGAAGAAAGGAGACCTTGCAGCAATAGAAGAATCAAGGGAAATAAATTTCTATTGTCTACTTTTGATGGGTCATCCACATGTAATGCAAGGGCTTAGGAAAGGAAACTAGATGCTTTCTTCCTACTACATCCAGTGGTAGAAAGAGAGGCTATTGAGATTGCAGTGCTGCACCTTGAGGGTGAAGCAAACATTTGGTGGTTCAGCCATTTGAGTCATGCAAGAGTGACTTCTTTTGCAGATTTTACTCAAAGGGTGATAAAAAGAATTGGCAAGAAGAAATCAGAGGAGGAGAAGCCCTCACCACGACTTGAGGAGACTTGTTCCAGTGCTGATAAAAATATGGAGGAGCAACCATCAACACCAACAGTTGGGGGAACCATCACATTGGAGGAAGGAACCCTTTAGCAATATAAGATGTTCCCAAGCAAAACCAAGGTATGCAAATATTTCCACTTTATATTATTTTAGCACATCTTATGGAGGAGTGTGGGAAGATGCCATTATATGTCCTAGGGTCAATATACACTGCTGATTTGGAGCCTTGATAGAATCAAGGAAGAGATAAACAATCATCCTGGTTACTCATTGTTGAGCTGCACACAACTCTTGGGGTTGGAGTGTAGAAATTTGGAGAATAGAATGAGCAGTGTCCTAGGCAGCGGCAATGCAGAACTATGCGTTCAACATTGAACATGATCTTGAAACAGTAGATACACCATCATGGGGATTAAAAACGCTGTCCTTGAGTAGCAGTCATGTGTTGGGGACCCAACCATTAGTGGGGCATTCTAATGACCATTCCACATGTGTAGCAGAGGATAAGAAAATGGTTGATGAGATACATATTATCTCCCATTACTATGATGGATCCTTATTGTTGAGCACTACCCAGCTTAATGAGATGGCTTTGCCTTTAGCATACTTGGATCCTTATTGATTCAAATTTGTCATTAATGAGTGGTCTTCATATGGAGATATCCAGGAGATTGCATTTCAATGTCCCATGAAATGCAAAGATAGAAATCTAATTTGGGAAGATGGTATTTTTCATTGGAGGGATGCCTATGTTGGGCATGATGATAGACACTCACCATTGGTTGTATGGGTGATGTTGATGAGAAAGAGGCTGGAAAGCCACTTGCAGATCTATGACATAGGGCAGTAGGAGGCAAGGATGTGCTGGCTACTCTTAAAAGATTTTGGCCATCATGTGACATATCCTTTGTCAAAGGGTATGTTATGGGTTGAGGCATTGCATGGCCCCCATGTATTATGGTAGCAGAATATTTGGTTGTATGGGGCATTCTACAAGTCAACTATCATGATATTACTCCATGAATTGTATGAGGGAGAGATGAGGGAGCAACAAGAGATGTTGTTACCTTGGCTATTATTGAGAGAGTATGGGTTGATTCTCTCCCATGCTTTGCATGATGTTATAGGAGTAGGTGATGGAAATATCATGGTGCAAGGGGTCTACTCCTTAGCCTTGGAAGATCAGGAGGTACTTCCACTTTGGAAGGAATCTCCCATATACAATAGCGTTATGGTAGATGACTTTGACATTGGACATGTCAAAGAATGGAGCTATGAGATAACAAGAGCCTTATTACAAAGGACAACAACGCTGTCACTTGGGAGCTTGGGGTTATTGATGGAGTGTTCCCAAGATCACTTCACATATGATGCATTTGATGGACAAGGAGGAGGTGAGAGTGATGGATTAGTGGATGGAGACATCTATTACCGTGATATGTTCTTCTTGACTTAGATTTCCAAGCATAAGTAGAAATATCTTCATGCATCACATGGTTCATTCCTCTTCATGGCAGTATGTCATACCACTATGCAGTGCTTATTCATGGACAAGGAAAATTTTAAGGATGAACATTTATCTTAAAGTTTAGAAACCTTGGCGAATCTTAGTAGTCCCCAATATGTAAATTGTAAAAAAAATTATGTTATTTTTGTAAAAATATTTAGTTTTCTAATAATTTTACATTAGTATATATAAATTTGTGGCAATTTTTAGGGTAAAATAATTTTATACTATAAAATTTGGGCGATTCAATTTAAAAAAATGGAAATTGGCGAATATTTTTTTTGGAAAGAGCATGGAAAATTGGCCCACCTGCGAATATTAGCCCCTAAAATTTTCCCTGTTCATGGATCTTATTATCATCTTACTCTCAGTACATCGTAAGAATTATGTTTTTGCATTTATTGATTATCTAACACAGTATTTGCATTCTCTTACCATAACCATACAGTGCATTACTTCACAAGAGGGCAAGCCTCTCTTTGGACTTCATGGTCAATTTTGGGCCAATATCTATGATGGAGATAGCTATCTCTTGTATGTCTTTGGGCAAGTGTTGTATTATTTTCTTTATGCTCAGTTGATATACAAAGCCATTTACTATTTACTAGTAGATGTGATGACATACACAACTAGCATTTTGTTAAAAAAAAGCTTGCCATGTTATTTTATAAAAGATTGCCATGTTTGTTAAGAAAAAGCTTACCATGTTTATTAAGAAAAAGTTTGAAAATACTCGGAACAAGTTATTCCTCTATCTTGAAAACTAATTTCACCTGTATGGAATCTATTTTTAAACAGTTAGAAAAACTATGCTGTGACTACTTGGGAGACTATTGGTACCTTGTAGCACTATGTAAAATATTCAGTACCTCTCTCATTTGGATCCCATATGATGATAATGTCATATTCAATTTATATGGGGTCATATGGGAAAGAACCAAAGAGTGGATCTTTGAAGATACAACTGCATTTTTTCTTCATGAAGGCAACATCATTGCAGCCCAAATTCAGCAGCAGCTCTACACTCATCATAAGTGGAGAGAGATACAGTGTGGGATGAAAAATTTGATCCATCATGTTCAGCTATGCAACCTACCAATTTTTCAGGAGCTTAAGGTGGAGGGAATTTTCCATGAGTTTCCATGTTGGAAGGTGACTCATTTTGTATGGATGATAGCTTGGGGATGGAGGTTTCACATGGGAATGTTAGTTCCCAATTTATTTCAGATTCCATGCCTCAAGAGGACCTCTAGAAAACACATTGTTGCCTCCATGGGTATTTTAATTCTTCATGATGATAGCGATTTTGGATGGTCACCAAAATATAACTTGCATACTTGGGAGGGGAAACTTGGAGATTTATTGATGAGACAACATCTTATTCCTTGGAGGATTTTATCATATGAGGATGATATAGGAGGAGGAGAGGAGGTTCTTTAGTTCTACCCTTGCAGTTGCTTGAGGACAAGAAATATTTGGGAGGGGAGGAGTGTAATATTCCTAAATTAGCATGCAACTAATTGGAATATTATTTTTTCTCTTATCATTTAGTTAGATAAATAAATGGGTAGGGAGGCCCATAAATATCTTTAGTAGGCATAAAATCCCTCTTAAAATGAAAATGGATCATCTTTATAGCTGGATAAAGCACCCTCATGTGTGAACAGGGGCTAGTGCATGTGGACAAGGTCAAGTTTGACCAAGTCAATAGTGCTGGTATGGATGGAGTGGTTCATCAATAGAGATAGCTCGGTGTTAGTGGGAGGAAGATTCCATGATGGTGGAAAACCTAATGAGTGGGACCCAAGGTAAGAAGGCTCACATTTGTTTTATAAGGAGGGCAAGGTAGCCATAGTCATGCATGTTATTGATTATTGATTTTATGGTCCGCATGACTATTTTTCATTCTTCAGTTGCTTAGTTGAGATTGTTGTGTTATTTAGCACCGAGTGTTCCTGAGCGAGAATCCCAACTCCTTTCTTGAGAGGCCCCTTGGGGGAGCATTTCACTTCATTTCCCACACTCAGGCTTAAGGCCAAGCTTTAGTCTTCAGCTACAACGCAGTTTCTATAGAGTATTGTGTTGTGTTGTAGGGTATTGCAGTGGAGGGTTGAGAAACCCACTTCCGGAGTTAGTTTTCCATAGGAGGAAGGACTCCTCTCGGGAGATTAGCCTAGAGGATTCTTGATCATATTTCACATCTTGGCATCAGGCCAACACAGTCCCCATCATCTACAACATAGTTTCCGTCTTTGATTGTGTTATTTCAGTGAGCATCTACAATGGGGGTTTTAGTGTTTTATTTGGAGGGTGATATCTTCAGTGCTGGGATCAGCCTTTCACTGGAAAGATCTATTGAAGGAGATATATTCATTCAGACATCATCTTCAGCCATCTCCATCTAGTTATTGAGTTGCAGCTCCTATTTAGCCCTAAGGCTACATTTCGTCATTTTAGTATTTTTGTATATTTCAGGAAATCCTCTCCGAATTGACTTGAAAATGTGTTTGGGAGCATATATATTTGTTCCTGGCATTATTTGAGCCATACATTAGTAGATCTATATCATTGTACATTTCTAGTAGCAGTGCACCATCTAAAACTATGCTGTACTTGTTCTAGGGTATTCTGCTATGTAACAACATTTCATATTTGGCATATGTTTTCATGGGAGGCTTGCTTGTGTTTATTATCTGAGTTGTGCCCACTTCTATTGTACTTATTTGCTGCTGATTTACATAATAAAATGGCTCCATGGTTTTCATACATTTTGGTGTAATGTTATTTGCTGCTATTTCCAATTTTATGTTCATATATTGTTAATTTCTTGTTTGGGAATATTACAGATGGATCATGGATCTTTTCCTCTTCTACCACCTTAGGAGGGTCAGATATAATTTTGATTTCTACCAATATTTTCTCTTCTTGAGAGGTATATACACGATTTGGTACTAGGATTTGAGAAAGTTCTCAAGTAACACACTCCAAAAAATTCTTCAAAATCTGTGTTTCTTTGTTGGTTATTAACTCATGTCAACCACATGGATTAACATATGGGGGGATTTCTGTGAAGACACTCAAAATAAATCAAAATATTGACTTCTAAATCAATAAATTAAAACTAATTATATAATTAAAGTACATTACACTTGCTTGAAAGAAAACACATTAAGCCAATGCGAAAAGTATTTGAATAAACTCACTAAAGTGGCAACATTAGGCTAAAACCCTTCATCAATGGGCATATTTGTGTCTTACCGTTTCTCCTCCCCCAAGTTATGAGTGTTGTAAAAAACAAAATGAAAAATAAGCTACCAAATCTCTAATCCAATTTTAGCACCTCCCCGACAACAACAAAAAAAACGTTGGTCAAAATATATGTAATTATAATTACAACAACTAATTATCGAACAAGGATCATAATACTTAGAGGCGATAGAAAAATATATGCAATATTGAAGCTTAGTATACCCTAATTTAATCTAATTTGTTGCTAGAAATCACTCCTGCAAATCAACAAGTAAATAACATATTCAGAAAGGAAATGAATCCAAATAGACAGACACTAAATCTAATGACCATCTGGCTAGTCCTTGACTGAGATATTCTAACAAGGCACTAGAAATAAATCTTTCACTGCATGCAGGAAAACATTCATGCATTCAATATCAGGTTAGGTCTCAATAAATGCAATATTCTAGTTCTGGTAATGAGTTTCAGTATAACAAATATTGGGAAGTAAAGACAAAACTTTAAAAATTAACACTAAGTAATTTGTCACTGGGCTATAGGAAAACAAAATGACATAAATATTTTAAGCTAAAATATGTCATGTAAATGGCTTATTCATTCATGTAACTTTTTAAGAGTGGCTACTTATTATCTCTCTATTTTGTGTTCCTTCAATGACCCATACCTATAGTGGAACTCGTATGCTACAAATCAAAAGAACTTGAAACCATTAGGTATAACTAACATAATCAAATAAAGAACCAAATCATGAATGAAAGTAAACACACAATAGAAATAATCTGATGCATATAAGATAATTAGTAGACTAAAGACACAAGATATAAGAACATAATATAAATATATGAAACAAATAAAGAGAAATATGTAGACAATGAAACTAGTTTTAAATAAACTAAATTAAAAGAATAAAGGAAATAATCTAGTAAAATAAACTAAACTATAAAAATGAAGAGGCGAGACATCACCCAACATTGAGGTATACTTCCCAACCTAAGTGATGCTTCCAAAATCACTCACATCAGATCACAATGTTGCAAAAAAAATGAAGAAGATGCATCTTCCATTGATAATAAAATCAACATTGTTACAAAGAGGAGTGTTCCACTAGCTTGCTACCATTATGATCATTACATAAGTTATCTATCCTCAATCCCTATTACAATATGAATTTATAACCTTGTAGCTCCGATCTAACTTGAATATTTTTATAAAGAGGTATTTGGGTGGATCAAAACTAATTCCCCAATCTCTTATTTTTTTCAATTAGAAAATACATCCAAGATGGAAAATAATGTTTTTTACAAGATTGGAATGGTTGATTTACTCCAAAAAATACATATTATAAATAATAATATGATTCCCATGCTTTCAAAATAGTTGATATTCACTCCCCATACTATTTGAATGGTTTCTTTTACATTTTCCTCAAATCTGGGCATGATTTAGAAATATGAGAATATTGTGCATTTCATATAGCTTGATCTAAGAGATCCATGGGTATCCTCCAAACCAGAATGAATCTCAGGAAATGGTTAAATAATGAAGGAATTTTCTATTCTAGGAAGAAAACCCATTACTCAAAATCTTCATATATTCCTTTATCACCTCGAGAATCATTCCCAAAGTTGGCGGTATGACATTTTTGACTTGTAACAATATTTTGGTAATGGAAGATCATGTGTGACTTATGTGCAATTGGTTTGGAACCCTAACCTACAAAACCCATCCTCTGGAATTCCTTCTGGGATGCTACAAATGTGTTAACCACAATCAGATACTAAAACTACATTGTTGGTACTAAACAAAACTAGACAATTCATCATAGTAGAACACTTAAAATTCAATTAATCTACTAGAGCCTAAGATTTAATGTATATAAGAAAAATTTTACCTTATTATGTGTGTAAAATTTTTAATGTTTAAAATGATTAAGGAAGCATAAGAAGACAAGAAAAATGTAGTTTCAAAGGTAGGTTATGAGTGGTAAGAGGGTTGGATGAATGGTTGAAATCATGGAAAAATGGGAGCCCTAAAAGCTTCTATTATTAATGGAAAATGGTATAACCATGTGATCACGTGAAGAATAATCTAGAAGAGTCAATATTGTAACTTTAATTAAGAGTTAAGGGTGTCAAACCTAACCACTAGTAGGTTAAATGGTTGTGTTATAACTAGGTCACTAGGAGGAAAAGGGGTTTCATTCTATTTGGGTGCATTTTGTTCCATATATGAAAAGGATAGTTAAGAGTGGATAGGGAGAGAGAAAAGGAGAGGATTGTGCACTATAAAAACCCACGGGCCACTTTCTTCACTTATTTTTATGTGCATCTTTTTTCTATTTATAGAAAGAGAACATAATGGCCTCACCTTCTACATGGCTTTTCTCCTTAAAGGGTTTCCTAGGTAACATATTATGTTAATTTGTGGTTTTCGAGTTTTATTTCAATTTTATATATTTTTACATAAATATAATTCACATGCATACACAATAAACAATAAATTATAGATCCGAAAATCTAAGGATAAATAATATGCATAATATAGATTTCATATTTTTAAGTATAATTTTATTAGATATGTTCTGATGAATTTAGTGGAATATCCATGATAATTAATGGAAAATATTGGTATTAGCTGAGTGGGTTTATTTTCGTATATTTTGGGGAGTTTCAAGGGATATGTATCAATTAAGAATAAAGTCACAAAACCCCAATCATGGTCGATGAATCTGTGAATAACCCTCATGCTCCTTTAGATAAGAGATTTACATGGTTGGAATCACAAGTTGCAGATATAAACCATAATGTGAGTCTCCTCATGACAAAAGGACCAACAATATTGACATATTCATAGAATTGAATGTTTATAATGAAAATATTTTATCAGAGGGGAGATCAAGTGATTGAGAAGAAGAAAAGGAGCCAAAGAAAGAAACCAGAAAAGATAAACCTAGTTCATTTGCCATGAACCATTCATAGTTCCTATCCAAAATGGAAGTGGATTTCAACATAAAATCATATGAATGTGATTTTAACAATTTTAAGCTAAATCACTGGTTATAGGAACTATAAGTTCATCTCATTGTTCATCGTATAGAGGAAGACAAAAATATTTTGTTTTCTTGATCAAAATTAGAAGGCCATGCCCTAATCTAGTGGGAAAGCCAAATGAATAACTTAAGGTTGGATGGAGGTCCCTTACTAAATGAGTGGGAGTATTTAAAAACCCTCATAAAGTCATGAATTTACCCTATTTGGTTTGTAGAGCATTAGTTGATTCATTGGTGTTACTTTAGGAAGAAGCAGGGGTAGAGTCTATAGGGGTACACCACCGAATTTAAAAATATGGCCATAATGTTTGGTATATCCCCAAAGAACTCGGATGTACTCCTCAACTATCTTAGGGGCCTACACAACCATCTGCAAAAGAAAGTGATCTTATTCATGCCCATATCAATGGGCGAGGCTTGTGCACAGGAACATTACTTGAGAACATAGGCCAAAAGAGAGCGAAATAAAGTGGGTCAAAGAAGAAGTAACACCAAGAAGCTTATATGGAGGGGAATAAGAAGTGAAAATGGGGAAAGATATATATGCAACATCCATAGCATGTTTTTAAAAAGATCCCATCAACCATTTCAACCACTATAACATTGACAATCATACAGAGGCTAAGTTCTAGAAGTTGCATCCAAATCTTAACTCAAAGAACAGAAAGAGATATGCAAAGAAGAACCTCATGGCCTCTTATTAAAGAGATAGGATGAAACTATCTCAGATGTGGATGAGAATATTGATTATATATCAATTAATAAGGAAGTGAATCTGACTCTCCTTCAACAATAGGAAGAGAATGGAAATACCTCACTCTTCTACATAAAGATACAAGTCAAGAAGAAAAATAATGTTTCTCTATTTGACTCAAAATCAGAAAAAAATATCATTGTATTAGGGTTCATAAACACATTGGGATCAAATTTTTGTGACTATCCAAACCCATATCCATTGGGTTGGGTAAATAAATATGCATAAATAAAGGTAACCAAATAGTGCAAAATTAGATTTTCTAGCAGTGTTCATTTTATTAATGAAGTAGAAATTAGTATAGTTCCTGTTAATACATGTGGAATGTTGTTTGGAAGTCCCTGTATGTACATGTGGGATGAAATCTTAATGTGAAAATGTAACCAGTTCCACCTCATCAAGGATGGGAAATCCTTCACAATCAACGCACACAAGTGCAAGTCCAAAATTTTAGTGGTTGTTTCCAACCAATCCAAGAAACTAATTAGTTCCAACAAGAAGCATGTTTTACTATTTTTAAGAGAAAATAAGTCTATAGAAGATTCAATGAGGGAAAATTCATCCATGGAGGTGCATACTAGGAAATTAAAAAAAAAAACTTGAAGATTTTCCAATGGAACGTAGGGATGTGTTCCAAGAGCCTAAAACACTACCACCTAAGAGGAAGTATAACATGAGATATAGTTATTTTGTGACTTCCCATTTCTAAACATTGGGTTGTACAAGCAATTTTTTATATAATAAAGTGAGGTGAAGAAGTAGTTGTAGCAGATACATGGCTTCATGTGACTGAGTACATCACCATGTGGGTCAACCATCTCCTTTGTGCTAAAGTATGATGAGACTTGGTAGATGTGTATATATTAAACGGAGTTGAACAAAACTACACTAAAAAATAGGTACCCCTTGCCCATGGTAGATGATCTACTAGAACAATGTAGAAATTCTAATACTTCACCAACCTAGGCTTAAAGTCTGAATACCACCACCTTTGAGTCAGAAAATAAGATACCGATAATACTACTATCAAAGCTAGGTAAGGCTTGTATGACTGGTTAATGTCATTTTTCCTATGCACTACACCAACTAATTTTATGATATTAATCAATGCATATTGTACCATTTTATAGATTCATTTTTTATTGTATATTTGGATGATATAATGTTATACAATGTTAGATGGGAGGAGCACATCTTACATTTTGCATAGGTACTATATACATTAAAGAATCATCTGTTCTATAAAATCTCCAAAATTGTTTCTAGGATATGTGATAGGTGGAGTAAAGATGAAAATAGGTCCTACTAGGATGGAGGTCATCATGAAGTGGTTGGTGCCTACTAATGTTTCCAAGGTTATGCATTTTTTTTGGGGTTGCACACTATATGATGAAATTCATAGCCTAATTTTAATCAGTATTTATAGTGGATTTCATCACTCTTCTAGATCAGATGCTCTTATATGGTCTAGGAAGATCCATTTCCCCTTGTAGATCTATCCTTATTTCAAAAATAATTTTTTCAAAATCTATATGAAAATATTCCCACTATAAAAGTGCATATGTACACGGTTCCTATAAAATATACCAACTTACACATTTTTAAAATTTGGAAAATTATATAAAGATATATTTTTTGGTCGGGGTTTACAAATTATACCGAAATACAACCTACAAGAGCTCGTGTCCTAGTTGAATTAATTGATTTTTGGTGGTGTATATACATCCCATGACTAGGCCTAATTAATTCCTAATCATAGGTATCTATACTATATCCAAAATCCCTAGATCATGTCTACAATTTTATCATGCTCCTTGCCCTCCCTATCTCTAGGAAACCCTTTTTCCACACATAGATGCTTAGCCTCTTTATCTAACATCTTCTTGCATATATTGGAGAGGAGGTTTTTGATGGCTCTCAATGGATGGATTTGGAGGACAGTTTCATAAGTGCCTATAGTTAGGATCAGGTTGTAGCTTCACCTATTCTTGATTCTTTTAGTTAATAAAGAAAATCATGTCCTGTTCCCACTTTCATTTTTATATTATGAATGTTAATTTGTGATGATGATTATTATTATCTAACATATGTACATGTTCATTTACTTTGAATTTGGTGACCCATTTGTGTTTCTATGATATATTTGTAGGTTTTCACATTTTGGAAGAAGGTTGAGGGTTTGGACCGTGTTGGATTTACTTCAAATGTGAGACCAATGGGTATGTCTCAAATCCATCCTTTCATGAATTTTAGTGCTTTATATAATTTCATGAGTTTTCTTTGTTATGTTTTTATTCCACTTTGTTGGGGCTCTCAACCTTGTCTGTTTGGAGGTTTTCTCTTCAAAATTAGTAGTAGCACCACTCCATGGCATAAAAACAAGTGGATAGAGTTTCTAGTGTGGAAAGGGTAAGTAGAGGGCATTTAAGGTGTTAAAGAAGAATATTAGTCAAACATTGGTGTTGGAATTAGAAAAATCTAATATCCCTTCGAACTGGAGATATATGTGAATGGGATTGCTATGGGAGGAGTATTAATTCAAGGAGGAAGGCTTATATGCTACCATTCTAAATTATTTCATGGTGTAGTTCTTAACAATTCTACCTATGTCAAGGAGCTTTATACCCTAGTGCAAGATATGAAGAAGTGAAAACACTATCTGATGGGAAAGGAGATAGTAGTCCACATCGATCACCATCCATTACAATATATGTAGGCCAATAGTAGGCTATAACAAATAAAAAATGATAAGTTGATGGGGTTATTACAACACCTTAATTTAGTGTTTAACAATAGGAAGGGTGGCACAAGCAAGTTGGATGACATGCTTTCATGGTCACCCACATCAAATATCATAACTTTAGAAAAATTAATGCACATGGATCCATTCACCCATGATGCATACAAAAAACAATATTTAGAGGATGAATATTCACAGAGTTATTTCAGTATTTGAAAATACATATCTGTATGTACAATGGTGACAACATAGTTTAATACCATCTCCAGGATGGCTTACTCTATAGGTTAGATAAGTTATAAGTTGTTAAAGGTGAGGAATTGCAGTTTGATAGAGAGTCTCACACCTCCAAGGTTGTACATCACTTTGGTGTAGGTAATATAGTGGCCACCTTGCAAAGGTATGTGTATTAATCAAGATGTAAGAATGGGTATTTAGGTTCATAAGAGGATATATGATTTGTTATACTAGCAAGCCTAGTAACAAGAAACAAGGTTTATATCATTTATTACTTATACCTACTCATCGCTGGGAAAGTATTTCCATGGAATTTAAGGGAGGTTTATCAACATATAGGAAGTAAAATGACTACCTATACGGGTAGTTGATAGGTTTAGCAAGACGTGTGTTCAAGTGTGTTGTAAAGATACCATCAACTAGCAATAAATAACAAACTTCTTCTTTGGACAAGTCAGGGTGAACTTTATGATACTAAGGATAATTATTTTGATAGAGACACAAGATTTATCAATGTACTTTGGACTACATTGTGAGAGAATCTAGACATAAATATAACAAGTTCTGAAACATTACATCCATATCTAGATGGGCATATATAAGTAGTCAACAAGAGTTTGGTGCAAATTTTTAGAGGATACAATAAAAAGAATCCAAAGACTTGGGATGGAAATATGGTGTATATAAAGTAATGTTATAATATATTAGCCCACACTTCTATCGGTAAGTCCTCATTTGAAACTTGCTTTCTATATTTTCCACCTCCACCTTTACATTTTTCATATAGGAAGAAAGGGGTAAGGGATGATCTCACAAAGGATGACTTGCGGAAGGAAAATTTACTGGGAACATTCAAAATATCGATATGCAGGTACAATAGGAATTTAAAAAGTGATAGGAAAAATATAAGGCTATGCATGATTAACAAAAAAAAAGAGAATTCAATCAAGTTTGGAAATAGAATCTGGTTATAGTTGAGCAAGGAGAGGTTATACAGTCTTGGTAAGAAAATAAATGATTTTTGATATGGTCCGTTTGAGATATTGGAAAAGGTGGGAGATAGTATGTATAGAATCAATCTACCCCCATGCAAGTGCATTTACTCAATGGTGAATGTAAATAATATGAAATTATATGATCCTTGAATGTTAGATCAGGAAGAGGAACATGTCCTACCTTTTGTAGAGGATTTAGCACTAGATTGTCTGGAAGAGTTGAAAAAGGATATAGTTTTTCATAAATATTAAAAACTATAAGACAAGGGTAGCAATACATCTAGTATATTTGGTTGAAATGACAACTTCTAAGAAAGGCTAAATGGTACACTTGAGAGAAGCTGGAGGAAAAAATTATTCAACTCATTCAGTAGAATATTTTTGGGACCAAAATTATTCCAAAATTGGGAGGTATAATATGGATTAGAGAATATTATTTTCATCCATATTTATTCTTTTATAGTGGAAAGAGTGAAGGAAACAAATCACAAGGCCATTTTTGTCAGCGGGGCCTAGTTTGGAAATTTGTGATTTCAAACTATTTGAGAGTAGTTTGAGGAATCAAATGAAATATTTGGGGGTTCAAACTTTGCTGTTGAATTGATGAAATTTTTTGTGCTATTACACACATATATATCTTTCCAATAACATAAGAATCACCTCAAATGGTGTCTTTATGCAAAATTTACGCCAGTCGAAAGTTGATCTTCCTGTTTTGACCACCATAAATCAAGAGGATGCCACGTTAGCCCTATTTATTCATGGAAAATTGGATACCCACATGATCATGATCAATAATACTATATAGGAGCCAATATTGTAACTTTGTTTAATATTTTAGGGAGTCAAACCTAACCACTGGCATGCTATCACATTGTGTTATGATTGAGCCACTAGGAGGAAAATATGTTCCATTCTTTTTTAGTGCATTTTGTTCCATAGATGAGTATAGTATTTGATATTGGATAGGGAGAGATAAAAAAAAAATGATTTGTGCACTATACTAACCCATGGGCCATAGGCCTCCTTTTTAGTCCAATTTCTATTCATAGAAAGAGAACAAAGCAACCTCACCTTCCAGATGGGTTTTCTCCCAAAATGGTTTCCAAAGTTAAATCTTGTGTTAATTTTTGGTTTTTGATTTATATTTTTTTGTTACCTATTTTTAGCATCTTTAAAATTTGCATGGATACAAAATAGACAATAATTAGAGATCTAGAAATATGATAAATAATTTACATAGTATAGATTTCATATTTTTAAGTATAACTTTATCATTTTTTTGTGATTAAATGTCTATTGGAATAACCATGGTAGTTTGCAGATCAATATTTTTAAGAGGAGTTTCAAATGAATCCATAAATTCTCTTAAATTTTTGGGGGTAGCATAAATTTCACAACTAACTTTTGCCAAAATTAGTGATCTTCGTAGAATATACTCAAGGAGTCAAGCCAGATCTAGTAAGGGAATTAAAGATACCTTTTCTAAATTTACCAAATCTATAATAGCTGGTGTAACTAGATGTCAATTAGGAATTTTACTAGAAAAAATTAAAATTGATATTCTTTGGTACTCTTAGTTTGTAATTAGATACTTTGCAACTTAAGATGAAACAAGAAGATGAGAAATTAACTCTTTTTATATTCTTTTCTAGATTTAGAAAAAAGTACCCACTTAAACAATGTCCTTTAGACAATATTGACATTTATGTTATATGTACAATAGAACATTTGATAAAGAAATGGAACTTTTTACCTAGGTTAAAATAATTCTACCAAGGGGAGGACCATGGAATAAAATAGTTGTGTGCATTGGCACCAAGAAGATGTTATCATCCAAGTGTCTGAGGTATACCTTAAGATCCTACATTATTTTCTTCTTATATGGCTAGGAGTATCAATCACAATTTCTAATTTCCAACATGTCTTGGCAATCATTCTCTCCATAACAACTTTCAAGTTATCCTTGGCATCAAGGATGATGAAGACGTAGTTTTGGGAGCATGTATGGTTATCAATATCTTGTATAGTCTCAAAAGTCATACTTGCACAACCACCTCAAAAACCTTATCAATAATTGTATCAACAATGACCTCATATGCAAGAACAAACTCAATCAATGGAATATACTTAACTACTACCACCTCCATAAATTCAACAGTTACAATTTCCACCCATTCAATCTCTAAATCTAACCCAATTACTTTCTCAACCATTACCTAAACCAAAAATAAATTAACTTATCCTATTTACAACATTAAGTTAATACCATTTCCCACCTATTTTATCACCTATGTGGAATTATAATATGTGAATTTAATATTACTATAAACTATTAATAAAAAATATCCTATAATTATTGAATAACAATCAAAGGAGGAAACCCAAAAAAAAACAACGATAAAATAAAGGAGGTCCCTTCAACATCAAAGCTTTCTCATCCATCCTACTTTCCTCCTTGCCCAGAAAGGATAAACTTGGAAAAAACTATTGATCACTTAAAACATGATTTGATGATATAATTGAAGAATATTTTCATCAAATTTCCCTTTTTGCAAGCAATTAGGGACATTTAAATCTATGCCAAAACTAGTATGAACTTTTTTAAAAGAAACTAGAAAGGAAAAATTTTGAACCAAAAACAATTATGTTTGTTGGAGAAATAAAAGACCTGTGATAATGCAAAATTTTATAGAAAAATTTGTAGATATTAGTAGTTCATTGTTTTAGTAAATATTAATGGAATATTTATCCAAACAAAATTAATTTCTTTTGGAGAAACCATCAACATAATGACCAGAAAAACTATGGAGCAATTATTGTTGCTTGATATCCATCCTACATATATTATTTTAGAGTTTGTTGATAGATTAAAAATTAGACTATAAGGTGTATTGGATCACATAATTGTATCCTTATATTAATGGGAGTACCCTATATAATTTATCATGCTCCAACCTAAGGATTACATAGGTGGACATCTCATGATCGTAGGAATACAATTATTGGATATCACAAATTATTTCATTGGTTGTTGGTATCTCACATGGTGATTCAATGAAAAATGTGAGTTTATATCCACCCTTGAAGATAATTTTTGGCTTGATAACACTAATAGTGATGAAGAGGATATTGATCCCATAATTACAATTGATCAAATTATGAAATTCAAATAAAATAATGAATAAAAACGGATCTAAATTTTTCTTGTTAATTTGGATAATTTACAAAATATTGATCCATTGATTATATTTTTAGTACAGATTTTCAATAAAATTATGATCCATAAGATCCATCATCACTATGCATTATTGCATCAACCATGAATATTTCAAAATCTTGTAATATTCCCATTGAAATTATCCCAGGTAAAACCTTACATATAATTTCTTATCTTGATCAGTCTCAACAAGGACAATTAGGTAACATGTTGCAGAGACTTACTAATACATTTTCCTGGAACTATCATGACATGAAAGGTATGCATTTCAACACTTGTATGCATCATATTTATACTTTATACACCCACAAATATGCATTCAAACCTGGCCTTAAAATAAATTGTTAAGAGGAGTTTTAAAGAGTATTAGATGTTGAATTCAGTTATCCAATTTCTAATAACCAATGGCTTTCACCCCTATTTGTCATGCCCAAAAATAATTGTAAGTGGTGGACCTATCTTAACTGAAAATAACTTAGTAAATCCAATTTTTAAGTTTATTATACCCTTCCTTTTATCAAAGAGGTTTTGGATACACTAACTAGCAAAAGAAAATTCTCTTTTCTTTATGGTTTTAGTGGTTATAACTAGATATTGATCACACGTGAAGATAACTATAAGACTACCTTTACATGATGCTACATAATATTTTCTTATTGATTATTTCCCTTTGGGTTATAGAATACTCTTGCTACTTTCCAAAGAGTTGTATTAGCTATATTTTGTAATCTCATTCATGAATCCTAGAAATCCATATGGATGTTTTTTTTGGTATATGATGATTCATTTGATGATAATTAAATAATTAGATAAGGTTTTGATTATTAGGGAAAATTTTAAGGATATAAATTTATCTTAAAGTTTATAAATATTGGCAAATATTACTAGTCCCTAATATGCAAATTGTAAAAGTCTTGGTGATAATTTTGTAAAAATATTTATATTTCTAATGATTTTATATAGTCTCTATAAAATTTTGGCAATTTATAAGTAAAATATTGCTATATCATACAATTTGGGCGAATCATATTCTAAAAAAATGGAAATTCACGAATCTTTTTTTTTTGAAAAACATGGAAAATTAGCCCACCTGCGAATATTAGCCCCTAAAATTTTCCCTATTGATTATATGCTAGGAAGCTTTGAGGAATGTTAAATGCCATATTATGCATACTGTAGGGATTTTTCTTGGAGATCTCATATCTTGTGTAAGGATTCAGGTTGATCCGATAAGGATTGAAGTTATTACAAATATATCTATTCCAAAATATTCAAAATATGTAACAATATTTTTATAAATTACATAACATTTATAGATAATTTCATTTTCCTTCATACATATTTCTTAATAAATATAATAATTTTCTTGGGACGAATGTTGCCATGTTAATTTTTAAGGACTAAAAGACAAACTTACTAAGTCACCTATCTTGAGGATACCTAATTAGTCTATTCCATTCCATATTTCAAAAAATGTCTTAGACACAACCCTTGGAGAATTTTAAGGACAACAAGAAAACTAATTATCTGATGCCATTTATTTCATTAATAAAAATTTAACACTTGTTGAAATGAACTATATAGTCATAGAAAAATAGTTTTTTTGTAGTTGTATAGGTAACTAATAATTTCGGGAACTTTATCTCTGGGAATGAGGTTTTCATTCATACTGACGATTCTACCATAAGATATTTAATGAAAAATCCTATAACTAATGGTAGAATCACTATGCCCATATTTTGTTTTTGTAGGAGTTTAACATTACTATTGTAGAGAGAAATAGAAAAGCTAATGTGGTAGTGAGTTTTCTTTCTAAGATTCATAATGAAGAATTAGAAACTCTTATAGATGATAATTTTCATGACTTTTTTGTGTCTACTAATTCTCTTTGGTTTGTAAATGTATCAAATTATTTGTCCATAGGGAAGTTTCACAACATCTCTCACCTATGGATAAGATAAAAATTAAACTCAGTGCCTCCTATTCCTAATTGGAGGATATATATTCCACAATATACTTGATATGATCATGAGGAAATGTGCATGTGAGGATGATATGCTCAACATTTTAATAGCCTATCTTGATGAACCATATGGAGGACACATTATAGGCAAGATAAAAACCTACAAAGTAATTCATTCATGATACTATTGGTCTACTATTTTTAGGGATGAAAAGAATATATTGGAAGATGTGACAATTGTTAGTGGAAGGGATGTCTACCACAACCTGATGAGATGCCTCTACAAGCATAGGTACTAAGTGTGCCTTTCAAAAAGAAGGATTTACACTTTTTGGGATCCATTTTTCAAGAAAGATGTATATTTTAGTTTGTGTTGATTATGTAACAAAATGGGTACACGGAAATGATATTTTCCATGGTTCTAAAAAAATAATTGTAGGATTTCTATTCTATGATATTTTTCCCTTTTCTGTTGTACCAAGAGAAATTTTGGAAGATCAAGGAAAGTATTTCAAATAAAATTTAGTGGAATCCATCATTTATTATTACAAGATCAAATATAATAATTCTTTCCCTTTCTATCCAAAAGGTAATGGGTAGGTGGAATCAACTAACAAGGTATTTCAAGAAATTTTGAACAAAATAATACAGTTAGATCAGAATGATTACATAGATTGACTTCCCAAGGAAATTTGGGCCTACTGAACCATGTGGAGGGATAGAAATATATGTAAACCATATCATATGGTCTATGTTGGAAAATTTCTTCTTCCAATATATTTTTAGATAAAGACCTTCGTGACTGCAGTTTAGTTGGTTGTGGATATTTTAGAGGCACAACAACCAAAAAATATTCCGATTGAATGAGTTGGACGAGATTCACTAGGAAGTGATTCAACAAACGACTCTCATCCAACACCAAAGGAGTAAATCGCATTACAATTCATTAAGAAAAAGTAATTTGAACAAAGTGATTTGGCTCTCCTGTTTGGTTAAAAAATCAAGGATTTTAAAAGAAATTTAACTACACCTTAGTTAGTCTTGCATGAAAATTTTGAAGTCTTTGATAATGGTTTAGTTATAATTAAAACTATTGATGTGGAAGGAATTTGTTTTATGGTTAATGGGAATAGATTAAAAGTGTATCGAAATCCTCTTGAACAAGAAGAATTTGTTCAAAATTTCCTACAACAATTATAGATAGAGAGAGTAGGTATGGGAGAATATCAACCTACTGTAACTTATTGATCCATTCTTTTCATTGAAAAAAATGAAAAAAAAAAATAGTAAAGATAAAAACAAGGGCTCATTTGTGAAAATCAGTCTTATAATGCAATTGGACAAGCATTTTTCTTGAAAACTAGTCAACTGGCAATAAAATATTCCACAAAAATTTTTCTAATAAAAAGGAGGTTGTTAACTATAAGAGAGGCAAGTTTTTCCCAAAAGAGAGAGATTTTCTACGTATAATTTTAATATCAACATTTATTCAATAGTAAATAATATATGTAAAAAACCTCCTCGTTTCATAACTTGAGATAAAAATATTTATTGATCTTGACACCCCTATTAATATACTCCTTTGTTGTAGCTAGTTTCCGGAGTGAGTACTCTTCATCACACAATTTTTAGTTCTTCATGAATTAAAATAAGTTCTCAACATTAGTAGTTAGAATTAGTATTTTTTTTGATAAAAAATGAAAATAGAGATAAATTATTTTCATTTTATAACATTAATTTTTAATGTGATCACCCTTATTATCCAATTTCCAATTCTCTCTAATTTTGAGAGTGTTTTGAAATCCTAAAAATAAAAATTTTCTGGTGATCAACCTAAATGAACATTGTCAGAAGCTTCAACAATCTTATTTATTCACCTACAAGTTTTCTTCTAACCACAACATGGCCTACTAAGAATTGTTACAGGATCACTATAATGGTTACATGATGACCTCTAGCATGCCTCTTGCAAACTTCCTTGCAGGTATAGAACTAATCAACAACTAATGGATTCAAAATAAGGGCTTGGAGTTACCAAACACCTCCAACCTCTCCTCTCCTTCCTTCATTACTCCAACATTCACCAATAATGATCCACTTTGGTACCCTTTTCAAAAAAGAAATTAGCCTCAAGAAATAAATCATTAAACATTTTGTTAGACCAAGCACGATAAACCATAGTACTAGCCTTAACATTTCATTGGTATGCAGGTCCAAGGTTTTATCTTTAGTTTATTCACAAACATATCTCAATTCCTAAGGTAAAAGTTTCAGGTGAGTAAATTAGTTTAAGTTTTTTGGATTCATTGAAACATGGGAACAATAAACATCAAAACAATTTCCCTAATTGGATAGTTTTCCTCCCTTTATTAGTCATTATTATTTTCTTATACACCTATCACTCAAAACTCATAACGGTCTCCTTCCAATACTCTTGTCCTTCCACTATTATGAATATTATTGTAACATTCATCCGTAACCTTGTCAAACAACTTATAATTATCATTTCTTTCATTCTTCAAAGAAGACCATTGTACCTATCAATGGTGTGGTTTCCCACCTCGTTGACTCATAATGTTCTTGGGATGAGTTCCTTCATCACATTCCCACTGATAAACCACTCCCAACTCTTTTGAATAGAAATATATTTTTCAAAAAATAGAGCACCCACACTCTACTATGATCATAATAGCATGGGTAAGATTGGCATCATGAGGCAAGAGTTAGGGTCTCTATCATCCCTAGAAGGTTATCTTGAATATAATGCTAGAAACCTAATAATTAAGGCTACATAATTTATCACTACTCTCCAAAAACTCCATGTGCACAATAACATCGTGATAGTGACATTCATATAGGGGGTTGGTGGGTACCATCTAGGTTTCCAAAATTGGTGATTTAGTAATTTCAATGAAAAAGGAGTCCATCACCCAAACCATTGGACTCCTACAAAAAAGGGATCATTATTTCAAGAACAAGAAAGTGGAAAATATGGCATAGACAATTTTTTTACATTCCATCAAGCTAAATACAAATAGGGGGTTCTCGATCATGGATTGTGGAAAAGTGGAGGAACACATTGTTAATCCTACAAAAATATATAATGTGTGATGGTAGTTATTCTATCACATTTATTTACCATCTTCAGTTTCTTCTCCATTTGAAGGCTAGTGAACATTTGACTTTTCATTTATTTCTTTGCATGAGTCTAGAACACATGGTAAAGCGAGTTCAAAAAAACCCTAAGAAAATTAGTCATAGCCTTTATCACCATGGCCTAATAAAAATTTTATTTGTAAGGGAATCACAAAAGTGGTTAAAAAGGGTAATATATTCTCAGAAAGAAACAATTTTACCACTAATGGTATTCCAAAAAATTCCAAAGGAAGTGCCTAAGAAACTTATGAAAGAAATAATAAAAGAAATTGATGATAAAGAGGAATATAATAATGGTGATAAAGATGACAGTAAGGATGATAGTATTCATGAAATTGATCACTTCAATCCATCTTGGAAAATCTCTAAGTGATCCAAAAGGAATAATGGATAGCCTGTTATCACACTAAGAATGGTCACTAGAACTATGGCCAAAATAAAAACCAAAATAATATCAAAGAGCCAACATTTCCTCCTCTAGAATCCTTTGAAAAATCTTCATCACCTCCTCCTCAACCTTCTAGAAATACTAATTCAATATCCCCTACAAACTCCGAAGGTGCCACTTTTAAGCATATGACCACTACACATAGCCATGTAAGGTAGAAAGGTTGCATGACCTCCTTGTTAAGGAAACCCATAACTAATTTTTCAAAGCCTCAAACTTGTTATTGAAATTTCTATGACTCTTTCAACCAATAGATACCCAATAAGTTTGAGCATGCCATTGATTATTATGAGCCCAACAAACGAACTATGTTTTTTATCACTCTAATCACAGCTTTGACCTCCAAAATAAAGAAGAAGAACATGAAAATTTGGAAACTAAAGGCTGAGGTTGAATATTTTAAGGTAATAGATAGATATATTAAAAATTATAACTCCACCTTGAAGAGTAAGAATGTTACTTGCAAGAGGAAATTTATAGATTGGCAAGGAACAAGAAGTCATTCAAGTTGGCTAAAAAGTGTTTTAAAAAGAGTCATTATCTAGAAATACATAATAGGGAAATGGAGAAGAAGCTTTGGATAAAAATGAAAAGGAGTGGGGCCAATGTGAATATCTCCATTATAAAAAAATAAACTACAAATCAATTTTTTCAATTTTGTGCCTAGTTTTGAGCAGAATTATATCAGAATGTCAAATATATGATTGTTTGCATAAGGAAATTCAAAGAATTAGGTGCATGGTTTTGAAATATGTTTTTATTGATGGAAGTAGGGTGATGGAAACGTCCATTTCTGTCAATAGGTGGAGCAAGTATTAAAGAAGGTCTTAGGAAGAATACTTAAGGAGAAACATGGCAACATGGAAGAAAAATGGTGCAAATATTTTAGAGCATATTCTTAGAGAGTAAATCATCTCAAATGTAAGTGAAACCTACTCATATGGGAAGAACTTTGAAATATATTTCTAGTGGTAGTTGTAAGTCTAAAAATGGCCTCCTGGATCAAAAGTTAGATCCAAAAAAAGTTGTAGGATCCCCAAGTCAAACTAGAAGAGTTGAAGTGGTTGGAAATTCTTTTGGCGCATAGCCAAGATTGGAACAAGTGCCAAAACTAGTGGAAAACCATAGCGAAGTGATCAAAATGAGTTTTGGGCAGATGTGGTAGACAAAAGAGTAGTGGGGTGACTTTCCATTGGCTGCAGGTGGAGCCCACGTTATAACTTGGCCTGGTGGCAACATCCCAAAAGGTGAACCCTAGAAGTTAGAAAGAACCATCCAGAAGTTTCAACGCCAAAATATAGGATGATGAGACACAAAAATAGAGCACCGACTAATGAAGATCCAAGTGGGAGGTCCCCAGTACGCCAGATCATCTGGCTTAGGGTGATCCTAAAATATTGTTTTGGGAGCACATGGTTAAGCGTCAAGAGATAGGCATCTAGCCACACGGTGACATTCTGACATCACTATATATGTAAGTCTTGTCTGGCCTCGAGGCATTAGGAGGTAGTTTCCTATACCACTGATCGTGTATATCAATGATAAAGAACCACTTTGGGACGACTCCACCTAATACCACAAACCACAATGGAGTGGTGTCGAGGTTGATTTATTGAACCCAATGTTTTTTTATTAACAAAGGAAATTTATTGCAAAATAATGGTTTTGGGAAAAATTTCTCTCTCCTATAGCAAGATATCTATCAGCATGCAATTGGCCCAAATGACGGAAGTGATGGCGTCAACGATGGAAAATCAGTGATGGACACGTGGATGTCATATTTTCCATTTTCGGGTACCCAAAGGGCCCATATTTGAGTGGCATGTGTCACGTATTATAGGATGACATGTAGCATAGGTCATGTTAGCATGAAATCATCCCGATGGATGAAGCCCAATGGGTTTTTAATAGTGCACAAAAGGGATTCACTGGGCAAGATGTTGGGATGAAGAAGAGGTCTAGCAAGCCTAGAGAGCTTTTATATTGGCTATTGTTGTGGCCGGAAGACCCCACCAAGAAAACCCATCCCGTAGGATAGACCTCGAAGGGTTTGTTAACGAGGCATAGTGGAAGCACTGGGTAGAAAACATTGAGATATAGAGGATAGATATCTAACGTAACAATATCCAATAAAAATGCACCAATTCAGTCCCCATGGGACAAATTGACTTGGAAAATAGACCCCGACGGTTTATAAAGAGGGTGCAGAGGTAATGAGATAGGATATAAGGGGCTACGAGCTAAGCCCAAACCCTTGGTCATTTCGCGTAAGAATAGACCAAGGGAGAGGTGAATAATTATAGGAACATGATGATAGTGTCAGGTTTGGGAGCTTCGGCCTTAGCGCCGGCCTGTGGTCATTTCATGTAGAAATGAGACCAATGGCACAGAGGCATTAACAAAGGATTTTTTCTTGCAATGGTCTTAAAAGGGCCTAGCACCCAAAAGCCTTGGACAATGGTCATGGAGACCTGTTCCTATGGAAGAAGAACATGTAACAAGCTAGAGAAAAAGGGGATTAAGATAAAAAAAGGTGGAACTGTTAGTTTTGGTAGTTATTTTAGAAGTTAATCCAAAGTTAATTGCAGATAAAAATAGAAGAAGCACTACTAAAACTTTTAAAAAGTCATAATGCTAAAATAAGGAAAATAAACTCAATTCAGCTTGCATAAAAAGTTTGTTTAAGGTTGATAAATTGGTGAACACAGTCAATGTACTAAAATTAATAGGGAAAAAAAAAACCATACATCATATCAAAGAACAAGTTAACCAAATATTGAAGCCAAAAAACATTAGTCCAAAAATATATATAAGCAGAATTTGAGTAGCAGAATTATGAGAGAAGATAGGAGTGTCTGGATGAGAGATGTTAGTGCAAAATAATGCATAATAGTTTAGGTATGCATCAAAGGTGAATCAAAGAGAAACTTGGTGTCTCAAAGTTGTTTGAGAAGGAAAATAATGTATTAGTGATTGAAGTTGCAAGTGTGTATCATTGGTGATTTGATCAATTAGGTGTGTTCAGTAATGATAAATTCTTGAAGGTGGTTTTATAAAAAATCAAATATTGTTGAATGTGTTTGTAAGGTGGATTTGGTGAGCAGTACTAGCGAGAAAGATTTACTTGATTGTGACATAAGTGTTCTATTGGTTCTAGTTTTAAAATGGTTGAAAGATGGATTAATAAGGCTAGAAAGTGGTAGCTTGGAGATTAGGGGTAGGAGCTCCTTCTATTGGGTGCTAGTAAATGAGCAGTAGCAAGAATCTCTTTCAGTAGAGACTGATAAACAAGCAGGGGAAATATTCTAAATGAGCAGGGGCCATATTCCCTTTCAGTGAATATTGATAAATGAGTATGGATAGAAGTTCCTTTCATAAGTAGCTGATAAACTTACAAGTAGTAGCTTGTGGGGAAGTGATGTAATCAAGTTGAAGCTTGTAAAAAAAGGAATATTGGAGTCTTGTGTATATGTTTCTCATGTGCTCGATGTTTATGATGCTATGTTATACATGATTGAGTTGTGCTGTTGATCCACAAATAATGGCTAAAGTGGTTGAAAAGTATAATTTGTGAAAAATGTATAATTTGGACACACTACTGATTCATCTCCCCCTCTCGATAGTGTTCTGGTTTCCATTGTTTCTAACAATTAGTATTAGATCCAGTGTCCTTCGAGACCAGTTTAACAAATGGAAGGAAGATCAAGGATAATTGAGAACTAGGATTGGATTACCTCAGATGGAGTTCCATTTTTGAATAACTCAAATTATACAAATTGGAAGGTAAGGATGAGAATCTAGTTGCAAGATCTTGATTTGGATGCTATGCTATATGTGGAGTATGGAGCAGTAAATGATAAGTTTGATAAAAAATCTAGGAAGCAAATCATTAGAGGATTCTCTAAGTTAAATTGAAAAATTAATATATTTTAAAACCTCAAAGAAGATATAGGAAAAATTGCAATCCATATATGAGTAAACATCCAGGTTGTATGTTATGTCAAGGTTATTTCCATGGAGTATGAAGTAATAGAAGATTCAAAGAGCATTGAAGATTATAAATCAAATGATGACTCTTCTATATCAGTAGGAAAATTCAATGATAAACACCCATAGATGATGTAATATGCAAGCAAGTCGTTTTTTTTTTTTTTAATTGTAGAACAATATACATTTATCTTCAAAATTCTCAGCTACAATTACTGGTGAAAGAGAGAGTTGCTCATCAAGTTGTAGTGAAAATAGAGATACCTTAATAGCAATAGCAGGTATGGACATTGGTCAAGAAGATAATGTGTCCACCTCTGGTGAAGAGGAAGAAATGACATCTCACGTATCAACAAAAGAATCCCTAGATTCATCAAGGGAACAAAATTTTGAGATTGAAATAAACACTAGTGGTGAATCTAGTGGCTCCTCAATTTTGTTATAATAGATTGAAGAAAATATTTTTTTGAAGAGGCAGCTCATATCAACCCTTGTGTAGATCAAAAATCTCAGATGCATCGATATGAGGATGGAAGAAGAGAATAGAACGGTAAAAGAGTAGTTGTTGAATCTTTAGATGCATGGAAATAATTTTGAAGAATTGAATGGACCCACAAACCTTGTTAAAGATATACCTAACAATACTATTGTAGAAGAGAAGTCAACACAAACACAAGAAGACCAAAATAATTCCATAAATAAAATAAAAGGTATGCAATCCCTTATATGTTTTTGTTGTAATAACATAGGGCACTTTGCCTCCAAGTTTCGAGGGAGGAAAAATAAGTTGAACCAACATCGTTGGAAAGCTTCGTTTCAACCACAACCACGAGTTGTTGAGATAAATTCAAACATCTAAGGACAAAGAGCCTTTTCACCTCAAAGGAAATATGAATAGTGGCCCAATAATAGCAAGAGAGAAAATTATAGTCCATAAATTAGATAGAAACAAGCCCTTGTAAGAAGAACAATACATTTTTCCCCTTCTTGAATAATGTTGAATGCTATAGGTGTAATAGTTATGGGCATAAAGTAGCTACATCCAAATTTGGCAAGAAAACCTCTTTCTAGAACACTATAATCAGAGGCATGGATTATGATGAGTTTAAAAAAAGAGAACTGTTTGGGAGCTATTTCAACACTTAGATGAAACGAAGATCAAGTGGCCCATGGAGGGAACATAGACTAGTATTTGTATTTGAATATTATTAGTAGAAGACTAGCATATCAAAGTCTTAAATTCCTATAATTGAGCTCTCTTACATAAACTATAGTAGGTAGAGAATCAAATCAGACAAAAGGAGAAGTAGCTTTGATGACTCTTCATTGTAGTACTAGAAGGAAGTAGGGATAGAGAGAGAGAAATACGAGTAAGAGGTAAATTACAAACTAGATTTAATTGGTGCTAATAGTAAGAATGATCGGTTGTATATATGCTCAGGAAATGGTAGACAGTCACCCAGTCAGGAAAGCCAACACAAGAAATCAGGTCATATCCAGGTGTGGAAGAAAAAGGAAGATAATCTACTTAGGGAGGTAGATACCTTATTCTTCTTCATTCAAAAGAAGATATTAGCTTCAAGGGAATCCAGAAAGGTTAGATACAAGGAGCATAAAGGAGCATGATAATGAATGCATCTAAAGGATAACATAAGTTTTGACTGATGTTGTCATATCAGATTGATAGATATATGGTGATGATTTATTTACTGCTGAAGTTTTTTTAGCAATTATTGTTTACAGATTCATAATTCAAAGAGGGAGCATGGCTATAGGGGGAGTATACTCAAGTCTAGATTTGAGTATCAAATTATTCATTGATAGTTCGTATCATTAATTGGTATCAGTTGGTTGATGCAAGGCTGGGACAAATGGTGTTTGCTATAGAATGGATTGATTGTTATGATGTTGTTCCAATTGGTAATTGGTATCAGACATACTGGTGAATGGAGCAAACTTGGTCATCAAGTGCTCAAAAAATGCTAGAAGTAGCATCAATTTAGCAATTGGTGTCATTTTAAATTAGTATCACAGGTAATATCAATAGGTATTTATAGTCATTAGATTCTTTGTCAGAGTATGGTATTCATGTTGTTTGTAAGTTCAAGTGTTGGTAGACAATTACTGATTTATATGATTATTTTTAATGATGAGTCAAAAACATCATGTCGAATTTGTTGTCATTATAAGTCTTCTAAGAGAGATACAACCTAATTTGTTGGTCTAAGAATGCATTGATGAGAGTCCCTCTATTGTTTTCCAGTAAGCACTTCTATGTGTTGTACTTTGTTTTTCATCATTTGATAATTGATGGTGTCATGCATCAGAAAGGTTGTTCTTATATCTAGAGGTCAAATGTTTGTGTCTAGGTAGGCTTTGTTATGAATGCAATCCTAGCGAAGACTTAGACCAATAGGAAACATTTTGTCATGACTTAATTGCATAAGCATGTGAATTTTATAAAGAGATCCATATTTAATTCTTGAGACAGATACTGGAAGTAAATATTCCTTTCCCTTCAACTTAATATTCTTCATAGGACAAAGAGGAAGTTGCTTCGATCAAATTAGAGGTACCTGAGGTTTTCAATATAATAAGAAGCAATTGACAAGGACACAAGATCAGAAGACAAAAGGATATTGTTGAAAGGGGGATCATGTTAGCATATTTTCCATTGATGTCAAAGGGGGAGAATTATTTTTTATCAAACACAAGATGGTAAATGATCATTGACAAAGCACAAGGAGAAGTATCAAAGAAAAGTAATGATCATTGGTAATGATCTATTTTTTTGTCTTGATGTTTCCATCAATGCCAAAGGGGTAATTTCTAAAATATTTTGTCATTGATGGAAAAGGGTGATGGCAAAAAAGTGTTCATTCATGTCAATCAATGGCATAAGTGTCAAATAAGGTCTCAGGAAGCATACTTAAGGAGGAGCATGGAAGCATGGTAAAAGAATGTTTTACATAATTTGGAGCCAACTTTTGGAGATTAAATCATCTTATATGTAGGTAAAACCCACTCATATGGGAATATATTTGAAATACTTTTCTAGTGGTAGGTGGAAGTCTAAAAATGGCCTCCTCGATTGAAATTTTGAGCCGGTCAAAGTTACAAGATCCCCAAGTCAAAATAACAGAGTTGAGGTGGTTGGAAACCCTTTTGGAACATAGGAAAAGTTGGCACGAGTTTCAAACCTATCAGAAAACCCTAAATGAGTGGGAAGAAATATTTTTGAGCAGACATGGCAGGAAATAAAGCAATGGAGCGACTTTCCATTGGCAGCAGGTGGAGCCCACACTACAGCCTTGCTCGATGGAGGCAGCCCGACATGTACACCCCGAAGGTTGGAAAGCAATGCGCAAAAGGTTAAGCACCGAAATATAGGACATTGGGACATGGTAATAGAGAAATGACCAATGATGAGTCATGCGGAAGGTCCCCACTATGACATCTTAGCCTACTAAGGAAGAGCTAAGAATTTTTTTTGGGGAGAATAAGGTTAAGCGCAAGGAGATAAGCACCTAACCACAAAATAAAATTCTGACATACATATATATGGAAGTATTTCTAGGCCTCGGGGCATCGGGAGGTGATTTCCATACCACTGATCGTGTAAATCAATGATGGAGAACCACTTCGGGACCACTCCCCTTAATACCACAAACCAAAATGGAATGGTATCGAGGCTTATTTCTTGAACCCAGTGGTTATTTTATTAAAGGAGGAAATTTCTTGCAAAACAAAGGTCTTAGATACCCTTTTTGTGTCCTTTAGTAGGATAGCTATCAGCGTGCAATTGGCCCATACAATGCAAGTGAAGATGTCAACATTGGAAAATCAGCGGTGGACACGTCATAGTCATATTTGGCATTTGTAGTTACCCAAAGGGCCCATATTTGAGTGAGACGTCTCACTTATAATATGACAACACATAGCACATGTGATGTTAGCATGACATCATCTCGTTGGATGGAGCCCAACGGGTTGTTAATAGTGCAAAGAAGGGATACACGAAATAAGAGGCATTGGGATGACGAGGTGGCTGACTCAACCTTGAGAGAATTTTTATTGTCTCTTGTTGCAGTGAGAGGACCCTACCATAATATCCCATCCCATAAGATAGACCATGACGGGTGTGTTAACAAAGCACAGTGGAAGCGTCAAGCAGAAGGTGTCGGGACATGGAGGATAGAAAACTAACACAACATCAACCAATCAAAAGGCATTAGGGTGGTCCCAATGAGACACATCGACCTCACAGATAGACCCCGAAAATTTATAAATAGGGTGTAGATGTAATGTGCCAGGATAGAAGGGGTGACGAGCTAAGCCCTAACCCTTGGTTATTTTTCGTAAGAATATCCCAAGGGCACAATACAATAACAAGAGGCAAGGGTTAATAGCATCAGACTTGGGAGCTTTGACCTTAGTTCTAATCCATGGTCATTTCACATAGAAATGAGACCAATGGCATAGAGCCATTAACAAGATTTTGGCCTGTGAAGGGCTTAAAAAGGCCTAGCACCCAAAGGCCTTGGGCAATGGTTGCAGAGACCTAGTCCTATGGAATAAGAATAGGTAGGGATATAGATAAAAATGAGCTTCAGCTCAAAAAGGTGGAACTATCATTTTTGGCAGTTAATTTATCATTTAAGCTAGAGCTAACTGCAGATAAAAATATAAAGCATTGTTAAAACCTATAAAATTCCATCATGCTAAAATAAGGCAAATAAACTCCAACTTGCAATTTTTTTTTGAAGGTTGATAACTTGGTGAACACATCCAGAGGACTTAAATGAATAGGATAAAGGAAAAAATTAGAAAACCATGTAGCAGATTAAAGAACAAGTTAGCCAAAAATTAATTCCAAAAAATGTCAGTCCAAAAATATTTACAAATAGAATTCAAGTAGCAAAATTATGAGAGTGGAAAGGAGTGTGTGGATGAGAGTTATTATTGTAACATGATGCATAATAATCTACGTATGCATCAAAGGTGAATCAAAGTTAAATATTGGTGTCTCAAAGGTGTTTGAGAAGGAAAAGAATGGATTAGCGATTAATGACACAAGTATTTCTAGTTAATGATTTAATCAATTAGGTGTGTCCAATAATGAGAAATTGTTGAAAGTGATTTTATCAATAATAAAATATTGTTGAAGGTGTTTGTAAGGTGTCTTTTTTAGCAGTAGTAGTGAGAATTATTTATTTAATTTTTACATAAGTGGACTATGGGTTCTATTTGAAAGTGGACTATCTACTAGCTCTGATCTGCAAGCTACCACCTTCCAGCCTTACAGATTAGAGCTAGTAGATCCTTCTAGTGGGTTATATTAAATTAGCAGGGGCAAGGGTCCCTTTCAATAGAGACTGATAAATGATCAGGTTCAAGAGTCCCATTCATAAGATACTAATAAATGAGCAGGGGTCAGATTCCCTTTCAATAGAGACTGATAAATGAGTAGTGGCAAGAGTCCCTTTAAGTGAATATTGATAAACGAGCGGGGATAGATGTTCCTTTCAGTAGTAGTTGATAAACCTACAGGTAGTAGCTTGTGAGGAAATTATGTAATCAAGTTAAATATTGTAATAAAAGGAAGATTGGTGTCTTATGTATATGTTTCTCATGTGCTTGATGCTTATGATATTATGTTCTACATGATTGAGTTGTGTTGTTGATCCATGAATAATTTCTAAAGTGGTTTTAAAGTATAATTTGTGAAAAATGTATAATATGGCCACACTATTGATTCATCCCTCCTCTTATCAGTTTCCTATTTTCCATTTTTTTTTAACATGTGGGAGATGTTAACGCTATTAATTTAATTTTTTATTACTATCATTCAACTCTTTTTAACTCTAGAAACTCCACCCTTATTCGAATATTGTCCTCCTTTTCACACCATTAATGGTAAATAGACACTTAAAGGGGTTTCAAGGTAAATTTTTTATATTTGTTATTAATTCCATTTTTTTGATAAGTTAAAGGGACTTCATTGAGATTAATTTTTGCTAATGAAAGTTTTAAGCTAGGACTTATAACCCACATGGAATTTGGTAACCCACCTCCATGATTGGTATGGTTGTACATCTCGAGCAAAAAAAATGATGACTTTTCTTTGTAACACCTTCAAGAACCTCTCATGTCCATCAAATCAGCACTAGGTAAATTAAGGGACATGCTAGATGATGGTAAAAGTAGTGGTCAACAAACCCAAAAATGGAGTGCCCAATAAAGTAATTAGTCTTGAAGAACAATTCTTCCAAATCATCATGTTGACAACTATTTTTACTTTATGTGGTTTGGTTTAATTATACATATATAAGAGAACAGATCTAGATTACCCATTTTAATTCATTCTAATATGTATCAATGAATTCCATGCACAATATAGGGGATTCATGGAATCTTCCTACCAATCGTATCTACCATGTAAAAACCATATTGTTCAACCCCATATGCATTGTAAATGGTTGGTCAGTTTGAGGATATTTAGAACATAGTGTTTTATGATTTTAATTTGACCAATCTAATTAATGGGAAGTTTTGTGTTCTTATGTACATTTTACATTGAGTAATATAATTATATTTTGTTGTTCTTTTCACAAAAATATTTTGGCTTCCCCCTTCATATAATCTAATTCCTCTTCAGAAAACGTGAAATTTATTGGTAAGGAAACACCAATTTAGCCATGTTAATTCTATCCACATTAGATTTGTAGTTATATATTTGTGTTTTCATATATATATATATATATATATATATATATATATATATATATATATATATATATATATTGTGTATGTGTGTGTGTGTGTGTGTGTGTGTGTGTGTGATTAGTTCTTTGGTTTATAACTATATTGTGCATCAATTCCTTTCCATGACCATGTTACGTGAATACTCTTTGATAACTAAAGAAGGTAATGATCATAGTGCAACATGACTAGATTGCATATAAATCACTATAGCTAGCTTGCACATGGTTTCATGTCTTTTCATCTATGATAAGAGTTATGATTCGATATTCTTTTGTTTCATAATCAAAATTGTTTACTAAGTCTCTAACTTGTAATTAGGTTTGCGATGTGATCTCTTGGAATACATTGATGTTATATTTTAGTCATTACTTACAGTTTATTTCATTTTCAAAAGATGGCATGAGAAGTGAAGGGAGTATAACAGTTTACAACTTTTCGTTGTTGTGTGAATACCTTGTTCAAACATGGTGAAATATCATAACCTATCATGAAGAGGCTTGATGTTGACACCGTAGTGACCCCAATATCTCTTAAATATTATTATATTGATGCATTTGTGTTGATGGTTAATATAAGCAGGATTTCTTACTAAAGGGAATGATATGCATTGTAACTCTCTGTTGGATACATGAAGATTTCTATAAGTTATTATGAAATATCTTGGTTGATGCATGTGCATAAATGGAGCACAAAATTTGATCAAGACTAGACAAAATATTTTCAATGTGATTGGATGATCATGATGATGCTGGGAGAAATTTTAAATGTTTTTGTAATGAATTGCAAATATTTACATTAGGAAGTGAGTTTTGTTTTTAGAATAAATTGGAGGAATTATTTCGTAATGTAAACATAGTTTCATTTTTCCTCATTTTATGGAGAATGGGAAACAATTAATCTTCTGACTCTTGGTTATCCCATGCTAGATTTCTTTTTAAAAGAGAAAGATTTTTTTAGAAGAGAATTGCAGCTGAGGTAGAAGAGGAGGAGAAGAAGAGAAGCTCCAATGCGAGGAGAAGAGGCAAACATTGAGAGGCTTGGGCTACACATGCCCACATTATATATCTATATATATTAATGCATAGATGAAATTGATTAATGAGAATTTTTTTATATGCCTCTATGTGTTAGCTTCTTTGTCTGCATATTATTATTGAAGTTATTTTTTTACACTTATTGAGTCGATTTATGTTAAGAAGTGTAGTGGTTGTAGATGTTATGTATTGAGAGTATATTTTTATTTGGCCTTATATTTTCATGGGTAGCTTAGTACCTACTATTGATATGTTTTTGGTGCTAGTATATCATATGTTGAGTTCATATTGATTGAAAGGAAACTTGAATATTGTGGCCTCAATCATTGTGTAGCTTTACACAGTTCTTTTTTGTTTCAGTTCAAATCCCCATGGGAGATTGTTCCCTTTGTTTTGACATAATTGTTGTGTGATATTTAAAATGAGTGTTTTTACTGTAAAACATATCATTATGTTTTGAAAACATTGTTGAAATTCCCTCTGATTGTTTAAAATTTGAAAAATGTATGGTGTGATTTCCCATTTCTCTTTTTGTGATTCCTATAGTAAATATTGTAAGATAATGTGTGGCCAGCCCTAGAATAGTGGGCACGTGAAGTTTTGTTGTTTATTAGTTGGTGTCGCATAAGAACACATAGAACCCTATTTTGTTGAATGTTGCCAAAACCCATTGGTATTTGTTCCTAAATGGTAATTTTGAGCTATCATTGCAAATATCTATGAAGAGAGGTAAAGTAAATTTTTGATAGTAGCAAGGAGCAAGTTAAGGTCATGGGAAGTTGATTAGAATAAGGATGGGTCATTTTACCTTCCCGAAATTTTAAAATAGAGTTTTTTAGAGTGCTACACAATCATTTCGTAGTGCCTATAGGTTTTTTTCTATGCTACAAAATTATTTCGTAGTGCCTACAACTAAAAAATTTTAGGGTTGCGTATTAGGTTTTAAAATCATATTTTTTCTTGGCCACTACATCATTTGATAAATTGAATCCTAAATAATTGGATGATGATAGAAAAGGACTAGAAGGTGAGACAAAGACCTCTCATGTAATTTATCAAAGACAAATCCATATTCTCTTTTTGACTGCATAAGTAAAGTCCTTCTTGAAACATTGTTAAATTGGATAGGAATACAAAGTTGTGGGTGTGTGGGGAGTTAGTCATATGTTATTCGCAACTAGGGTGTGTGTGGAGTTAGTCATAGTGAGCATGGAGTAGCTCATGAAAGAAGGAAATTTGTTACTACTAAGAGTCATAGTGAAGGTTCAAAGAGAATCCATAGTAGATCAAGTAAGGACAAACTTGATAGAGAAGTGGCTAAAATCAAATTACATCTAGAGATGTTGAGGGGACTGCTATATAAATATGAGGAAGACCAAGGTTATATATGGACCCTCTGGAAGAGAGAAAAATGGAATATTTTGCAGGTGAAGTTAAGACAAAAATAAAATTCTCAGTGGATGAAATTCTAAAGAGAGTTGAGTTGCAGCCATGGAAGAACAAAATAAGGTTGATGAACACATGTGTGTGGATTCTAATGAGGATGTCATTATAGTGGATGAAGCAGATGAAGATTTGATGAGCAACCTGAAGAGAAACAAATTCAGCCAAGGACTAAATTAGAAGATGAAATTGAAAAAAGGAAAGGAAGAAGGTATAGTTCGATAATATATTATTTTGAGGAACTTTTTGATCAATGTATTGGTAAAATTGAATAGTTCGGCAACAAGTGAAGGTCAACATTCACAACAGATTTAGTATAAGAGGCTTCAAGTCAATTAAAGATCTGGTAATATTTTTAAGTTTCACTATGCAAGTGACAATAGAGAAAGGTGAGAATATTTTCAGTGGCCTAGAGCAAGGAGTTCTTGAAGGGTTACAATGAAGAGAAATAAGAATATGCCAAAAGTCGAAAATCAAGAGAAATTTTGGTGAGGCATCATGCAGAAAGGTGGATAATTGATACTACAAAGGGGTGTTGCAACTCACAAGTTGAAGTTGTTATGATAAGAACATTTGAATATGATCAGGAGGTCATAAGTTTTTGTACCATGGGAGTATGATGCAGGTGGATAGATGGATCACAATATTGAATGAAGACTAGAAAAAATATTTCCATTGTGATGTGATGGTCACATGATGATGCTGGGAGAAATTTTAAATGTTTTTATAAGAAATTTTAAATATTTACATTAGGAACTAAGTTTTGTTTTTAGAATAAACTTGATTTATTTCCTAATGTAAATATAGTTTAAGTTTCCCTCATTTTGTGGAGAAGGGAAAAAAAATCATCTTGCGACTCTTGGTTGTCCCATGTTAGCTTTCTTTTTAAAAGACAAATATTGTTTGAAAAGAGTAGTGCAATAGAGGAAGAAAAGGAGGAGGAGAAGAGAAGCTCGAAAATGCAGAGAAGAGGCAGAGGTCAAGAGGCTTGGGTTGGACATGCCCACATTGTATATCTAGCTAGTTTAATTTATAGTTTACTTTGATTTATGCGAATTTGTTTATATGCCTCTATGTGTTTTAACTTCTCTGTCTCCATATTGCTAGTGTGGTTGTTTTTCTGTACTTGTTAAGTCGATTTATGTTAAGAATATGAATGTGTCGAGAAGCGTAGTGGTTGTAGATGCTATGTATGAAGTGTATACTGTTATTGGGCCTTATATTTTCATGGGTAGATGAGTGCATTTTATTTATATGTTGTTGTTGCTAGTATATTGCATGTTTAGTTCATATTGAAAGGAAACTTGAATACTGTGGCCTCAACTATTGTGTAGATATGCACAATTCTTTTATTTTTTAGTTCAAATCCTCATGGGAGAGTGTTCCATGTGTTCTGACATATTTTTTTTGTGAGATTTGCAACAACCAAGTGTTGTTACTATAGAACATAGCATTTTTTTGTAAAGTGTATGGTGTTATTTCCCATTTTTATTTTTGGGATTCTTGTCTTCAAGCTTATACAGGAATGTGTTGTTGCACCCTAGAATATTGGTCGTGTGAATTTTTGTTAGTGATTGAGTGTTGTCACAAAAGAAAACATAACACCCTTCTTTGTTGAATTTTGTCAAAAACCATTGATATTTGTTCCTGTATGGTAAGTGTGTGTTAGCATTGTAAATATCGATGAAGAGAGCTAAAGTAATTCATTGATAGTTTCAAGGAGTAGGTTAAGGCTGTGGGAATTTGATTAGAACAAGTTTGAGTCATTCCACCTTCCCAAAATCCGAAAAAAAAATTAGTTTTTTAGAGCACTACGAAATCATTTCGTTGCGCCTATTGGTTTTTTCGGCGCTAGGAAATTATTTCGCGGTGCCTACAACTAGTTATTTTCAGAGATGCATATTAGGTTTTGAAAGTATGATTTGACATACCCATTGCATCATTTGATAATTTCAATCATAAATAATTGTATGAGGAGATAAAATGACTGGAAGGTGAGATAAATCCCTCTCATGGAATTTATCAAAGATAAGTCCATATTATGTTTTTGACTTCATATGCAAAATGCTTCGTGATTTTTTATGAATTGGATAGGAATGAAGAGTTGTTGGTATGTGTGGTGTTAGTCCTGGGCTATTGGCAATTGGGGTATCCCGATATTTAATTAGCATTGGCGAATAAACCTTGTTTTTGTACCCCATATAGAAGGAATCCCTTAGATTTCACTTACAAATTTGTTTCTTTGTTAGTAGTTACAATGCACTAGGTTTTACGAAAGATGTGATCTTAGAATTTTTTTGCAAACAAGATAGGAACACTTTATTCATGGTTGAGTGAAAGACTAGGTCATGTTCCCTCAGAAATCTTCCCTTAATCTTGTCATCTAATGAGTAAGTCCCATGTAGAATTGGATTGATTTTTTTTTTTTTTTTTTGTGATATCTCCATTTTGTAGTGTTATATTAGAGGGCTCATTAATGTTATGACATCCACACACACAATGAAATATTTCTAAGTTTACACTACCAAATTGATAATTTAATATATAAATTTTAAGCAATTAAAATGATTAACAATAAATTATTTTTCTTTACTATAAACCTATCAATTTCGTCTTTTGGCTAGGAATTATTACTCTTCCTTATGGAATCATCATTTTTGATATATCTGTCCAGGACCTTAAACTCTTCATCCTCAACCTTTAGCTTTTGAATTTTCCTATTCTTCTTCCTCATTGTATAGGTTGAAGTTGTTCTTTAGTGATCAAATATATAATTGGGTTAATTGGCTCATCGTAATTAGTGATATTCTCAATATCATTTGGTATTGATGGGTTGATAGAACCAAATAAATGGAAATTAGGAGTCTTTGATTATGAAAAAATAGTTATGTGTTTCCTTAATAATGCGGTTATATACTTTTTTTTATTGAGATAGATATGTGTAGTGGGAATTTTCTCAGAAGTGGTACCTTTAGAAGGTGAAGGGTACATCGATGTATACTTTTATAAGGTTGAGAAGGAGGTGCTGGAGCATTTTCAAAGGGTTCAAAAGGAGGTAATGTAGTTCCTTTGATTTTATTTTGGGGTTCTTTTCTAGCCATACTTTTGGTAATCCTCCTTCTTGTAATAATAGGTTGTCCATTCTTACTTTGATCTCTTGGATCTCTCTCCATAGGGGGTAAAGTATTCAACTTCAAAAACATGATAATTTTTTTTTACATGCTTAGATTCCTCCTCATCATTAATAGCTTTGATTGTTTCAGTCATAGGATTCTTGGGTGCTTCCCTTAGTGGATTTTGAAGTAGAATACCCTGAGTAGAAAAATTATTTTAGGTTAGGAAATCTTCCCAACTATCACCCCTCTTTTATAGTTCTCCTACAATAAATATTTTTGTCAATTCATGATGGTATATGATACAACTAATGTTCTTAGGGTTCTATTGAACTCAATTTTCCATGCAACCTAAACTATTGTAAATATAGAAAGGGAAATTCAAATGTTCACCAACCTCAAAATGAAGAAGAAAAAAATATGTTAAAATATATGATGGAATGCCTACCTTTATGTGTAATATACTTCTGAAAAATAAAAACTAGGTTCCTTCAGTTGTCCACGATCCACAATCGAGGCACACCCTTCTCCCAATTTGGACTTAGCTTCGTATAAGTTAAAATTTTGGTCCATACATCTTTTTCCACTTTCTTATACTTGAACCAATTATCCCAATTTTGTGGGAATCTAGTGGCTTGGGCCATGGAATCCTCTATCACTGACATCAATAAGTCATGAACTAGATAAAATTGGCTATAAAACCCTTATTTGAACACCATTTTCCTAGAATTATAATGCCCATGAATTTGTGGAGAAGCAAGAGCCATTCCATGGCCTTGAATATTTACTTACTTGAATTCTATTTAGGATAACCCTCTAGGAATGCAAAAGGCCTTTTATCATGCCTCATTATACATATTTTACCCATTCTATGCAATCACAATGGAATGTGGATGCTCTATTTTGCAGTGATTCTACTTCCATTCAAAAGAATTGGGAATCAAGAGTGGTTTATAAGTGGGAATGTAAGGTATGAAGTCCTCCAAAGAGTATGATAATTCTTTGAGGATTGAAATCATGCTATCGAATTCCAAAAAACTTTAAAAATTAGAGGGAAATGGAAATTAAATGTTGAGGGTGATCCTATTAAATATTTAATTCTAGAAAATGAAAATGATGTATCTTTATTTTTCCTTTTTGACAAGAACAAACACAAATGTTGATTGTTGATTCTAAGAATTCATTTTAACTCATAAATAAATGAACAAAAAACCTACTAAAGGGTACTAATTTAGGAAAGTAGCTCTAGTGAAGGTGTATGCTAACTTTGGAGGAAATATTAGAAAAAATAGTTATCTCAAGATCTATAACGAAGAGGTTTTTCATGAACCTAATTTACCGTTGAATCTATGTTGTTGTTAGAAAAATCAAACTCTAAAATATCTCTTCATTTTGAAAAAAAATGATTCTTTCTTCTTACAAGTAATAATATTACTTTTATTAGAAAATTAATTTTGGAATGTTTTCTCGATATTTGCATGGTTTTTTGGAAAATTATCATCTAATTACACCAAAAGATTGGTTTTCATAATTGAACCCTTTGTTTTAACTTTAATTTATTTTTTCATTTTTTTCAAGAAAAAAGATGGATCAAGAAGAAGTTGCAGCAAATTGAGAGTCACTCCTTCCCATTATCTCCCTCTCAAAATATTGTGAGACATGATACACAAATTCTTATTGATTAAGTGGCTTTTGGTAGAATTTTTTTTCTATTTCCATTAACCATAAAGGAGATTCCTTTCCCATCAATAATTTATTCTAACTAAACTATTAATCAGTGCAATTAATTTTAGAGAATGCATATCAATCACCCTTCTCAAACCAATCTTACTCAACCAAATGTTGTAATTGTTTACAATTTGCTTAGCAACATGCGAGTGTATCCCCATCGATATTGTCCACCACAAAGTCTTCCCCTCTATAATATTTCATAGACCATCATCCAATACCAGTCCATGTGTGAATAGGAAATAAATCTATAGTCCTGTGTAATGAAGGCCTTCCCATGAGTCAGGATAATTCTACTCTCCCTCGCCCTAATGTGAAGACTTGACCTATCAAAAATAACCCATTATTTATGGTGTCCAAAAGCTCCTCTCCTTTATGTAAAGCCGGTGGTGTAACTAACGCTCGTTGTTTGAGGCATAAAAAAGGTAAGCAGTAATGTAGTCAAGATGGGTTGTAAGAAAGGTCATTTTTTTAATCCTGTCATCTTGAAAAGGGTTAATAGCAGTACCTCCTAAGCAATTAATTCCGGAAGTGAGGGCTAACAGTTCTACTAGGTAATAATTTGGGTGGGTACGAAGGAGGGTGTATAGGAGTTACTCAAAATGAAAGGCCTGGTCTCAGAGGTCTAGTCCAATTCCTATTCCTATAAAAACATTGACCAATTTCACATGGTCCTAACCATTGTGTAGTGAATTTCTATTTAAAATATTTGAATGTTTAATAAAAATGGACAGCTCAATCAACTATTTTAAATTTATTTGTCTTAATGATTTTATCATTCCACTTACCCCTATGGCATTAGATGAGAGTGGTATGTTGAATGGATTCCTAGCGTATCTCATCAAACTTGTTCAATTGAGTTATTTCTATTGTTGTTCCTATAAAAGATCCATACCCAATTGAACTGCAATCCTAAAGGTCTTCTCCTATAGCTCTATTAAGAGAAGTCGACATATACTATCTCATATAGTGTAATTATGAGTGTGTCCCTCCATGTCGTTCTATAGGCCCAAAGTTCCTTGAGAATCCAATGTTCCTAATCGTTGGGATGTAATTGTACTGTCTTGGTCAGAATTTCTTCATGGACCTTGTTAGTTCACTCCATGTGCCCATTGGATTTTGGATGGTATGGGTAATATTTCTAGTTCTTGATATTGTATTGTTGAGTAATGGATTCTACTAATTTTGATTTGAGCTAATTTTCTTGATTTGTCACAAATTTTCTTGGCATAAAAATGGATAAAATATACTTGAATAAAAATTCTACAACTTCTTTTCAGTAGCATAGAAAAGATAAATTTTTCTAGCCATTTCATTACATAATTAGTAAAAAATAAAACATGCCTCTTTTTATTTGATGTTTAACCAATGGGTCCCACAAAGTATAGAGCCCACTTTTCTAAAGGCTGAATGAGTGCTTCTTCCTATAGAGGCATCTCATCAATTTGTACAAGGAAGCCCATCCACTAATGATTATCACATCTCTGAACATACACTTTTCAATCCATAAAAATGGTAGGCTTATATTATCTTGAACGAAGGACATTGTAGATTGTTATCTTGTTAGCAAAGTTCCCTCCACATGGTTCATCGTGGCAAGATTTTAAAATGTCAGTCGTCTCATCTTCACATGCACAATTTCTAATGATCGTATTCGGTTCTTTGTGGAATATATCTCCTAAAAATCAAGAATAGGTGGAACCAATTCTAATGATTCTCTATTTCTCCCTAGTGAGATATGGTGTGAAAAATTCCATGCAACCAAATAATTCCATGTAACCAAATAATTCCCTACATCTACAAACCAAGGAGCATTAATAGACACAAAAATCAAATATTTGTGAGGAAAATTATCATATACAAGGGTTTATATTCATTCATTGTTAATCCTACAGATAAATCCACTATTAAATTAGATTTTTCAGGTCTATCTATGATAGTGATATTAAACTCTTGCAACAAAGAAAGACACTTGGTGATTCTACGAATAGTTATAGGCTTTTTTGTTAAGTATTTTATGGATGAATGGTCTATTTGAATGAAAAAATCATCACAAGTGATATAGTGCCAGAATTTATTGATTGCATGCATGATTGCTAAAATTTATTTTTCTATGAATGTATAGTTCATTTCAACAGGTGTTAGATTCTTGCTAATGAAACAAATAGAATAGGATAGCTAATTCTCTTATTGCTCTAAAACTACAATGAGGGTTATCTTTGAGGCATCTGTTGCAATATGGAATGGAATATAACAATTAGGTCCCCTCAATATGGGTTCCTTAGTAAGTTTGTCTCTTAATCCATTGAAATAAACTTGTTAGTGCTCATCCCAAGAAAAATTATTATCTTCTTTAAGAAATTTAAACAAAGGTTTAATTATATTCGTTAAAATTTTCATAAATCTTCTTTAAAAATTAGCAGGGCCTAAAATTCTTCTTACATGCTTAGGATATTTTAGTATATGTATCTTTGTAATAAATCAAATATTTTCTAGATAAACCTCAAACCTTGCATGAGATATGTGATATCCAAGAATAATATCTACAATCGACATCACGTGAAATTTGACATCACTCAAACATGGGCTAGTTTCATGGCATCTAATTAAAACATGTTTTAAATTATTTAGTGCTTCATTGAAATAGTCAACATACATATAAAAATAATCCATATAGATGTATACACAATCATGAATGAGATTAAAGAATATTTCTAATATTGTTCTCTAGAAAGTGGAAGGAACATTGCATAACCCAAAGGGAAATATTTGGTAAGAAGGTGTTCCCTAAGGGCATGCAAATATAGTTATATCTTGATCTTCAGTTGTCATTTCCATCTCATTATAACCATTGAGTCTGTTAAGAAAATAGAATTACTTCTTACCAGCTAAGGTATCAAAATTCTGACCCATAAGGAAGGGGAAAATAATATTTTAAAGCAGGTTTGTTAGTTATTCTATAGTTAACATAGGTATGTATCTTACCATTACTTTTAGGGATTATTACCAGGGGTGAAACTCACTAGATATTAGAAATAAGATAAATCAACTTACCATCTATCAATATTTGTAACTCCTTTTTAAAATTTCTTTTAAGGCCGGTCTCATACATCTTTGAGGTTGTGTAACAAGGTGAGAATATTCTTAAGTATAAATATAATGTGTACAAGGGTTGGGATGTTTTACGTTCATTTCATGATAGTTCCAATAAAATGCACTAATATTGTTGGTACAACATTTTAACTAATTATTCTTGTTCAGATTAATCAAGCTATGAATTTATATGTAAATTTTTTATTGGATTAATTTCATCGGGAACAATATAATATTCTAAAATGTTTGTGGTTGATGCAACAATTTGTAGTGATGATGGATCATGTGAATCACAACTTTCTTGAAAATTTGAACTAAAAATTTAATAAAAAGAATTAAGATTCTATAATGGTTTTAAATTAACAAAAAAATGTCAGATCTAGTTTATTCACTATATTCTTTGAACTGCACAGTTTGATCAATTGTAAAGATAAGCTTAATATTTACTTATTCCTAATTAGTGTTATGAAGTCGCAAAGTATCTTTATGGATGGTTTTAATGGGTCGGTATAATGTCACATTTTTCATGGAATCACCATGTGAGATAAGGATGCTCCCATATCAACAACCAATGAATGTATTTTCGATAGCCAACCATTTACTTCATAGAATTGCTAGATGTCCTCCTACACAAAATTTTGGTTGTAGTACCATGAAGTCCATAGGGTACTCCAAATAATATAAGGAGACAACTATATTATCCAATTCACATCCCGATCTAATTTTAGTTTTATTAACTAACTCTAAAACAATAGCTGTAGGACATTAATAAAGCAATTGTAATTGTTCCATTGTTTTGTTGGTCATTATGTTGATATTTTATCCTAAATAAATTAAAAGTTTTGAAACATGGATTCCATTAATATGGAATAGAACATTAGGATTTCCATGTAATTTTTTTCTATAAAAGTTTCTCTTTACATAAGATCTATTATTTTTTCCAATAAACTAAATAGTTGTTGGTTTCATCCTTTTACTTCCTGGTTTATTTCGAAAAAGTTACCTAATGATTTTAGAATAGATTGACATTTCCATAATAAATTTTCATAACATGGAAATTTTTATGTAGGCATTTTTTAATTTTTTCATCAAATCATGCTCAGAGTGATCAATAGGCTTTCCCAAGTTTAGCTTCTTAAGGTAAGGTGGAAAATTTTATGGTCAGCAAAGCTTTTGTGTTGAAGGAGTCTTCTTTATTTATCATTGTTTGTTTTCTTTGGTGTCTCATCCTTTTTTTTCCTTCAATAATTATAAGATTCATTTTTATTGATCACCTTTCCTAACTTTAAATGCACTTCTTGTAACTCCACATGGGTGATTATGTAGGTAAAAGAGGGTGTTAAATCAATGTTGTAAACAGGTTGAGATACTTTATTGTTTGGGTTAGGAAACAAATGGATAGGTAATTGTTTGGGCTTTGGATGTTAAGTGGGAGGCAATTGTCACTGTTGAATTTTTGGAAGTGTAATGGTTAAGTCTATGCCATAGGTTGTGTTTCTTCTTGTGTGGGGTGTCATTATTGATATAGTGGCAGATAAATGTTTTTGTGTGAATTTGCAAGGTATGATTGTTGAGACTACATAGGGTACTGATAAGTAGACATGTTCCCAAAGTTGGGTCATCACCATCCTTGCTTCCAAGGATAAATTCAAAACTACTGTGGAGGACATTATTACCAATACATTCTAGTGAATGGACACTACTCACCATATTAAGAAGAAAATTGTGGTCCATGATCTAAAGATATAGCTGAAGCTCTTAGATTCTAGGTTTCTTCTTGGTCCAAATGCACATAATTATTGTGCTTCCTTGTCCTCCCCTTTGTAGACTAATTTTAACATAAGTAAAGATGGAAATTTCTCTATGCAATGTTCTCTTATGCATATAGAAAAAATGCTAATACTAGGAAAAAGAAAATCTTTAAGTAGGTGCTTATTTCTGCATCTAGGACAAAAAATTGAAAGAATTAATTTTTCATCTTCCTTTATCTTCTTAAATTGTAGACTATCTAATTTCAGACTAATTCTACCAAGAATACTAGTTTTAAAATTTTCTTGTGAATGTCATAGTATAGTTCTAGTTACACCAGCTATTGCATATTTGGTCACTTTAGAAAAAGTATCTATAATTCCCCTACCAAATTTGACTTGACTCCTAAGTATATTCTAAAAATATCGCTAATTTCTTCAAAAAATTAGTAGTGAAACATCTCATGACCCCATAAAATTAAGAATATTAATGGATTCATCTAAAAGACCTCTTCAAAAGATGGCTCTAATTATATCTTGATTAATACTATTTTTCCTAGATTGTTGGAGATTGTATAAAAATATTTGAAGGTAGTCCTCAAGACTTTCCTCATCATTTTTGTTTGAATCATGATTTTTGTTAGACCAAAGCCACAAGCCTTAATCTTTGATACAATCTCCATATTTAGGATCTTTTGTATCACTGGAGACAGATCTAAGCTCAGGAACTATGCCAAATCATCTCAGTGATGGATTTAATTTATGATGGATGGCCAATGATTTAAACCATTTACAACAATATAATCTAGAAACCTTAAGGAATTATCAAAATGTTGATCTTCTACACTAACAACATGTAATCCTTAAACTTATTATGATAGAGGAAACAAGAAGATATTTGATAATTAAACATTCATCCTGAATACTTAATTTATCAAATATAGTAGAAGCGTGTAGAGAAATTTGTACGGTCGACACATATATACGCAAGAGATGATATAAGGAAATAGTTTAATGATGAATAGGTAGTAATTTAAACAACCTATTCAATTATATATTCTTATTAATGATTATAAATTTTTAGTGAGTTTTAAGGGAAGTTAATCCTTAACTTAGCCTTACCCTAACTCCTATGTTACCTTGAACATATAATGAAAAAAAAATGATTTCACATAGAAAACTCACATGAACACAAATGATACTAGAACTGAAGTCAAAAGCCTTTGATTATCTTCAAGAAATTTCAAAGATAATAGTGTTTCTTGGCTCCCTCCAAGTTCCAACCCTTGCTTCTTCAAATTACAATGTATATTTAGAGTGTAATTCAAAAATATCTAACTTAATACAACACTTTACAAAAATAAATTTTTATCTAAAACAATTTGGACATTTCCATTTAATACACTTCAAATAGGAATTATGGAACTGATTATGTGGAAACAACACTCTATTCGAGGATGTTGTTTGTAACTGCTACCTTGAAATCCAACTCTACTGATTTTATTAATTTTTCTCCTGTCTTCATTGCAACTTCAACTAAAATTTTTTCTTTTTGTTTACTCAATAAGTTTGAGAAACTTATCCCCCTTCTCATCATCAGGGTATGAAAACTTGATTACACTCTTATAAGCTTCATCCACCTTGCCGTATTTTTCAAAAGTAGGATTAGTAATAAAAAAGATGATAAACCTCATGAGAAATAAATAAATCATCTTCTAAACTTTCAACAAACAATTTTCTGCCAATAATTCAGTTTGCTTTAGAAAACTTTGAGTTATCTTCTGCTATGTCATGTAACTTGTATTGGTATTTTTCCTATGAAATAAAATTTCCATGAGAATCTCTTAAGGATGGGATTCCTTTTTGCTAAAGGATAGAAATTTTTTTGTGGAACCTTTTTATTTGAGCTTCTAAGTTCTGGCATTTTTTTTCCATTTTTGATATCAAATTTCATTTTGTTAAAACCTTTCTGAATTCTAAAACTACATCTATATTTTGTTCAATCCTTATGTCTTCAATCTCATCTTTAGTTTTTGAATTGAACACTTTGATGATTATTGTTTCCTCTCTAGGTTTGTGGTCCATTTCTTCTTTGATCTCTTCTATGGCTGCTTTTGCTTTGTGCACAAAATGTTACTGTTCAAAAATAATCTCAATATATTTCCACAAGTATGAAATAGATGAATTAAAATCATTCCAAATCTTCTCCTTTCCTTATGATAATTTATGTGAACTGATTGATTCATCCATAAATTTCTCAAGCTACTTAGTAAGCTTGAAATTTTTATTTAATTATGAGATGTATGCAACATCTGCCTTAAGTTTATTTTCTCCCATTCTTTGCATTGATACCTTTAATTTCTCAGTTTCAACATTCCTTAATGACAAATCTCCCATAGCTTTTGAAAAGTGTGCAGTGGCTTCTTAGCTAGTTGAGTATGTTTCTATTGTATAAATTTTTGCACTAGTTTGTTGTTATCTTTCCTTGATAATTTTTTCCATGTCTACCTCCATTTTTTGTATTTGAATGTTTTGCTCAACGATCATGTGTAGCATGTTCTCTTTTTCCTTGTCTAATTTCCCTACTTCCTAAGCTTGAGGATGCTCTGTTGTAGGCAGTTTCAACTATTTTCTTAGTGCTTGGATGTTTGTGTTTCTAGTTTTAATAATATCTTCAGCGTCCTTTACATCATTAGGATCTAATCCTAATTTAATTACAAGATCTTCTAAAGATGACAAATTTTCTAATTTGAGATGAGTATGAATATCATTCATATAAGCTTGCAGTTTTGAAGCTGCCATGGAAGAAATTGTTAAAGATGAATAGATCATCTCACCAGCTTGTTTGTGTAGATCAGTTTGATCTATATGGTGGATCTGTTTAGTATCAAAGGAGAATATTGTTGTCTTTGAATCATCGTTTTTTTTACTTAGTACCTTTGGTTAAAGGAATTCTAAATGAATTTTTCCTCTATCAGGGTCCAATGCATATAGTAGTCTAGTTTTAGTAGTGGAGGTTTGCTTCCAAAACTCATAATAAGTAGCAATATTTAACATTTCTTTCTTCTTCTTCATTTCTATGAACCTAGAAAAAATACTTTGTTGACTATAAGAAGGGGAAACAGGTGTATCAGGAATCATTTCTTTATTTTTATACAGAGAAAACAAAGGATAACTTAATAACCTAACTACTGTAGAGAGTTGAGTATCTCTGACTTCTTATGGTTCTTCCTCCCTACACATTTTATTTCTTATTTTTAAAACTTTAAATCCTATTTATTTAGAACTTGACCTAGTAGGGGGCATACTCTCACTTAGTCTCTTTAAATCTTTTTATTTCAATCTTGGAGTCTCTAATTTTGTTTGGCTGAAAATATGCTCTTCAACCTCTTGCAAATTGTTCTCTTCCCATACTTCTTGATTTGCATATCCTTCAATTTCTAGTTTCCATATATGAATATAGGGGGTTGAATTATGTTCACTTCTAATTGATGAGATCACTCCCAAAGGGTCATCAGTCCAGGTAAAACTTTACTTGAAATTAATCTATCTCAATAAACTCTTAACCTCCTTGTTTGTTGCTTTGGTGTTTACTATGAATGGACCAACTTGAGATTTTAACTTGAATTAGGATGTTTTCTTCCTAGATACAAAATGAATTTAATCCATATCCATCCTTTGCATTATGAAATCTACGACAAAAATCCTCATGGGCACAAAAGCTAGTGGTTTATATGTTATGAAACCAGCTCCAAAAATAGAATAAAAGAGATATCAACGCCTTAGAAATAAGCCACTTCGAGGGTAATGAACAATTCTTGGATGATACAAATGAAAAAACCTCCTTTCTATACATAGGAGTCCATGGATCCACAATGTAATCCTAGTGGGGCCAATATGTAATCCTAGCCGACCTAACAATAATAATGTAAGGGCACAATAATAACAATATGGGGGTTACATGGGTACAAAAATAACAATAAGGGGGGCTACACTAACATAATAAGGGATTACACTATTAATATAGGGACTTGACATGCCCCTCTCCTTCAAAAAACTGTTTTCCTCAACGCTTGATTATTTCTTGATGCTTGCGTATAAAATTCTCATCCTCCCATGTGGAATATTCTATAGGAAAGTTCTTCCACTTGCTGAGATACTCCGAATTGATCGTACTTGTTGAGTTCTTGTTTTTGTGACTACTTCAAAACTTCTTTCGATGTGATTTTTATCTTCCTATTGTTTCATTAGATTCTGCACCAAATTTAGGTTATCCTTTGAGAGTTGGAGAACTTGTTGTTGATGCTCGATGTGATCTTCCACTAATTTATCATCCATATTAGCTATTATTTGATCCTTCAAACTATCCAACTTAGCCTCCATTTCTTCTTTTAAACCATCTATGTCATCTTTGGTTTTTCTTCGTAAGATCAAAGTTTGTTGCACTTGGTACCGTAATTTTGATATCTCATACTGCAATTCTTCCTCTTCATGCTTCATAGTATAGCTTTTTGAGGGCTTAATGGGTATGGAATTATTTTTTGGAGGCATTATAGAACCCAATACTTATAAAAATTGTAGAATATGCCCTTGTAATCACTTCAAAATGTTTTTTTTTTTTTTTCAAACAAGAATTATGTAATTCGAAAAAAATACACACCTTTTTCTTGCTTTTGAGGATCTCGATATTGAAACTAAATTATCTCAGGGATTTCAGATCTTCAATATTTGAAATTCAGCCCTGAGGTAGCCCTCTAAATCCTCTTTTGAATGCCATAGGTCTAACCTGACTTGGACTCTTCAAGACAAATTTATGTCCAATCTCCCACAATGACCTAATTATGGACTAGTTCAGTAGAGAGAACTTGTATGAGTTGCCACATGTCACTGTTTTCTCCTTTGGCTCTAAAATTTATAGACAGGAAACTAAAATCCGTTTGCTTCCAGTCACATTTTACCGAATTTCAATCTGATGCTTAGAGAGAGAGTTATGAAGATTTTCCCACGATTACCTCTTTGAGATGAAATTCGGGAGCCTAAAAAAGACCTAACTTCCACAGATCATATCTCAGAAAATATTGTGAACCAAGCTCTGAAATTTTGTGAAGATGTTCCTTGGGATTTCAGTTTTGTGCTCTAAACATTTCAGCTTTTGAACCTTCGTAGAAGAAAATTTATAGTGAAAATTCCGTGATGACCTTTTTAAGTGAAATTCAAGAGCCTTCAAAACACCCTAACTTCCACAGATAATATCTCTAAAAATATTGCAAACGAAGCTCTAAATTTTTGTGATGATGTTCCTCGGGATTTCACCTTCACACTCTAAAAATTTCAACTTCTGAACCTTCTTAGAAAAAAATTTATAGCGAAAATGCCACGATGACTTGTTTGGAGCAGCGAAACCCTATAATCCAAAGCTCTGATACCAAATGTTGTGAAACCAGCTCCAAAAATAGAAGAAAAGATATATCAATGCTTTATAAATAAGCCACTTCTAGGGGGAAACCTCCAATACATTACATGAATGAACAATTCTTGGATGATACAAATGACAAAACCTCCTTTCTATATATAGGAGTCCATGGGGCCACAATGTAATCCTAGCCGACCTAACAATAATAATGTAAGGGCACAATAATAACAATATGGGGGTTACATGGGTATAAAAATAACAATAAGGGGGGCTACACTAACATAATAAGGGACTACACTATTAATATAGGGACTTAACATTATATGGTGGAAGTTCGCAACCATAAACTTTGATTTTTGTAAATTTCTGGTAAAGGTACCAATCTCCCAGCTTTGATTGTTTATTGAGATGAAAAAATATTTTAATTTCTATAGATATTCCTGTAAATACATTTATACTAAGGAGACACAATGACAAGTATAAAAATTGATCTATAAAATCACTAAAAGAATACTCTTATGAATTTCTTCCAACCAATGAGGTCCAATGGATGACAGACTGTGACTTTCCTTGTGAATCAATTTTCTAGTGACGAATTTTGAATATTTCATATTGATGGTACAAAAATAAATAAAACAATATGGATTGATTCTTGAAAGAACCATGTGCACTAAATTTTATGAATTATTTATGGATAACATCTTAAATAAATTCGGGAAAATTCAAAATGACAAAGGATTCATTACAAGATGAAAATACTGACTTAAATCCAAGGATGACTTCATCAAACCACTCATAACTTTAGTAACATAAGAGACAAAAAACCATAAAAATAACATTTCTAGAGATTTCTAGAAAGCTAGCTAAAGAATATGGTAGATTGGTTCGAGGAAATTCTGAATCTTGAGGAAAAAATGACTCAAAGATATGGGCTTGTTGCTGAAAATTGAGTTTTTGATAAATCTCCATTAGGGAATCAAATGACAATGGGTGAAGAGAACTTGGAGGGTTTATCTACAGGGCCTAGAAAATGGATTATGGAGTTATGGACAACAAAATTTCATTATTTTGGCCTACAATGAATCTTTGACTTGGTAGGTACCGATTTTTGCACCAAGTGATGAATTCAGGGAAATGATGAGTTTGGGGGAAGAAAAATTGGGGTAACATGGTGTTACATGTCAATTTTGGCATCACTCCCGTAACTCATATCAGTACAAAAAGGGCCTATCATACTCTAAATCAGTTACTACTTGCCTTAAACAAGTCATCCCATTGCTAGTTTTTATCCATGAAATTTTCACTGCTTGAAGTCCAGTTGAAATGCTCCATTGAGCCACCAACACACCCATAGACTGTAGTAAGTGATTCACAAAGCACTTAATCCCATGCAAAGTAGTGTTGTGTTATTGTTCTGTAATTTAAAATATTGGCAGAATAAACACAGAGGACAACATCAAAACCACTTTGGAAGTTGTGATATAGCCCTGCCAGCTTCAGAGAGGGATATCTCTTTATTATTTAACTTTGTTTTAAATAGATATTTGGCTAGTTATGATTGTACTTGGTTGTTTGTTTTATTTTGATTAATTTTGTTGATTAAATATTTATATTCCCATTGGGAAATGGAGTCAAAACATAAAACTAGATATTACATCAATTTTTAAAAGAGTTATAATAGGGCAAGTTGGGTTGCATTCACTGGATTATTTTAGATTTTTTTATGAAAAATGGATATGATAGAAATTAAGTGAATTTCAGTTGAGACAAAAAATCAATTAAGTATTTTTCAATATGACTTCAGTGGAAAACATTTTAATTGTAAAAGTAGCCAGAATAAGGTGATTTAAATAACATGTCCTATTTGTTGATCAGCAGTTGTCATTGATGTCAATCCAAGCAGCACCAGGGGCTAGCCTAATATTGCATGGGAATTTTGACCTACCAAATTAATATATTCTGGGTCAATAATTATTTTGATGGTTTCTACTTTTCGAGATGTTTCCGTTGATATATGGCACGCCATGTAATTCTTCACAGTTTGAGAGATATTCATGTTTGAAGTTTGTACCCCCAGTTAGTGGGCTAAAACCCCATGGGGTTGGGGCATGGGTCAATGAAAAGTCATAATTAATATTTTTTAAGCTCCTAAAATCCCTCCCACGTTCACTTGTTGAAGCCCCTGTCAACATAAGCGTTTATATAAATTGTGATCTTCGTTTCCTCCTTAGGCAAGGGATTTCGCCATCTGAAACAGGTCATCATGGAATTTGTGCTCGAAATTTTTTTCTACAAAGGTTCAAAAGCTGAAATTATTATGAGGTGAAGAGGAAATCCTGAGGAAGTTTCTGTAAAAATTTAAGACGAAGGTACGCAATATTTTTGGACATATGATCTATGGAAGTCAGGGTTTTTGCAGGCTCCTAAAATTCATCTCAAAGAAGTGACCTTGGTAAATTCGTCATAACTCTCTCTCTGAGTATCAGATTGGAATTATGTAAAAAGTGGTGGAAATTTCACAGTATTTCCTTTTCTTTCTATCAATTTCAGAGCCAAATGAATAAACAGTAACACGTGGCACGCCGTACAAGTGCGCTTTGCTGAAACAGTCCATAATTAGGGAATTGTGAGAGATTGGGTATAACTCTCTCTTGAAGAATCCAAATTCGGTCAGAACTGTGGCATTGGAAAGAAGACTTAGAGGACTACTACAAGACCGAAAATTAGATATTGAGGATCTGAAATAACAGATATACACTAGATTCAATATCGAGATCCTAGATGGCAAGAAAAATCTAGATCATGTGTTGTCACGGGTTGCAAAGGACCAAAATATCTATGGCAGCAAAGCAAAGAAACGTGCAGTAGAGGGTGGCATGACAAGAGCAGCAACCAAGGTGCATAACAGCAGTAATAAGTTCATCATATGAAGTCTTCAAGTGGGTAGCACTGCATACAAGCATTGTAAAGGTATCATTGTACTTAGTCATTGTAAATACATTATTATACAAATTGTACTAGTTTCTAGTGAAAATAATTATGCACTTTGGAAAGGAATAATGGAGGTCTATCTCTTGGCGCAAGGTTACGAAGTATGGGACACTGTTCAAAATGGATTTACATCAACCGCGGATGAACAAGGTAAGAAGAATTTGGTAAATGATGCAAAAGCAAAGGATATTATTATCAATGGACTTATTGAATCTACTTATCATAAGGTGTTGGGTTGTAAAACTGCCAAAAATGTATGGGACAAGCTTGAGAATATATATGGAGGTGACTCAAATGTAAAAGAAGCAAAGCTTCAAATCTATAGATCAAAATTTGAGCAACTCAGAATGAAAGAAGATTGCAACATTGCTGCATACTTCCAATACGTTGATGAAATAACCAATACTCTGGAAGGATTGGGAGAGCTAGTTGATGAGAAGACTATTATACGGAAGATTCTTAGAACATTACCAGGGAGATTCAACCCAAAGGTATCGGTCTTAGAATACAGTGCAAATCTGGACAAACTCAGCAAGGAAGAATTACATGGAGTTCTCATAGCATATGAAATGAGACTTGATGAAGAAAAGGGTACTTCAAATCTAGAAACTACGTTTGTTCTAAGAAAACCAGTAAGGACAAACAACCTTCAATTGAAATGACATGCACCTACAAGTGTGAAGAAAAGAGAGATGATGGAGAAGGTCTTTCAGATGAAGAATATGCTTACTTTACAAGAAAACTAAAACCTGGTAAGGGAAAATTCAAAGGTAAACTTCCATTGATATGTTTCGGCTGCTGTGAGGTTGGGAATTTCGTAGCAAAATGTCTGAAAAAAAGTGATGGTAACTCAAAAGGAAAGAAATGATTTAAGAAATTCAACAAGCAAGACAAAAAGAAAGGATCCAAAAGGAACTTTCTCTCTAAAGAAGATAGCTCATCATCCGATGAAGAAAGTGACAGCAAAGAAGAAGCCAATGAGAAAGTATTGTTTATGGCCAAGCACAATAAACAAGAAGTATCAAACAATGAAGAAGAAGGGTTGACCATAGAAGAATTTTATGAGGAGGAAATCAAGCTTATAAAAGAGCTCAATGCTGAGAAGATATGTTCCAATACTCTTGAAGAACAAGTTCAAGGTCTCAAAATTGAGGTTGAAGAACACAAATGTATTGAAGAGTCACTTCAAAAGAAGTTGGAAGAAAGCAACCAAGAAAGGGAAGCATTAGAAGCCGAAGTAGTCTCGCTGTGTAAGGAAGTGAAGAAGGGAAAAACTTTCCAAAACTATGCCAACAGCTCAAGGGCATTGGAAGAACTCATCATCAATCAACGATCTTACAATGATAGAAATGGCCTCGGTTACAAAGAAGAAGAAGCAGGACCTTCTACAACAAAATACAATGAACCTATGAGATCTGACATACATGAAGACTTCATTGGACAAGATTCGCAAGCACATACTTGGAAGACGATTCCTCGACGAATATTTTCATCCAGGTACCAACATATTTTTCATGGCTATTGTTATTCAAGTGGAAAATTTGGTCATTACGCTGTAGAATGTCGCACGTACCCTAGGAACCAATACAATTCCAAGAGATTCTTCAAATATGAACCTCCCAAGGCTTAAAGAAACATCAATAGATTTGAACATTTAAGAAATAATATGGAATGTTACAAATGTCAGAACTTTGGACACATAGCCAGAGACTGCAAACTTGAAAATCCTCTAGAAGAATATTCGAAGCCACAGAATGAACGAACATGGAAGAATAAGAAGACTGATAATTTTTCTCTCGCTCTCAAGGCTCAAAAAAATAAAGATGTGTGGTATGTTAACAGCGATTGCTCAACGCATATGACTGGAGATATATAGAAAGAAATTTGTATCTATAAAAGAGAAGAAGGATGGAACCATATCCTTTGCAAATGATGGATCTTCAAATGTTATAGGATCAGGTACCATCACTCTCAGAAGAAAAGATGTTATAGCCAAGAATGTTCTATTGGTCGAAAACATGAATCACAATTTGCTCAGTGTTGGAAAAATGTGTGATCAAGGACACACAATACTATTCAACTCCACAAAATGTGAAATCAGGAAAGGCAGGTATGGTAAAATTGTGGCTACAGCAAATCGAGCTCCAAATGACATATATGTTCTAGATGAAGCAACTAAAGCATGTCTACTAGCTAAAGAAGATGAAAGTTGGTTATGGCACAAACGAATGGGTCACATAAACTTTGACAATCTTGTCAGGATAAGCAAAAAGGAAGTAGTACGAGAAATGCCAAAAATCTCAAAACCTTCCAACACACTATGTGAGGCATGTCCGCATGGCAAGTAGACAAAAGTCCAATTTAAAACAAAAGAACATTTTGCATCACATCCATTAGAATTGATACATACTGATTTATGTGGTCCTATGAGAACAAAAGGCTTAGATGGAGAATTATATTTCATGTTAATGATAGATGACTATACCAGGATGACAACCGTCAGTTTCCTAAAGAAAAAATATGAAGCATTTGAGTGCTTTAAGATCTACAAGGAGTTAGTTGAAAATGAAATTGATTTGAAAATAAAGTGTTTAAGATCAGATAGTGGTGGAGAATTCACTTCCAAACTATTTCAGCAATATTGCGACGAAAATGGAATAAAAAGGCAATTTTCAACAACACGAACACCTCAGCAAAATGGAGTTGCTGAAAGAAAGAATAGAAACGTACAGGAAGTGGGTAGAACAATGTTGAAGGACTCAAAATTGGATGAAAAATTATGGGTTCAAGCAATTGATACGACAGTCTTCATTATCAACCGAAGTCTTCTCAGAAATAATTACAACAAGACTCCATATGAATTATGGAAAGGAAAACCAGCTAATGTAAAATATTTCAGAATATTCGGAAGAAAATGTTATATCAAAAGAGAAGATCAAAATTTGGGTAAGTTTGAATCATGTGTTGATGAAGGTATATTTGTTGGTTACTCACGCAAAAGAAAGGCCTATAAATGCTATAATCTAAGATGAAAACAGATAGTGGAGAGCATAAATGTTACATTTGATGAAGATGGTGCTCTAGCGAGTAATGATGAAGATCTAGAATCTTTGAAACTTGAGATAGAGGCTGAAAAATACACAGATAAAATTGTAAAACAAGAAGCAACTATCAACGAGGAAGAAGTAAACAATGATCATCAAGATATACCAGAACAACAACAAGAAGCTCCTCCAAGGAGAACAAAAAAGTGGATTCAAAAGAACCATCCATCAAATCAAATCATTGGTGAAATAAACGAAGGTCGATAGCTTCGTTAATCACAACAAGCTCACGTTGATTTTCTAGCAACCCTTGAGCCTAGTAGTTTTGAGGAAGCCAGCCAAAATGAACATTGGGTAGCAGCTATGAATGAAGAATTGGATCAAATTGAGAAGAATAACACCTGGGAATTAGTTCCACAACCAAAAGATAAAAATGTCATTGGGACTAAATGGGTGTTCAAGAACAAATTGAATGAAGATGGGCAAGTTACTAGAAACAAAGTAAGATTGGTTTGCAAAGGCTATGCACAAGTGGAAGGAATTGATTTCAACGAAACTTTTGCACCAGTTGCCAGAATGGAAGCCATCCGAATGTTTCTCGCTTATGCATGTTCAAGAAAAATCAAAGTCCACCAAATGGATGTTAAGTCATCATTTCTGAATGGAGACTTAGAAGAAGAAGTTTGCATCAAACAACTTGAAAGTTTTCTACTATCACAAAAAGAAGACTATGTCTGTAGGTTAAAGAAGGCTTTATATGGTCTCAAGTAGGCTCCCAAAGCATGGTATGCTCATCTTGATGGATATCTACATCAACAAGGGTTCAAGAAAGGTACTGTTGATAGAAATCTTTAGGTACAAATAGATAACGATAATTTAACAATCATTGAGGTATATGTGGATGATATAATATTTGGTAGCAATGATGATCGACTAAGTAATAAATTTTCTAAAAAGATGCAAAGTGAGTTTGAGATGTCTTTACTTGGTGAGTTGACATACTTCTTAGGGCTTCAAATATCTCAGCAAGAGAAAGGAATATTTATATGTCAAGCCAAGTACATCAAGGAAATGCTCAAGAAATTCAAAATGGAAGATTGCAAACCTGTCCTTACTCCGATGGTAACAGGTTGCAAATTGAGCATAGACGACTCATCTAAGGATGTGGATTAGAGGTTGTACGGATATATGATTGGTAGTCTTCTATATGTACTAGCCTCTCGTCCAGATTTTATGCAAGCAATTGGACAAATAGCAAGCTTCCGAGCAGCACCAAAAGAATCACATATTATTTCCATCAAAAAATTCTTCGATATCTAAAGGGTACAGAAGAATATGGCTTGTGGTATCCTAAGGGTAAAAATATCATTATTCAAGCCTTTATAGATGTAGATTGGGTAGGAAGCTTTGATGATCGTAAGAGTACTAGTGGAGTAGCATTCTATCTAGGTGGTTGTCTCGTATCATGGTTGAGCAAAAAGAAAACTTCAATCTCGTTATCTACAGCGGAAGCAGAATACATTGCAGCAGAATCATGTTATACTCAAGTCCTTTGGATGAAACAAAATTTTCAAGATCTTCAAGTATAATTCAGTGAGCCTATTCCCATATTCTGTGACAACACTAGTGCCATCAACATCTCCAAGAATCCTGTCATGCATTAAAAAAAAACACATTCCAATCAAATATCATTTTGTTAGAGAACAAGTCGCTGAAAAGAATATCAAACTTGATTATGTTTGTACAAAAGAAAAAATTGCTGATATCTTCACTAAACCTTTACCTTGTGAAGCATTTGAATATCTTCGTCAAAAGCTTGGGATTATCCCAAGTTCTCATTAGATTATAGGTCTGCAGGACGGTTGTGTGTCAGGGGGAGTGGAAGTGTGTATAGGTTCGTAGGATGGTTGTGTTTCAGGGGGAGTTACCCTTTGCCATTGATGTCAAAGGGGGAGAGAATTTTGTATGAATAGGTGTCATGATCACAGGGGGAGTACTTGTGTTGTCATCAATGCCAAAGGGGGAGATTGTTGATCAGCAGTTGTCATTGATGTCAACCCAAGCAGCACTAGGGGCTAACCCAATATTGCATGGGAATTTCGACCTACCAAATTAATATATTCTGGGTCAATAATTCTTTTGATGGTTTCTACTTTTCGAGATGTTTCTGTTGATATATGGCACGCCATGTAATTCTTCACGGTTTGAGAGATATTCATGTTTGAAGTTTTTACACCCATTTAGTGGGCTAAAACCCCATGGGGTTGGGACATGGGTTATTGAAAAGTCATAATTAATATTTTTTAAGCTCCTAAAATCCCTCCCATGTTCACTTGTTGAAGCCCCTCTCAACTTAAGCATTTATATAAATTGTGATCTTCATTTCCTCCTTAGGTAAGGGATTTCACCATCTGAAACAGGTCATTGTGGAATTTGCGTTCTAAATTTTTTTCTACGAAGTTTCAGAAGCTGAAATCTATATGAGGTGAAGCTGAAATCTTGAGGAAGCTACTATAAAAATTTTATATCAAGCTGCGCAATATTTTTGGAGATATGATCTGTGGAAGTCAAGGTTTTTGCAGGCTCCTGAAATTCATCTCAAAGAAGTGACCTTGGTAAATTCGTCATAAATCTCTCTCTGAGTATCAGATTGGAATTCTGTAAAAATTGGCGGAAATTGCATAGTCTTCAATTTTTTCTCTATCAATTTGAGAGCCAAATGAAGAAACAATAACATGTCGCACACCGTACAAGTGCGCTCTACTGAAACAATCCATAATTAGGGAATTGTGAGAGATTGGGTATAACTCTCTCTTGAAGAATCCAAATTGGGTCAGATGTATGGAATTGGAAAGATGACTTAGAGGACTACTACAAGACCAAAAACCAGATATTTAGGATCTGAAATAACAGAGATACACTAGATTAAATATCGAGCTCCTAGAAGGCAAGAAAAAGCTAGATCATGTGTTGTCAAGTGTTGCAAAGGACCAGACTTTTTACGATATCAAAGCAAAGCAAGGTGTAGCAGAGGGTAGCATGACAGGAGCAGCAACCCAGGTGCATAACAGTAGCAAGAAGTTCATCATATGAAGTCTTCAAGTGGGCAGCACTGCATACAATCATTGTAAAGGTATCATTGTAATTAGTCATTGTAAATACATTATTGTACAAATTGTACTAGTATCTATCTACCAAGGGTTGAAGAGGAAGTGTTGGGAGGTCTAGGATCATCATTAGGTGGTTGTTTCAAAGTTGGGGTTATGGTCTAGTATATCTTCTTCTTCTACATCATTTTATATCATTGTAAAGTGGACCATTTTCCCTGGTATGGGAGTCCACTCTTCTTGTAAAAGGTAATAGATAGTGCATGGACTTTAGTTTTATTTATATCAATTTTAGAGCTGAATGAGGAAACAATGACATTTGGCACACCGTACAATTTTGCTCTACCGAACCAGTCCATAATTAGGTCATTGTGAGAGATTGGGCATAAATTTGCTTGAAGAATCCAAATAGGATTAGACCTATGGCATTGGAAATAAGATTTATAGGACTACTACAGGACCAAAAATCACATATTGGGGATTTGAAATAACAGAGATACACCAGATTCAATATCGAGCTCCTAGAAGGCAAGAAAAATCTAGATCATGTGTTTTCAAGGGCTGCAAAGGACCAGACTTACTAGGTCAGCAAAGCAAAGCAAGGTGTAGTAGAGGTAAGCTCCACGTAAGTGTATTCTATATATGCATGTTCATCTCTTAATTGCATTAGGTTCTTTGTATTCAAATTTGTTTTTTTTTGTTTAGCACTGACATGTGCTCTATAGGATGAGGTAATTTTTGCTATTATCATGTCATGGGTATTTCCTTGAAGAATTTTTGCAGGAATTATATATTCATCAATATAATACTCAATGTATGATCTAATGTTATGAAGAGTGAGAAAGGGTAGCATGATAAGAGCATCAATCAAGGTACAAAGCAGCAGCAATAAGCTCACCACATGAAGTCTTCACGTGGGCAGCACTACATACAGTCATTGTAAAGGTATCATTGTACTGAGTCATTGTAAAAGCATCATTGTAAAATTTGTAGAAGTGTCTATCTACCAAGAATTTAAGAGGCAATTTAAGGAGGTTTAGGATCATCATTAGGTATTTGTGTCATAGTTGGGGTTATGGTCTAGTGTGTCTTCTTCTTCTACATCATTCTATATCATTGTAAAATGGACCATTTTCCCTGGTACGAGAGTCCATTCGTATTTTATTCTTCTATAGGGTGGTAGGGTGGTGCTAAGCTGGTGCGTGAAGTCACCAACAGTTTCAATCCTGTGAAAATTCAAGGTTCTAGGGTGGTGCTAGGGTGAGTTTTAGCTCATTAGGTGTTGGGGCATCCGTTTAGTTGACTACTGAAGAATCTCGGGTGTTGGAGTGTCCATCCAGTGGGAGATGGAGAAGAATGATTTTCTATATTCTAGGAAGTTGGAGCTTTCTTTTCAATTGGAGTTGAATATTAAATAATTCTTAGAAAAGCATTCAAGTGGTTTTTGTCCCGGAGGGGTTTTCCACCTTAAAAATTGTGTGCATTTGTGTTCCTTTTTTTTACTGCTATCATTGTACAAACACTGATAATAATTGAATATTAACTAATGCTCTAAAGGATTAATAATAATACTAATTGAAAGGAATATTTATTCACCCCGCCTCTCAGTAATTCCAACAATCGGTATCAGGGTTTGGTTCCTTCAATAGAAGTTTAATAGCTGGAAGGAGGTCATGGAGCATACCAAGAATGGTGTACCTTTGTTCAATGAAAATAATTATGCACTCTTGAAAGGAAGAATGGAGGTCTATCTCTTGGTGCAAGGTTACAAATTATGGGACAATGTTCAAAATGGCTTTACACCAACTCCGGATGAACAAGGTAAGAAGAATTTGGTAAATGATGCAAAAGAAAAGAATATTATTATCAGTGGACTTATTTAATATGCTTATCATAAGGTGTTGGGTTGTCAAAATGCCAAAAATGTATGGGACAATCTTGACAATATATATGCAGGTGACTTAAATGTCAAAGAAGCAAAGCTTCAAATATACAAAGAAAAATTTGAGCAACTCAGAATGAAAGAAGATGGAAACATTGTTGCATACTTCCAACACGTTGATGAAATAACCAACACTCTAGAAGGATTGGGAGAGCCTATTGATGAGAAGACTATTATACGAAATATTCCTAGAATGTTACCAGGGAGATTCAACCCAAAATTATTAGTCTTATAATACAATGCAAATCTAGCCAAACTCAACAAAGAGGAATTACATGGAGTTCTCATAGCATATGAAATGAGACTTGATGAAGAAGAGGGCACTTCGCATCTAGAAATTGCGCTTGTTGCATCTAAGAAAACCAATAAGGACAAACAACGTTTAAAGGAAAAGACCTACACCTACAAGTGTGAAGAAAAGGAAGATGATGAAGAAGCTCTTTCAGATGGATAATATGCTTACGTTACGAGAAAACTAAAAATTGGTAATGGAAAATTCAAAGGTAAACTTCCATTGATATGTTTCGGCTGTGGTGAGATTGGGCATTTTGCAGCAAAATGTCTGAACAGAAGTGATGGAAACTCAAAAGGAAAGAAAGGCTTTAAGAAATTCAACAAGTAAGGCAAAAAGAAAGGATTCAAAAGGAAATTTCTCTCTAAAGAATATAGCTCGTCATCTGATGAAGGCAATGACCGTGAAGAAGAAGCAAATGAGAGAGTATTTTTTATGGCCAAGCAAAATAAAAAATAGGTATCAAACAACGAAGAAGAAGGGTTGACCATAGAAGAATTTTCTAAGGAGGCAATTAGGCTTATAAAAGAGCTCAAGGGTGAGAAGATCCATTCCAATACTCTTGAAGAACAAGTTCAAGGTCTCAAAATTGAAGTTGAAGAACACTAATGTATTGAAGAGTCACTTCAAAATAAGTTGGAAGAAAGCAACCAAGAAAGGGAAGCATTAGAAGCCTAAGTAGTCTCGTTGCGCAAGGAAGTGAAGAAGGGAAAAATTGTCCAAAACTATGCCAACAGATCAAGGGAATTGGAAGAACTCATCAACAATCAACGATCTTGCAACAACAGAACTAGCCTCGGTTACAATGAAGAAGAAGCAAGATCTTCTACAACAAAATACAATGAACGTATGAGATCTGACATGCATGTAGAATTCATTGGACAAGATTCACAAGAACAGCCTTGGAAGACAATTCCTCGACGCAGATTTCCATCCAGGTACCAACATATTTTTCATGGCTATTGTTATTCATGTGGAAAATTTGGTCATAAAGCCGTAGAATTTTACACGTACCCTAGGAACCAATACAATTCTAGGAGATCTGTCAAATATGAACATCCCAGAGCTCAACGAAACATCAATAATTTTGAACATTTAAGAAATAATATGGAATGTTACAAACGTCGAAACTTTGGACACATAGCCAGAGACTGTGGACTTCAAAATCCTCCAGAAGAATCTTTGAAGCCACAGAATGAATGAACATGGAAGAAGAAGAAGAATGATAATTGCGCTCTCGCTCTCAAGGCTCAAAACAAAAAATATGTGTGGCATGTTGATAATAGTTTCTCAACGCATATGACTAGAGATAGAAATAAATTTGTATCTTTGAAAGAGAATAAGGATGGAACCGTATCCTTTGGAAATGATATATCTTCAAATGTTATAGGATCAGGTACCGTCACTCTCGAAGGAAAATATGTTCTAGCCAAGAATGTTCTATTGGTTGAAAACATGAATCATAATCTGCTCAGTGTTGGAAAAATTTGTGATCAAGGACACACAATGCTATTCAACTCCAAAAAATGTGAAATTAGGAAAGGTAGGTATGGTAAAATTGTGGCTACAGCAAGTCGAGCTCAAAATGACATATATTTTCCGGATGAAACAACTAAAGCATGCTTACTAGCTAAAGATGATGAAAGATGGTTATGGCACAAACGAATGGGTCACATAAACTTTGACAATCTTGTCAAGATAAGAAAAAAGGAAGCAGTATGAGAAATGCCGAAAATCTCAAAACCTTCCAACACACTATGTGAGGCCTGTCAGCACGGAAAGAAAACAAAAGTCAAATTTAAAATAAAAGAATACTTTGCATCACATCCATTGGAATTGATACATACTGATCTATGTGGTCCTTTGAGAACAAAAGGCTTAGATGGAGAATTGTATTTCATGTTAATGGTAGATTACTATACCATGATGACAACCGTCAGTTTACTAAAGAAAAAATCTGAAGCATTTGAGTGCTTTAAGATCTACAAGGAGTTGGTCAAAACTGAAACTGATTTGAAAATAAAGCGTCTAGGATCAGATAATGGTGGAGAATTCACTTCCAAATTATTTCAGAAATACTGTGATGAAAATAGAATAAGAAGACAATTTTCCATAGCATGAATACCTCAGCAAAATGGAGTTGTTGAACAAAAGAACAAAATCGTACAGGAAATGGGTAGAAAAATGTTGAAGGACTCAAAATTGGATGAAAAATTATGGGTTCAAGAAATTGATACTGTAGTCTTCATTATCAACCGAAGTCTTCTAAAAAATATTTGCAACAAGACCCCATATGAATTATGGAAAGGAAAACCGACTAATGTAAAATATTTCAGAATCTTCGGAAGCAAATGTTATATCAAAAGAGAAGGTCAAAATTTGGGTAAGTTTGAATCACATTTTGATGAAGGTATCTTTGGCTATTACTCACGCAAAAGAAAGACATATAAATGCTATAATCTAAGACAAAAATAGATAGTGGAGAGAATGAATGGTACATTTGATGAATATGGTGTTCTAACGAATAATCATGAGGATCTAGAATATTTGAAACTTGAGAGAGAGGCTAAAAAAGACACAGAGAAAATTCTAGAACAAGAAGCAACTATCAACCAGGAAGAAGTAAATAATGATCATCAAGAGATAACGAAAAAACAACAAGAATCTCCTCCAAAGAGAACAAATGAATGGATTCAAAAGAACCATCCATCAAATCAGATCATTGGTGACATAAATGAAGGTCGACAGCTTCGTTCCTCACAACAAGCTCACATTGATTTTCTAGCAACCTTTGAGCCTAGTAGTTTTGGGAAGCCATCCAAAATGAACATTGATTAGTAGCTATGAATGAAGAATTGGATCAAATCAAGAAGAATAACACTGGGAATTAGTTCCATGACTAAAAGATAAATTTGTCATTTGGACTAAATTGGTGTTTAGGAACAAATTGAATGAAGATGGACAGGTTACCATGAAAAAAGTGAGATTGGTTTGTAAAGGCTATGCACAAGTGGAAGGAATTGATTTCGACAAAACATTTGCACATGTTGCCAGAATGGAAGCCATCTGAACTCGCCTATGTATGTTAAATAAAAATCTAAGTCTACCAAATGGATGTTAAGTTAGCATTTCTGAATGGTGAATTAAAAGAAGAAGTTTACATCAAACAACCTGAAGTTTTTCTACTATTATAAAAAGAAGACTATGTTTGCAGGTTAAAGAAGGCTCTATATGGTCTCAAGCAGGCTCCCAGAGTATGGTATGCTCATCTTGATGGATATCTACCTCAACAAGGGTTCAAGAAAGGTACCGCTAATAGCAATATTTATGTACAAATAGATAAAAATAATTTAATAATCATTGAGGTATATGTGGATGACATAATATTTTATAGCAATGATGATTGACTAAGTAAGAACTTTGCTACAAAGATGCAAAGTGAGTTCGAGATGTCTTTACTTGGTGAGCTAAAATACTTCTTAGGGCTTCAAATATCTCAACAAGAGAAAGGAATATTTATATGTCAAGCCAAGTACATGAAGGAAATGCTCAAGAAATTCAAAATGGAGGATTGCAAACCCATCCTTACTATGATGGTAACAAGTTGCAAATTGAGCATAGACGACTCACCTAAGGATGTGGATCATGGGTTGTACAGATTTATGATTAGTAGTATTCTATATGTAATGGCCTCCTAGCCAGATGTTATGCAAGCAATTGGATGAGTAGCAAGATTCCAAGTAGCACCAAAAGAATCACATATTATTGACGCCAAAAGAATTCTTCGATATCTAAAGGGCACAACAGAATATGACTTCTGGTATCCCAAGGGTAACAATCTCATTATTCAAGCATTTACAGATTCAGATTGGGTAGGAAATGTTGATGATCATAAGAGTACTAGTGGAGCATCATTCTATCTAGGTGGTTGTCTCATATCATGGTTGAGCAAAAAACAAACCTAAATCTCGTTATCTACAGCGAAAGCAGAATACATTGCAATGACAGCTTGTTGTACTCAAGTCCTTTGGATGAAAAAAAATTTGCAAGATCTTCAAGTAAAATTCAATGAGCCTATTTCCATCTTCTATGATAACACCGGTGCCATCAGCATCTCCAAGAATCCTTTCATCCATTAAAAAAAACACATTCCGATCAAATATCATTTTTTTAGAGAACAAGTCGCTGAAAAGAATATCAAACTTGAATATGTTGGTACAAAAGAACAAATCGCTGATATCTTCACTAAACCTTTACCTCATGAATAATTTGAATATCTTTGCCAGAAGCTTGGGATTCTCCCAAGTTCTCATTATATTTTCATTGTTCAAAATATAAAGGGGGAGTGGAAGTGTGTACAAGTCCGCAGGATGGTTGTATGTCAGGGGGAGTTACCCTTTGCCATTGATGCCAAAGGGGGAGAGAATGTTGTAGGAAGAGATGTCATGATTGCATGGGGAGTACTTCTATTGCCATCAATTCCAAAGGGGGATATTGTGGATTAGTGGTTGCCATTGGTGTCAACCCAAGCAGCACTAGGGGCTACCCTGATCTTGCATGGGAATTTTGACCTACCAAATTAATATATTATGATTCAATGATATTTTTTATCATTTCTAATTTTTGAGATGTTTCCGTTTATATATGGCACACCATGTAATTCTTCACGGTTTGAGAGATATTCATGTTTGAAGTTAGTAACCCTAGTTAGTGGGCTAAAACCCCATGGGGTTCTAGCATGACACTAATAATTGGTTGTGGTGATTGAATAGTCAATAATTAATAATTTTTAAGATCCTAAAATCCCTCCCATGTTCACTTATTGAAGTCCCTCTCAACCTAATCATTTATATAAATTTTGATCCTCATATCCTCCTCATGCAGGGATTTCGCTACTTGAAACAAGTCATCATGGAATTTTTGCTATAAATTGGTTTCAATGAATGTTTAGAAGCTTAATTTTTTATGAAGCAAAGCCGAAATCCTAAGAAATCTCGTGTAAAAATTTCAGATCATGGTTCACAATATTTCCAGAGATATGATTTGTCAACGTTAGGGTTTTTGTAGGCTCCTAAACTTCATCTCAAAGAGGTGACCTTGGGAAAATCGTCATAACTCTCTCTGAGTATTAGATTTGAATTATGTAAAAAGTGGCAGATATTGCACAGACTTTAGTTTTCTTTGCATCAATTTCAGATCCAAATGAGGAAACAGTGACATGTGGTGCGTTGTACAAGTTCACTCTACTGAACATGTAATATTCCTTTTCAGGAATTTCTGCAATATCTCCAATGAGGACTCTGTATAATGAAAACCATGCAATAAAAACGTAGAACAGGACTTGGATCCTCTATTATATGTTGTATGTATCTTAAATATGAAATGGCATCAGAAACGAATCGTTCTAGCTACACTAAACAGATCTCCCCAGCTCATATATGCTCAAAAACACCCTAACCCCACAACTTCACAAAATAGAACTGCTGCAGACTGCAAAAGCATAATTTTTATTATGAAATCTATAGAAAAAGATGATTTCATTCAGATCTGGAGCTTTCATTAATCATGGAATCAGAAATGAGAGGTTTGACCTCTTTTAGAAGCACATCGAAACACCCCAGCAAGGGTTTCCGGCAAAGTAGCAACATAAAATGCAGCACTGCAGAAAATAACATTGTGGCCAGCAAATCTATATTATAAAATACTAAATGTGATCTGAAATAGAAAAATAATACATAAATTTGCCCAAGGCCTTCCTCAATAGACCTCCCGGAGTGAAATAGGCACCTCCTCCTCTAAAACAAGTACAAAATATGAAAGTATGACCCAGTTGCTGCTGCTACTGCAGAAAATGACGCAGTTACTGGAAGTGACTGCGCTGTATATGATGTAGAATGGTTATCCTCAATATAAATGATTAAATTTGAGCTCAGGACCTCCTCCTTAGATCTCCCAATCAGCTAGACCAAAGGTGAAGATGGAATTCTCGCATGAGAATTCTTTGCACTAAATAGTGCTGCAACTCCGGCTAAACAGCTGAAGCTTGCAATCAGTCAAAAGACAAAATCAAATATGAATACTGAATGCCTTCCCTTGCTACTATCTCCTCCTTCTTATCTTGGTGAGCTTCCTCACCCCAGACCCCACTCCTTGATGATGTTCCTTCCTTGAGAAGATTCCCCTTTCAAAACTGCGTTGCCCTAGCTAGTTTCCCTCCTCTTGTAACAATGTTGTTGATTTGGTCAACTGGATCTAGCTCATTGCTTTGCCCCTCTTTCACACCAAGGTGGCTTTATTTTCCTCCTAATTTAATCCCTTTTCACACTAGGATATGTTTTATTGTCCTCCCTACTCTTTTATTTCAAAAATGGAGTAGTTATAATATTCCAAGTAGCAGTGGCTAATTGGGAATATTACAGTCCTCCCCACTCAAAAGTTGCTTGCCCACAAGAAACAATAAAGAAGGATGCTGCAAGATTTTCTCTCCCTCCCAAGTGGCATCCTCATCTGGTAGATTCCTCCATCGAATCAGATATTCTTTAATGAATATGTTTCTTAGTTGCCTCTCCCTTGTGTCTAAGATGGCTTTTGGCTGCAAAATCAGGTGGCCCTCATCATCAATAGGGGGGAGATCCATGTTGGAAACTACATTCCTCCCAATGGCCTTCTTGAGGCAAGAAAAATGGAAGATATTTTGGATCTTGCTCCCCTTAGGAAGCTCTAACTCATATGTTACCTTACCAATACATTTGACCACCCTATATGGCCCATAGAAACGGGGTTTGAGCTTCTCAGATCCCTTCTCCTTGAGTGTGGACTGTTTTTAAGGCTGAAGACGCAAATAGACAAGATCCCCCACCTCAAACTGTCTTTCTATCTGACCCCGATCTGCATACATCTTCTGCTGGTTCTGGGTAGTAGCAATGTTGTCCTTGAGTGCCCTGAGTATGTCTTCGTTCTCCTGAATCCATTCCTTTTCCCTTGGAGCCTTACTTGCCCCAAACATCACATCAGAAAATGAGAGTGCCACATACCCATATAAGGCTCAGAATGGAGTCATGCCAATAGAGATATGGTGAGTAGTGTTGTAACAATACTCTCCCAAGTGGAGCCAACGGAGCCAAGCTCTCTGCTTCCCTGCCACATAGTTCCTAAAGTAGCCTTCTAGCCACTTGTTCACTATCTCGATCTGTCCATCGGTTTGGGGATGATAGCTAGTGCTTGGTGTCAAATCAGTCCCCAATAATCAGAAAATTTCCTGCCAAAAGCCACCCATGAAGTGGTTGTCCCGATCACTCACTATGGTTCTGGGGAGACCATGGAGTCTAAATACATCTCTAAAGAAAAGATCAGCTACCTATGAGGCAGTATAATGTGCAGGAATGGCAAAGAAATGAGAGTACTTTGTTATTCTATCAACAACAACAAAGATACAATCCTTACCCTGTACTGCTGGTAAGCCGGTGATGAAGTCCATAGAGATACTTTCCCACTTCCCATCCGGAATAGGTAGTGGCTACACTAACCCAGCAGGTTGGGTGTGTTCTCCCTTATTTTGATGGCAAATGGTGCACTCTCTAACATGTCAGAGTACATCCTCCTTGAGACCCTTCCATGAGAATCTCTCCCTTATGGCCCTGTAAGTCTTTGTGAAACCTTGATGCCCGGCAAGTGGGGAATCATGTGATGCCAAAAAGATCTTCTCCTTGAGCTTGGAGCTCTTAGCCAAGAAGATCTGGTCTAGGTAATAGATGACATCATCCATTACTTTAAACCTCTCATCCAATACCACCCCATCAAGTATCTCACATGCAAAGTCATCTTTGGAATACTCAACTAAAATTTGAGCTTTCCAATCTGCGTCCATGACCCTCAAAGGCAGCGCTGTAGGCCTCCTGGATAGTGCATCAGCTACTACATTGCTCTTCCCTTTGACATACTCTATGTCAAAATCATAAGCTTTGATTTTGCTCACCCACTTCTGTTGTCTCTCCTGGAGTTGTTTCTGTTCAAGGAAGAATCTAAGACTGTTATGATCAGTCTTCACCTTGAACATATTCCCCACCAAGTATTGTCGTAATTTGGCTAATGCATGCATGATTGCCAACATTTCCTTATCATAGATGGGGTACAACCTCTCATGAGGGAGCAGATTCCTTCTCTCAAAGGCTATAGGATGCCCACCTTGCATCAAGACTGCCCCAATACCTTCACCTAATGCATCATATTCTAGAACAAAAGGTTGAGAAAAGTCAGGAAAAACCAAAATAGGACAACTAATCATTACCTCTTTGAGCTTATCAAAATCCCTCTGCGCTGTAGGTGTCCAATGGAAAGCTCATTTCTTTGTCAAGTCTGTTAGTGGTGCTGCTACTTGTGAAAACCCTTTCACAAAATTCCAGTAATAAGTGCATATGCCCACAAACCCTCTGAGTTGTGTAACATTTATGGGCTCAGGCCAATCTCTAATAACCTAGATCTTCTCCTCATGTACCCCCACTCCATCTACTCCTATGATGTGCCCTAAATAAAACATCTCTGTGAGGCCAAATTCACATTTGGATAGATTGGCATAAAATTGTTGCTCCTTGAGGATATGCAAAGCTATCTCAATATGCTGCAAGTGCTCCTCCCAAGTGCGGTTGTAGATAAGAATATCATCAAAGAAGACCAATACAAACTTTCTCAAATTACCATGGAAGATGTGGTTCATGCAGGATTGAAAAGCTGCTGGGGCATTAGTCAACCAAAAGGGCATTACCGGAAACTCAAAATTCCCATAGTGACATCTGAACGT